>OY744533.1:95314577-95404577 GCA_963556195.1 Sepiola atlantica
GATTTTTTCCTTTGGGGCTATCTTAAGGACAGAATGTACGCAAGGAAACCCAGAACTATCACAGAACTCAAGGAAGCCATCAGGGAGGAGATGAGAGCCATTCCCAATTCAGTCTGTAAGAACGTCATGGACAACTTCGTTCTGCGCCTCAAGAAATGCACGGAGCTGAATGGAGGCCATCTAGTACTCATGCTGTAGAACGGAGAAAAAAAGGCCAAAGACCCTAGTGTTTTGTTGTGATGTTTTGAATATAATAAACTAGTTATGACCAAAAATTCATTTCATTCGGACGAAACACTAAGAAACGGGGCCTAATTAGAGTTGGGCCCGTTTTTTGGGGGGGTCACCCTGTATATATATATATATATATATATATATATATATATAGAGAGAGAGAGAGAGAGAGAGAGAGTGAGATTTTAAACACCTACCATTTGACAAAGAGGTCTTCCTCGAAATATATTATGGAACACGGTCACACAGATTACATCAGTGTTGAAGTCTTGCCTAATCAAGTAAGATTTGCTATAGATTAAAAAAAATCTTTAAAAAGTTTTTGAAAAAATATATAATTGAAACCACTTGTTTTAATCTTACTTCTCAACGCTGACATATTTCCATTTCTTGCATTGTGATAGTCTTCTAATACTCCTCTATATACGTATCACACACAATGCTTCAAGCAAACTACATCTCCTTATTATATATATAGATAGTAAACACACCCACATAATATATATATATATATATATATATATATATATATATATATTAAGATATATAAAGATTACCAGAAAATATAAAAAATGCTTTATTTATTCATTCTATATGACGTTTCAGAACATTATAAAACTTCTTCGAATATGAAAAACCCGAGAGAAAACAGATGTTTTCATCTCGTCGATAACATTGCAAATTAATAGGGTATGGCAATTGACAGGGAGAGAAAAATAAAAAATAATAAAAATGGGGAAACAAAGTGGGAGAGCATTATACGGATCAAATGGATTCCTGCTCACTTACTAGACGATATCAAACAGACTTAATGTGACCCCCTCACCAATAATTTTTTTTCTACCCAAAGAGTCACTGGTCTTCATTTCACTCGATATTTTAAGTTTTAATTGTAGTGCATGGATTTTACTCTCACGTATTTACTCTGATGAGTGTGGGCAAAAGCCGGTTTAGTAAATTTATGTAATTATGACTTTTCTCTCGTTTTTAACACTTTTCAATTTACCCCCCTCCTAACTTCTTTATATGTTGCCTTAATAACACTAAAAGTGTATTTAAATATACTTTTATATAACTGCTATACATTTTGAAGATTTTGGTGAGAACATTTCTGTCATATATGTGTTAAAATTACGTTATATGTTATATGTATTAAATATATATATATATATATATATATATATATATATATATATATATTGTGTATGCATGCGTGTGCTTGCGTGTATGTTAGATTATCATTGACATTTCAGCACAAGTAAATTAAATTCGATCTTTCAAATATGATCTTAAAAATTAAAGCCAACATAATGTTGTATTATTCTGCCCATTGTTCACCGTGAAAAACGAGCAACTATATAATTTCATCGGGTGCTAAAAATGAGGAAATATAAATTAGCGTGACATTTTGAAAATAGGAGGCATACATTCCTCTAAGTTTTTTGTTTCCATTGTGTTCTTTGGCCGCCATTGTTTTTTTTTGGGGGGGGCTTTCTTCAAATTTGGATCTGATGAAAGCGAAATTACCCGCGCAAAGTTGATCACCATGACTAACGATGATGATTGTAAATACGCTAATGTTTTCTATTGTTTTTCTATCTGTGTTCGGGAATGGCGTACGTGTGGAAGCGCTCGTCTTCGTCTGTCGCATTCGCGAGCCGTTTAGTTTGTACAGTTATGTTCGTGCAAATGGCTAGATAAATCGAAGCTTCTCGCTCCTTCGGGAAGGTTCTTCGAGGTTCTCCTATCACTTTCGCTTGCATTTTCTTCGTTTTTTGTGTGTCCCCGCTTCTCTGAGCCCTTTAATTTTATTTACTTATGATCATTGGCTTTCTTCGCCTCTTCCTACCATCAACAACGAGGATTTCTTTCTTTGCCCATAACATAAAACAATAAGCCCGGGAAAAAAGGAGAAAAAAGTGCGGGAATATCACACAACAAAGATAACTATCTAACAATATGAAATAATGGCGTTCGTAAGATGCAAACGTGTGTCACGGAATAGTTCTATCTTTTTTTTTTTTTTTTTTTTGCAAATAAGACAAAAATAAATAAAATACGACACATACACGTTTAGAAAGAGGCAAGAACAGTTTCAGAATACCTTTAAAAAAAAGTAAGAAGATATCTTTCTTAGATACGTGAACTAAAAACAGAAACAATAAAAACAAATAAATAAACAAATAAATAAATAAAATAAATAAAAATAAAAATAAAAATAATAATAATAATAATAATAATAATAATAATAATAATAATAATAATAATAACAATAATAATAATATCAGCCCTTTTTCTAACTCACCAACAAATTACAAACAAAAGAGTAAAATAAACAACAAAAAAAGGGCAAATAAATCTCATTTCTGCATGCAGAAGGTTTCATTTCATAATGCATTGAGCATTGTCAGTTGGTGCAGTGATTTTCTTACACATTTGCATCGGGTGCACAAACGACATCTCTGCATGCAGATTTCACCGGACGAAAGCGCAAACACACTCCGGCATGCACGCACGATCGTGTGCCGGGGCGCATTAGCCGAGATCGGAACAACGAGAGGCGCACCCGAGGATGAAACAGGCGAGACCGTTTCGAATCCCAGATTCAGATAACCGGTTTTTATTTACAAGATTAATCCGTTTTATGTATTTTACGACATATCAACCCGGTTCGTTTGTAAATAAATGCAGATGCTTTGATGTTATTATCGTTTGCGATATACAAGGAACATCTACTTACGGTCCTAGAACAAATATATGAGCGCATAATCTACAAGTAAAATATGATGTACGTTAATATAGTGATGAATCTACGCGTTGAATGTGTCCATCCCTGCTAGAGCTAATGATCTACAAGTTGTCGAAGATCAAAGTGTAGTATCTGTTCCGATGAATACTGCGCCCCATAGACTGGTATTGTCTTGGCCTTCGGGGCTTGATTTATGCCGATCTATGGGTCTGTCCTGTGCAGTTCTAGGAGGTCCACCCTCCCAGGCTTCGCCTCCCCTCTTTGGGGAGGAGTAAGTTAATTGCTTACTGCTTGAGGCGCCCCTATCGGGGAATACCGAGGGGCTGCCCAGGCAATTTTTAAACCCCACTTTCCCGACCCGACCTTGGGTCACATCTTACTTGTGGGAGTAAGATAAAAACTGGCCTTGTGCCTAACTCCTGGATAGGAGTAAATCAATACTATAGCGGTTGATCTACCAGCCGAATAGGATCAACGCTACTATAGCGGTTTATCAGCCACTTAAATGTGATCATCGCCACTATAGCGGTTGATCTATTAGCCGAATAGGATAAAAGCTACTATAGCGGTTTATCAGCAACTTGAATGTGATCAACACAACTATAGCGATTGATCTACCAGCCGAATTTGATCAACGATGCAATACCGGATGATCTACGCGCTGAATGTTATCTACGTTACTATAGTAATAGCTCTACCACCAGAATGATCAACACTATTATAGACGGTGATCTAGAAGCCAAATATTATTTACACTACGATAGATGTCGATCTACAAGTCGAATACAACGAAGACTACTACAGTGTTCTGAATGCTGTTAAACCTGAAATATGTAAAAAGAAAACGCTGTATGGCCATCTCTTGTAGCCGTAATACAGCCACAATAACCGCCCAAACAGCAGAAAGAAACTTCTGCTAATCCAACACCGAAGCAACAGTGACAATTCCCTATCCCAGCCGTCAAAAGTTATACAGTGTCTTCTTTAAATCTCTCATTTTAAATTCCGTTGCACTCTATACATGCACATTAGCTGCCTACGTATACAAATTAGTTCAAAATATAAAAATCTGCAATTATGAATATGTTTTTTTTTTATCTATGGAAAACGCCCGCCTGACACGTAAAACATCTTATACACTTTGAAGCTGAAAAGTTTTCGTTTACATTCATCCATGATCGTATTATCGCACAGATGGCAGTGGATGGCCGGTCGCTTTGCCATAGCAATCCTCTGTAGCGAGACAGTTTTTATCTGGCCGAATCGTCGTGGAATAGAGCAGCAAAAAAAAAGCGGTTTGGCCTCTCAGACGTGGACCACTACTGGAACCCAGTTCTTTTTAATTCAGTACTCTCTTATCAATAGGCATCAGCGCTAAACTCAGCCGTGGACCCACCTCTTTGATGTAACAATGTGTCCTGTTAGCGAACACCGATGGTGTCATTGTTATACCGGTGATGCGTCATTGTCTAAATTTTGACGTGCACCGCACCTGTTGATTGTTCACTCAAACTATGTATCCCTCTTTATAACTTGTAGATATTCGATGATGATCCGGAATGGCACAACATAGACCCATTGCAGTAGAATCTGATATGGATGCAGTAAATTTGCGAGCGTGGACAAGGGGACACGTCGCTCCTGTAGGTGGTAATGTTGTACCAACACACGACCTTCATAATAGGGAGGCTCTTCCAATGATAAATCCGTTTTACTGTCCGATGACACCTTTCTCCAATACGGTTTCCGGGTGACCTTTAGGCGCAACGTGGTCAGAATCAGACAAACTATTCCTTAATGAACCTCTGCAAAAGGCACTGTTATTATCGACCAGAAATTCGCTGCGCAGTCAGGTTCGATGACCACTGACTCTATCTGTCGAACTACGAGTGTATTGTCTTGCGACAGTAGCAGCCGCCAAATTTACATACACTTTGAGCCGAAATTGATCAGTGTAAAAAAGGCATTTGTTGTAGTGATGTCCATGTCTAACCGGCTTTATACTTTATGCACACCGAGATCTGCCCCCCCTTCTGCCATCGTACCGAAGCTTAGTCTATTGACTAACACTCTTCCCAATTCCAAACAAATGTCTTTACTGTCGCTTTGAACACGGGCGTGTAGATCCAACTCACATAATATCATTTTCATCTGACTCCGGTGTGCCCTCTCTGTCGATTAACTTCGGTCAGCTTTCCAGGGCTCAGAATCCTTGTGGCAAAAGGTCACACTGCCTGTATGGGTTCAATTTCCTTCTGCGCGTCATTGGATTGAGGCACTCGTGTCACTGAGCTCGCTCGGTTCTGGTTAGATTTTACTAGTACAACATCGATCGAAATGGTGTATTCCTTCACAACTCGAGTCAAAATGTCCAGTCGCCGTCCCATGAGTATCTCACACGTGGTTTTGGTGTACAACCAAACTTTCCTGTGAGGCCATTGGTCACGTTATGGTATCTGCAGATGGAGTCTTACACCTCTAAGTAGGACATCCATCTCTGCCATGTTGACATGTTGGGTGCCATTATTGGCCTCTACCAGCACGCATCTTCGAAGATGGCTCCATCACCGTCAAGAGACACTCCTACCTCAACGCAGATCGTGTCCTCCTAAACATCCAGCTCATTCGTACCAGGCACCACTCTCTCTGGGCGCAGACTCATTCGTGCCATGTATGTGCTATATTACGCTCTAAGACAGCATCGCTAACTTTGTCATCTTCGTCCTGTGTGATAACAATAGCACGATATTTGATGAAGCCTGTCGCCGCTTGTAGCCATCCACACACGGGAGAGTGTCCCAGCAATGTGCCAAATATGGAAAAGATGAAGCTCCATGCCATGGTTATAAGACCATCCACAATTCTACTTCTAGTCCAAGCACTCTTGCACTGTTCTGTTTCTTCCTCGTCTTTTTGCTAGTGAGTTCGTACGAGTTGAGATGATTCCTCGCGTATTCTGCTGATGCCGCATCCTCGTTAATATATATATATATATATATATATATATATATATATATATATATATATTTGCGTGTATTTTTTATTTATATTTAAAATTTATTATATATATTCCAATATAAATGTTATAGCATGAAGTAATTATAATAGGTCAATAGTGTAAGGCCAGAACTATGTTATATTCCATATTCTTTATCTACTAGTCGTCCTATATCGATGATATATAATATGTATATAGATATTAAATATTTTTTATTGAATTTCATACCATTGCAATGTTATAAAGGACAGCTCCACGTTATTTCATAAAACTTATATTTCATTCAGCATACAATTGTATGCTGAATAAAGATAACTTTCATGAAATAACGTGGAGCTGTCCTTCATAACATTGTAATGGTATCAAATTCTATAAAAAATATTAAATATCTAAATACATATTATATATCATCGATATAGGACGACTTTGTTCTCTTTATTGTCTTGTCGTGAGCTAATACAGTCTCGATCACATCCAGCATTACGAGGAGGTCCACATTAAAGCCGAACTATAATTTGATTAGATCCGAGTAAGCTGTGCCTCACTTCAACTTCGTGCTTCATCAGCACCTTTGAGGAGGGCCGAGAGAATCTTTTCCTGAGGACAAAAATTCCCGCACCAACACGCACGCGACCACCTAATCCGGCATTCCTCTAACTTTGTAAATCTGCTACACGCCAACGGTTTCACCCGGACACAACATACGTTGCTCACACTTCTCATGCGCCGTGAATCAGTCATCAGCAAATACCGTGAACAACACTTACTTTAATTGAGCTGTGTCGAATTTCTCTTCCTTGGTCAGTTGTTGATTAATTTTGAACGCTCCCCCTTCTTAGACAAAGAAGAATGACACGATCAATCCGCTTCAACGCAGATAGACCGCACATCAATTCCGATGTGTACATGCACTGAACCATCGCCCTAATTCCGTGAAACTCTTAGATGATTTTAGGCCGAAACAGCTTATGAGAAGGAAAGATGTATGCACATCTCTTGTGGCTGTAATACAGTCACAGTGACAGTCAACACTTTAGAAGGAACTCTTGCTTGTACAATACTGCAACAACTATAAACGAGATTATAAACACCAATGCACTCTCTTATCCATCAAAATTCCACTCGTCTCATTTTAATCTGTATTTGTAAAAAACAATTCATCTCTACAAATGCAAATTAGTTTCTCTCGCATCAAAATTAGTTCCAACTATAAAAATCTGCAATTAGGAACACGAGTTCTGTTCACTCTAGAAAATCGCCGCCCGACATACAAACCATCTTTGAATCCGGTATTGTCGCTATTGTTACGTTCCGGAATAGTCCATTGAAAAACATGTGTTTAACGCTGTCTACAATTCACCTGAAAATTAACTTCATCGGGAAATTAACAAATTTTCCTTTTGGGCTCGGAGTTCAGAAATTCAATCATGTTTTATTGTTCCGTCTTAGCAATACACTTTCATGAGTTGTTGGAGCTGGAATATCGAAAATATCATCAAGTTCATCCATCGGTACTTGATCTTCGTACAGTAACTATGTTTCTTAATTTATGTTCCAATTATGCCCTACGTGCTATTTGCGTAATTAATTGTACAACTCTTTCGATAATAACACCGTCTACCCAAAATTCTCTTCCTCTGCTGAACATTGAAAATTAGACTTTTCTTTTTTTCTCCCTGTCACTAGTTGATCGAACACCGATCTCATTTTCTGGGCGAACATCAATCTGGCTGACGCAATGCCCGATACTGCATTCGAGTTTGGTGTCATTCGAATATTGTTTTCTGTTACCCTATTCTGTCTCTATAGTGTTGGAGTTTATAAACGCTCTTTAAATGTGACTAAGAACCTCTCCGCTTTCCGTTGGATCTAGGATGGTATGGGAATGTAAAGATATTAAATAAAATCAAATTTATCGGCCAAAATAGGAAAGTGTAACAACGCCATATATGAGAATAGTTACAAGATGTGTACATCGTCTGAATGTTTTGCCAAAATCAACTTTAATGCTGAATAGGGTAGACATCGGCACTATCTCTGTGAGGCTGTTTACCAAAACAGAATCACGGACAGAAAATGCTGCCCTTTTTCTAATGAAACGAAAACGACAATGGTATATTATTAGCTGAGTTCTTTGGAGACAATGATTTGGCACTGGATTGAAGTACTTCTCGAATATATTCAATCTATATTGATTTGCTAATTATTTTGAATTGATTTCCAATATATTTGGTGTCGTTATCATTAACAATCGGTTCGAAGACACCAAATCGAGGGAAGAGTTCCTGAAGAAAACTTAGTGTTACTGTAGAAGTTTGTATCCTTCAGCCCATTGCACGTGGAAGTCTGTCGCTATCATATAATATGATCTGTTTAACAGCCCAGCAAGTTCTATGCGTATTTTTGAATATAGAATATCAATCTGGATAATGTTTGAAATTTCACCGATTTGAATTTCGCTGCAAGTGCACATATTCTAAATTTTTACTACCTTTGAAATGTCCTCGTTTATCCTTAGCCAATCAAGGGAGGCCCGAGAGCGCTCTATCCCTTAATAGACTTCAAAAATGGCCTATGCTGGAAATCTAATTTCTTTGATCAATCATAACTCAAAAACCAATAAACCAAATTAGTTAAAACTTTGCACAATTTTTTTATTTGATAGGTTCTATAAGTGTGTAGAATTTCAGCATCATAAGTCAAGGCAACCCAGAGATCCAGAAAGTTCAATCATTAAATAATGTTAACCGTGTGTACGTACGTATGTGCCACCCTGTATCTCATCAACTATTTGATGGATTCAGCTGATTTTTGGCAGAGATAGAGGTTCTAGGGTCTAGTTGATGGCATTTTAATTTCAGTTTACCATATACCTTAGTTTTCCAGAAAATTTCAAAAAAACCTTAAAAATGACCTTTGTATTGAGGCATAGCCGTTACAAAATAGTGACATTCCATGATAAATGCCAGTATACTGAAATCATATGCCCTTAATAGGGTTAAGATGAAAATTCATATACACTAAATGTACAAAAGCAAGGAAATTCTCATTTTTATGTGATAGGTTATATAAGTGTGTAGAATTTCAGCATCACTAGTCAAGGCAACCCAGAGATCCAGAAAGTTCAATCATGAACTCATGTTGTCTTTGTGTACGTACTTATGTACGTACGTATGTGCCACCCTGTATCTCATCAACTATTTGATGGATACAGCTGATTTTTGGCAGAGATAAAGGTTCTAGGGTCTAGTTGATGGCATTTTAATTTCAGTTTACCATATACCTTAGTTTTCCAGAAAATTCTAAAAAACCTTATGAGAAGGCATTGTATAGAGGCATAGCCTTTACAAAGGTAGTGACATTCCATGAAAAATGTCAGTATACTGAAATCATATGCCCTTAATAGGGTTAAGATGAAAATTCATATACACTAAATGTACAAAAGCAAGGAAATTCCCAAATGTTTAAACTTTTATTGTCATTAAGGGTATGACTACATATCAACCAAACCATTTCATTATCACATCACTACAGTATAACTCTTTATGCATGAGTGGATGAAGTGTGTGAGGTGCACTGAAGAAAAATTCCTACCAGTAAAATACATAGCCCTGTTGTGCTCTCATACCCTTAATGACAATAAAAATGTAAAAGTTTGGGAATTTCCTTGCTTTTGTACATTTAGTGTATATGAATTTTCATCTTAACCCTATTAAGGGCATATGATTTCAGTATACTGGCATTTTTCATGGAATACATATAGCTTTTCATAAGCGGTTTCATGTAAAATATTTCTGGCTGGTTTAAACGTAATTTAAAAAAATCCTTTTTGAAGTAAAGAAGCATACTACCATTTCTGCACTCACTATTTAAATCTGAAGCTATATTAATTATGCCAAAACGCGCTTACCTCCTTCTGATTTTCTCTCCAGGTTAACTTAAGATGGCGCCCTTAGAACATGTCAATCCACTGTTTCCGAAAAATGAATTTTGCTTATAATTAAATTTCTACTCGATAAATTATCCCACTTTTTTGATGACGATACTTATTTAAATCTGCTGCGTAAGTATATAAAACTGTTTTTTGTGATATTGATACAAGCACCGATTAATGCAGATCGATCATATGCAATAGTAGCACTGAAACGAATCTTAGACAACAGTGTTCAGTGATTGTTTTATTAGCAGGTGCTTTATACATAAATACTGTATAATTTACTATAAATAATAATATTACTTTTTGAAATAGTAAATATCTATCAGCATTAATGCTATTAAGAAACAATTACTCTTCTTCCGTAAGAATTATTCTCATCGTCAGCTAAATATTCTCACAATAACAAATATGTATTTTCTATATCTATTTATCTAAAATTGTAGCAATGTAATTCTTCATAAAACTTAACTATTCTCTCTTATATTACCGATAAAATAATTATCAGTTAAATATTCTTCAAATAAAAAAAAACCCACAAATGTCACTTTTTGAAATATATTTATTTAAAGTTTTACTATTTTGTGCGACATGATTTAAATTTGGAACGATTCATTTTAAAATGGATGAATCGAATTTTTTTTTATCGTACCAACATCATATTAAACATCAATCAACATATTTGCTGATCAGACAATGTCATTTTATTAATGTGTGTGAAAGGTGATAACGTACGTACAGACATGACATGCCTTAGCGTATTATTATATATATTGTTTTCCGACCTCGAGAAATATATTATAGAATGATTGTTTTATTTATATTCGTTGGCGATCAAGATAAACACACCCAAATAAAGACTAGATATATATGTTTGCTGTCAAAGTGTTCATGTTTCACATGTCTTAGCTTGAACTATTGTTGTCTTGCATTGTTGTCAAATTATACGCATTGGAATTGACGCCCGTAAAAACTGCGTATAACTTCTAGTGTTTTCTGAAACTTGGCGGTCAACGAATAAGCCGATACAAATCAAATAATCTGTGGATACCGATCAGTAGAAAGAAATGACCTTCTGCTGACTGAACCCTTAAAATCCATTGTCAAACAAAGCCGTGGCTGCTTTGGGATCTGGCTGGGATTTCAATGATACATGTAGCTGGGTTAAGTTGTCAAGCTATGTCAGTGCCAACAAATTATTCGGTTATGATGTTCATATTGTGGAACAATCATCTGTTTCTCATGTGTTTCTTAGTTTCAGCCAGTCCCTTATGACTTTTATTGGATAAATTTAGAACATGCGCTTGCAATGTTTTAAGCATGACATGTTTCTTCTGTTGATTATTCAAGGATTAAGAAACCTTTTCAACCTTACATCCTGGTGTGTTACGTTAAGAAAACACCGGTTTATGGTCAGCCAGTTAACCCGTTCAGGGGTAGCCATTTTTGTCAGCTTGATATGTACCACCCTCCATCTATATTAGACTTACATTTGGAAAGCCTTTTGGCTAAGATCAAAGTGTAGTATCTGTTCCGATGGATACTGCACCCCATAGACTGGTATTGTCTTGTTCTTCGGGACTTGATTTACGCCGGTCTATGGGATTGTCCTGTGCAGTTCTAGGAGGTCCACCCTCCTAGGCTTTGCCTCCCCTCTTTGGGGAGGAGTAAGTTAATTGCTTACTGCTTGAGGCGCCCATACCGGGGAATGCCGACGGGGCTGCCCAGGCAATTTTTGATGGTCAGAGTGCTCACCTCTCGGGCGCTGGCTTTTCAACCCCCACTTTCCGACCCGACCTTGGGTCACATCTTACTTGTGGGAGTAGGATAAAACTGGCCTTGTGCCTAACTCCTGGAGAGGAGTAAATAATACTTACATTTTGGAGTCAAGACGATTGAGCGTTGGTGGTGGAGGCTCGTTCTGGTTTGCTTTGTTTTGAAGTGATTCTACCTACCTCTCTCTTTCTCTCTCTCTCTCTTTTTCTCTCTCTTTCTCTCTCTCTCTCTTTCTCTCTCTTTCTCTCTCTCTCTCTTTCTCTTTCTCTTTTTTTCTCTCTGTTTCTCTCTCTCTCTTTCTCTCTCTTTCTCTCTCTCTTTCGCTCTCTCTCTCTCTCTCTTATTATTATCATGCTGAGTAGCTGCTTACATCAAGTAGCTTCATACATTGTCTGGAGCGACTTCTATATAAAAAAATGACGATTCGCGTTTGCTGTAAAGCACAAGAGTTGTAGACATAAATCGTGCTTACATTGCTGGGCAGCTGGTAACTCGCGTTATGTATCGTAACGCAAACCCTTACTTTAGAGAATCCACTATACTTACTGATCAGTGATAAACAAGCTAAACACATAAAGGGTAACGGACACGTCGAAGATTTCACACCGAATATAGATGAACAAGCATTTAGACTCTTTTTTCCACCCTTGGTGTATGATTGGTTCAGTCACGCAAAAGGGTTTTTCGGATGAGCTACCATGTCGAAAATACCTCAGTTTACACCACCAGTCGGTAAGATACGCCGACAGATCTTTTGGTAGGCTCGTGCTGCTATAACACCATTTTTAACCGTTGGTAATTAGTGAGCACCTCGATTGAATAGAATAACTTAATTACTATTTATATCATCATCCAAAACAAAGGATATACGATACCCGTTGGACGAGGTGAGCTACACGTTGAAGCTTCTTCCCGCTAGACCGCACAGATTATCTGTGAAAGGAAGAAAATACCTAAAAGATCCGGTGAGACGAAGACATCGATTGCGTATCATAATTGTATTCGGCTACCTCAAACATCGAGCAGATTGCTGTAGTGTGGGAGACTACTACTAACTCAACCATAGAATTATCGTCTATATGGGAATAGGTAGAATGAAAAATAAAAAAAAACATAATTATTTATATATGCATCGACGTTTCGTCTTTACTTCAAGACTTTCTCAAGATAATTGATTTGAAGAAATAACATACAAGTACAATATAGGAAAATATGTGTCGCGTTTGTGACGTGAAAAGTATGTTTTTTTGTTTCTGTTTTTCACGTCAACACGCTCCACATATTTTTAAATATTATACTTGCATGCTATTTCTACAAAGCAATAAACTTGAGAAAGTCTTGAAATAAAGACGAAACGTTGATGAATATATAAATAATTAGGGTGTATCCTTTTTCTATTATTCTATCACGTTGGAATATTATTTTCATAATTTACATCACACATATATATATACACACATACATACATACATACATACATACATAGATACATATATATATATATATACCCATTCATATGTATATATATATGCGTATATATATATATATATATATACATAATATATATATACATATATATATATTATATATATATGGGTGTATATATATAATATATATATATATATATATATATATATGGGTATATATATATATAATATATATACACGCATATATATATATATATATATATATATATATATATATATATATGGGTGTATATATAATATATATATATGGGTGTATATATATAATATATATATATATGGGTGTATATATATAATATATATAATATATATATATATATAATATATATATATATGGGTGTATATATATAATATATATATAATATATATATATATATATATATATATATATATATATATAAAATATAATAACACGAAATCACATAATTGTCGATGCAATAATTTATTTCAACCGTTCGGTTTTTTCAAGTATCACTCAGACAATTACATTTTTGAGACTGATAGAAAATTGAATTTCCCTACCACAGTTCCAATACAATCAGAGATGGTGGTGGTAGCAACCAATTTGATACATCTTTTATAGAGAGGGGGAAATTTAAAACTTATATTTAACTATGGCGGGCGAAGGGGAGGGATCTTTAAGTTAATCAACTAAAAACTGCCGTGTCAAAATTATGACACATACGACTTGGCGATATCATACATATAGGCAATTTTACTCACGCGCATACACAAAACTAAATACGCACACATCATATGCGCACTCACATACATAATCTCACTCGCACATTATCATAACTAAACATAATCACATACGCAACTTTTATTCATCTCTAGCCAGAATGCGTCCGGCGAAACTCGTGTTCTCAAATTCGGTTAGAGAAAAGAAAGAAAGAAACAATTAACAGGCACAGAGAAGAAATAGACAGACCGCGTGTCATAAATTCCCAGTCCGTCTGGGTTCCAAGAAAGAGAATCTAATTGAAATAAAATTACACGCACATACATATATGTATACATACAAATCCATACGCACATACACACACATATATACACATACACACCCACACATATACATATCTATACACATATACATATACACACATATATACATATATATATATATATATATATATACATACATGAATACACCTATATATATCTCTGAATCTATTTGAAATATTGACCAAATGCATACGCATGTAGTTGTACACACATGTAAACATACATACACATACATACACACACACATATATACATATACGCACATATACACACATATACATACGCACACATACATATATATCCACACACCTACACACAATATTTACATAACACTCTATATTCTTACTGATGTAATATGAGTTCTAAAAATTAGTCTTACCTTATTTATATTTTAGATTAATTTGATAATCTATTATTATAAATATCATGCGGGGGGGGGGGGGTTACCGTACCTAATGTTATTCAATTTGGTATCTTCACCGTTGTAATTCTAGAGGCCCATCGGATTACTAATTCAAGTCTAATAATGTCTAGTGGTAATATTTGACATTTATACTTATATTAATTCAAAAACTAGTGTATTACCTGCAGAAAAAATTTTCATACCACTATCTTATTTTAAGTAAATAATAAATATCCGCGTACACACAAATACTATATATCACCAAGTCAGTAAATCTGTGTCTATCACAGATATTATTATAAATATTATGGGGGGGGGGTACCGTAAGTAATGTTATTCAATTTGGTATCTTCACCGTTATAAGTCTAGAGGTCCATCGGATTACTAATTCAAGTCTAATAATGTCTAGTGGTAATATTTGGCATTTATACTTATATTAATTCAATAACTAGTGTATTACCTGCAGAATTTTTTTTTTTTTTTTTTTTTTTTTTATCCACTATCTTATTTTAAGTAAATAATCTGAATAAATAAATATTTCAAAATACCATTATATACGCATACACACAAATACTATATATCACCAAGTCGGCAATTCTGTGTCTATAGCAGATATTATTATAACTATTATGTTGGTGGTGGGAGGGGGGTTACCTTAAATAATGTTATTTAATTTGGTATCTTCACCGTTATAAGTCTAGAGGTCCATCGGATAACTAGTCGTTGATTATTTTAAATTTATATTTATGTCTGCACTTAGCCATAAGTTCATCTCGTTTATTTAAGAGGTTATTTCGATCATATTTTAGGATTCTTATTTTTTCTTCTAGACATAAGTTGCATCTTTGTCTAAATCCATCTGGAATATTCGAAAAACATAAGATTGACCACGAAATCACCGGGGACCTGTTCTCATTTTTCAGATGCCACCATTGTTTAGCTAACTCCGTTTTGCTCTTGAGTTCTGGGTTATTGAAAGAGTGTTTGTGGTCATAAAAACGTTGTTTCCAGTTTCCCGCGGAGATGACGATGTAAACCTTTTTATCCCTGTTGTTATCTTCCGGATGAATAGTGGCCTTATAAACCACACACTCAACTTTACAGTTACCGTCCAGTGGGCAGTTATTTTTCACTTGACAATTACATTTATTTACTGTGACCTTATTCTTACTAGGATTGTTAAGTAATTTACGATTATGGGTGCTGATAATTCTGTCCATGTTCTTGGTGCAAGAGTAGCTGATTTTAATGGTTTTTCTATTAAATATCTTCCTAAAATGTTTATCTACCAGGTTCAAGAATACTCTCCCGATGTTGATGTTAGATAGTTGGCAGTAGGGAGGATTGAACCATATTATTTTTCGGCCTCTATTCCTGGATTTATTTTTATTTTCTTTCTTGGTATATTTGAGTTTTTCATTATATCCGCTTTTCTCTAGCGCTCCATTGTATAAATGCTTATTTGCTTCAAAAATGTCTCTGTTAGCCGAAAGCTTATTTATTCTAGTATTAATTGTTTTAGGTATTTGTTTAATTATGCAGTTCGGGTGGTTAGATCTAGTGTTGATATAAGATGGTGTGTGATTATCTTTATTGAAGGGTTTGTATGTCCCCTTTCCTAAGTCTAAGGTAATATCTAGATAGTTTACTTCTTTACAATTTGGGGTTATATCTATTTTAAATCCAAGGTATTTGAATGCTCTTATTAATTTTTTATGTATTTTGGATACCAGGGGGCCGTCACTATTGGGGATAACAATTAGTCCATCATCCCTATATAACCCCACTAAATTAGGCTCTACAATTCTGCTAATAGTGTACATTATAAAAATGCCCACCAGATCGGCAATCTGGGCTGAGTCAAAAGCACCCATCGGGACATCAAATTTGTTGTTGTTCAATTTAATCCCTGTTTCTCGATTGTTTATAAGGATGGATTTGCGACAGGCCATAATTAATCTTACCTGCTCATCGGATATATCCACGAAGTTCCCAGCATAGTTAATGCTGTTCGTAAGTAATTCCTTACTGACTTGGTGATATATAGTATTTGTGTGTACGCGGATATTTATTATTTACTTAAAATAAGATAGTGGTATGAAAATTTTTTCTGCAGGTAATACACTAGTTTTTGAATTAATATAAGTATAAATGTCAAATATTACCACTAGACATTATTAGACTTGAATTAGTAATCCGATGGGCCTCTAGAATTACAACGGTGAAGATACCAAATTGAATAACATTAGGTACGGTAACCCCCCCCCCCGCATGATATTTATAATAATAGATTATCAAATTAATCTAAAATATAAATAAGGTAAGACTAATTTTTAGAACTCATATTACATCAGTAAGAATATAGAGTGTTATGTAAATATTGTGTGTAGGTGTGTGGATATATATGTATGTGTGCGTATGTATATGTGTGTATATGTGCGTATATGTATATATGTGTGTGTGTATGTATGTGTATGTATGTTTACATGTGTGTACAACTACATGCGTATGCATTTGGTCAATATTTCAAATAGATTCAGAGATATATATAGGTGTATTCATGTATGTATATATATATATATATATATATATATATATATATATATATATATATGTATATATGTGTGTATATGTATATGTGTATAGATATGTATATGTGTGGGTGTGTATGTGTATATATGTGTGTGTATGTGCGTATGGATTTGTATGTATACATATATGTATGTGCGTGTAATTTTATTTCAATTAGATTCTCTTTCTTGGAACCCAGACGGACTGGGAATTTATGACACGCGGTCTGTCTATTTCTTCTCTGTGCCTGTTAATTGTTTCTTTCTTTCTTTTCTCTAACCGAATTTGAGAACACGAGTTTCGCCGGACGCATTCTGGCTAGAGATGAATAAAAGTTGCGTATGTGATTATTTTTTTTTTTTTTTTTTTTTGTCTGGTGCTTCGAACAGGCGTGTTCAGGCTTGCTGGTTGTTCAACTCGCCCTGGCTGATGTGAGGATCCTGTGAGACAAAGGAACCGCACCAGCATGTGCTTGCATGTGCACGATAGAATTGGTGTCGGCTTGCCTGCACGCCGTGTATCCGACAATTTGGGGTTGGTCCGGGATATTAGCGAGGTAGGCATCAAGAGAGCGCTTAAATTGTTCCACAGCAGCATTTTTTATATCCCGAATACACCTAGGCATGGCATTGAAGAGTTGTGACCCCTGTACAGGTAAGCTCGTTTCAAAAATGGTTCGTATTTTCCCACCAGTTTTTAGCGAGGGAACAATACAGTGCCTCCCGCGGCGTTCATTGTCTCGGGCTTGAATGTGGCCATTAATGTTCGGTACCTTTCCTTCCAATATCTTCCAGATGTAAATTATCCGGTACCTTTCACGTCGTCTTTGCAGCGAGAACATTTTTGTCTTCTTCAGACATGACCAGTAGTTCCGATCAGCTTGAATTTTCCGTAGAAAGGACCACTGAATGGCTTCAAGCTTTTGGATGAGCCTAGGGCTACTTGGGTTCCACAAGACAGAACAGTATTCCAAAACTGGAATGACCAAGGATTTATACAGCGTGACCATTGCACGATATTCTCTGGTTTTAAATGTCCTCAGGATCCAGGCAATGAGGTTCTTGGCTTTTTCCACAACTTTGTTTATTTGATTGCTAAAAAGACAATCACTAGACATAGATACACCGAGGTCCTTTACTTCTTGCTTTATGTTTATCATTTTTCCTGACGGAGTGTGGTATGATATCTCGCTTTTTAGCTGGTCGTTATTACCATAGCGGAGAAGCTCAAATTTCACGTCATTTAGCTCCATGTTATTGTCCTCCGTCCATTTGTAGATCTGATCGAGATCCTTTTGAAACAACACAGCATCCTCGGGAGACCGAACGGATTTTGTGGCCCTTGTATCATCGGCGAATGACCTGACTATTGACATGGCGATATCTTCATCAATGTCCCCAATAAGGATTAGGAAGATTATGGGTCCCAATACACTTCCCTGGGGAACTCCAGAAATGACAGGTTGTGGCTTCGAGGTTGCACCATCAACCATAACTGTTTGGAGGCGATTACTCAGGAAGGATTCGATCCATTTGAAGATGCTTCCACGAATGCCAAGATCAAATATTTTCTGCAGAACTATTTTGTGGTCAACTTTGTCAAAAGCTTTGGCAAAATCTAAGTAGACAACATCTGCATTAGCGCCATCATCAAGAATTGATAGAATGGTGTCAAACTGCTCAAGGAGTTGACTTAAACAAGATCTTCCAGATCTCATCCCATGCTGACTTTCATTGAACAGGTTATTTTCATTCATGTGTCTAACTATGTGTTTCCGTATGACTTTCTCAAAAAGTTTAATGAGGTGGGAGGTCAAAGCTATTGGTCTATAATTGGCAGCCACCGACTTGCTTCCACCTTTGTGAATGGGTGTAATAAGAGAATTCTTTAGTTTGCTTGGAACGACCTCTTCTTCAAGACTTTTCGTCCATAGAAATACGAGAGCATGGACCAAATGGGCCCTGCAGTTTTTCAGTAGTAATGCAGGAAAGCCGTCAGGACCCGCAGCAGCTGACGGAGAGAGTTCATCAATTGCAAGCTCAAAATCGGCTGCAGTTAGAGTAACAGTTGACAGTATAGAACTTATATCAAAAGTGCGATTATGTGAAGCTTGACTGCTTTGCATTGGTTTGCTAAAAACGTCTGTGTATTGTTTTGACAAAATTTCTGCCATCTCAGTACTGTTACCAGTAAGAACACCATTCTGGTCCACCAATGGACCAACTTTTGTCTTGACTTTGGACTTTTTCTTGACATATGAAAAGAAATATTTTGAATTACTTTTAATGGAGTTGACAGCCTTTCCCTCCATAAAAGCGTTAGAGTCAGCAAAAGACTTCTGCAGTTTCCTTTCAATATCCAAACATTCCTTGGACAGTTTGGAAATAACAGCAGGCGATGACACTTTCAAAAGACGCTTTTTTATCTTCCGTCTTCTTTTAGAAAGTGAGTGACGGTATCTTACCACCTTGGGCGTTCTTTTCTCGCATTCTGATTTACGCAATGGCACATGCTTGCAGCAGGCAGTGTAGACAATTAAATAAAAAGTGTCCAGCATTGCAGATGCACCCATGTCTCTTAATGAGTCTTCCCAATCAGCATGGCTTAGTTCCTCTGAAAGAGCAGTCCAATCGACTTCCTCGCTGAAAAAGTTTAGTGCATTGAACATTGTTCTTGGTGCACGATTATTCAATACCTCACTTTTATATTTAACTTTATATGTTGTTTGAAGCTGGATGAGACTGTGGTGAGATGTGCTTTGCAGTAAGGGTACATTGATGCTCTCATGAATCAAATCAGAATTATTGGTGAAAACAAGATCAAGGATATTCCCATCTTTGTGCGTGGGAGACAGCACATGCTGTGACAAAAAAAGCTCATTGCAGAATTCGTTCAGTGAATTTATCATCAATCGCTCAGCATTTGATGCTCCTGGAATAGCCTGTCCATCAGGCCAAGATACGTGAGGGAGATTAAAATCTCCACCGACAATGATATCTGGAGCAGGGTTTATTGTTGATAATATATGTTTGACTTTATTAAGAGGAGAACTAAAATCATTTGGTGTGGATGGGTGTCCATGGTAGCTGTCATCAGGTTGTCTATAAGTAACAAGAATGGCTAAATCTTCATAGGAGGAGTAAAGGCATAACATCTGCACACATTCAGACGCATGAGAAAAAATTACATTACAGGAACATCCAATATCATCACGGACATAAAGAGCAACACCGCCGGTGTGCCTTCCACGTGTTTTGGCTTTTCTTGATGTGTCGCATCGGAAGAGTGTAAAACCTTCTATTTCAAGTTCAGCATCTCTGTGCGAATTTAACCAAGTTTCCGATAAGCCAATAAAAAGAGAATTGTCACTGTTAAGTTCATTTTTGATAAACGGTACTTTGCTTGGAACGGTCTGAGGACAAAGACCTTGAATATTTACAAAAGCAAAGTTATTTAAGAGTGGTGAACTGGATTCACCAAATTCATTCTGGGTCGAGGGAATTCTTGATAGTCCACCAGATTTATTCTGGGCCGAGTGAGTTGTTGGTTCGGAATCATAAACATTGGTTGATGGATTTGATTGGGAACTTCGGCTGGCTGTTGCCACGTGAATTGCATTGGCATTCGAGGAGTTGGCACATCTTGTTGTTGGTTGTGTAGTGCGTTGATTTGATTCGACACCAACAACATCCTCTGGTCCAAAGTGTGGAGGATTTCCGCCTTCAATAGGCGGATCACTTCTAAAAAATTGCACGTATCTCTTCCATTCTCTCGAGGTGTGGATATAACTGGGGACGAATTCTCAACTGACTCCTGACTCGTGGTTGGGACGGAGTTGCGCTGTGAAATTTCCCTTGCTTGTTCATTCCTAGTCGAGATTGGTTGGCGTCTAGTACCCTTAACATGGTTGTAAGTGCATGATTCGTTCAGACACTCTCCTCTTCTCAGAGAATCCTTGCACATTTTCGGGTGAAAATCTTTACATGCTTTCCCAAGGTTACAGCCTCTTGGTTGGCGTGTCGCATACTTTGCATATTTCGGGCAGACCTTGGGGTGTTTAAATTTACATTCTCTTCCTTTAATACCATGTTTACAGTTCCCATTTCTGAAGAAACGACAAATTGATACGTTTTCCTTTGGCCGCTCGTTCCTTTCTGAATCATCAGTGACTGACTGTTCATTGACAGTGGTAGTAATGAGGGCCTCAGGTGGGGGCGCGCCATTGGAAGGAAGGTGATTGTTTACAGTGGGTGGAACAGATTCAGTCTCGGTGGCTGAAACAGGTATAGTGGCTGAAACAGGTTCAGTGACAGTCAACTCGCACTTGGAGACATCTGTGTCAGGAGAAGGAAGCGGTTCTTGGGATAATTTAAAAGTCACTTTAGGCTTCGCACCTGTTTCTTTTGATTTTGATTTTAATTTAGTTTTCCTGTTCCCTGACTCCTCATTTGGAATTGTACTATCCTTACATACATGACATATGTAGTACAAAGAGGACAGACAGAGGGGATTGCATAACAGTTTAAATTTATCTGGACTCAGCCCATCATATTCTGTGTTATTCACGTTACCCGCCAGTTGTACCCAACACTTCCTATGTACCCCCTGTCCACAAATAGAACACTCTAGGAGGGGAATTTCGGACAACCCAATCTGATAGCGTTCATGGCACAAGGGACAGTTTTCAGGGAGCAAATTCTGAATACGGCGTATGATCAAGTGAGCAAGGGATTTTTTGGTTTTGATATCATTATTTGGAATTTGTAGAAATAGTGCGGTATCGCGCAATGACTGAAGTTTTTCTCGCTCGAACTCCCTTTCAAGCTGAATTAGACTCTTTTCATACTGGTATATGCGGAGGCAAAATTTTACAGAGTCACTTGGGGCATTGACACAGAGTTCCACAATTAGATTTTCAACTTCGGATTTTGCAGTTGGCAAATCATTCTCCAACGGATCAGGGTGCAGGCAAACCGACTCACTCGAGTTTAAGTCTGGGGTATCAGCACTCATAGTTACAGAGAAAAGGCAGTGGAACAAAACAGAGACAATAGAAAATCAAGATTGCAGACTGAAGATGTGCAGGGAACTCTAACTGGAAACAAAACTTTAGTAGCACAGCAGAGAGATCACACATTCAATTCAAAGAGTAGTATTTCAAAAAGCGTTGCCACCTTGTCAACGAATTCTAGTTTAAGTGTTACCTAGAAATCCTTATAGCATTTAGGCATCAACTTTTAGATGGCATTTTTTTCCAATGTTATTGTTTTTTTTTTTTTTTTTTTTTTTTTTTTTTTTTTTTTTTTTTTAGAATTTCAAAAAGCGTTGCCACCTTGTCAACGAATTCTAGTTTAAGTATTGCCTAGAGATCCTTATAGCATTTAAGCATCAACTTTTAAATAGCATATTTTTTTTTCAATGTTATTGTTTTTTTGTTTTTTTTTAGCATTTCAAAAAGCGTTGCCACCTCGTCAACGGATTGGTTAGAATCAATGAAGTGAAGGCGAGTGAATATCCAACACTAACATACTAAAATGTTTTTGGTACCTATATATATATATATATATATATATATATATATATATATATATATATATATATACATATATATATTCCTTTTAATTAATGTAATTCGTAGTTTTTACTAACGAAGTAAGTTTGGAACAACTTAGTGAAAAGAAAAAATACATATTTACTTTCTTTCTGGTTTTACGAGAAGGAAAAATCGACGGGCATGTTTTTATTTATTTATCTTGCCTTTTCCGGCTCGGTTCAAAATTTCGTTTTGAAATAAGTTCGTCGTTTTAGTTTTAATTCTTTACGTGACGGTGGAGTTTTTTTTTTTTGTTTGTTTTTTTTTTTTTTGTTTTAGAAAAACACTTTGCTTGTCAAAATCAAATCAAATCAAATATTCAACCTTCTTGCTTTCATGTTGAGCAAATAACTCGAAAGTCCGTTTTTTCAAAATTCAAATTTTAGACAAAACATTAGTTTCCGTTTCTAACGTTTGCATGTAAGTTATGTCTTGTTTATTTCCATGTTATTGATCAATTCACATCATTCGAAAGAAAAAAAAAACAAAAAAAACAAAAAACGTAGGATTGAATAAATTCACATACCGTGTTGAATGCAGATTTCGAATCTTTGCTTAGGATGACCCCTAAAATTCTGGCCCCTAATTCACAGTAGTCTCTTACGTCTCAGTGGCATTGTGCCTTGTTTGGGGTGAATAAAAGTTTTTTGTAAAAGCGAATTGTCGAATACTGAGTTATTTGTCCATGCTTCATTCCAAATAGTATTTTTTTTTTTTTTTGGTAAGTAACAGATCGGCAAAGGGTAATCTTAAATTTTCGAAAGAACAACTTTCATTATCAGAAGACAACAATAGAAGGCCGAGAGGGTCGGAAAAATTATGTTTAGTTATGATAATGTGCGAGTGAGATTATGTATGTGAGTGCGCATATGATGTGTGCGTATTTAGTTTTGTGTATGCGCGTGAGTAAAATTGCCTATATGTATGATATCGCCAAGTCGTATGTGTCATAATTTTGACACGGCAGTTTTTAGTTGATTAACTTAAAGATCCCTCCCCTTCGCCCGCCATAGTTAAATATAAGTTTTAAATTTCCCCCTCTCTATAAAAGATGTATCAAATTGGTTGCTACCACCACCATCTCTGATTGTATTGGAACTGTGGTAGGGAAATTCAATTTTCTATCAGTCTCAAAAATGTAATTGTCTGAGTGATGCTTGAAAAAACCGAACGGTTGAAATAAATTATTGCATCGACAATTATGTGATTTCGTGTTATTATATTTTATTATTGCTCTGTTTACTACATTGAGCTCTCATACCCGGATTTCCTCCTGGAATTATTCCATTATAACACAAATATATATATATATATATATATATATATGGGTGTACATATATATAATATATATATATATATATATATATATATATATATATATATATATATATATATATATGGGTGTATATATAATATATATATATATATATATATATATGGGTGTATATATATTATATATATATATATATATTATATATATATGTTCGACGCTAAACACTTTGAACTATATACTTTGAAGTATATATATATATATGGGTGTGTATATATATGTACTTCAAAGTGTTTTAGCGTCGAACATATTTTTTATCTATTATTTGATATACATGATTAGTAGTTTATATACTTCTTTTAACTTGTTTAGAACTGAATATTAATGTAGAGTAGTTATATTTTATTACTTATGTATAATCTAACATGAATTTATCTTGTAAGTGTGACCTAAATAACATTTCAGCTGATATATCAAACTTTGATTTTGGTTATAACTCGCCAATTTTCACTTGTCATTTTTGTATCATGTAATTAGCACAATAATAACGCATTTCGATACAGTTTATGTAGCTCCGACATGATAACTGGTCATATAGAAACATTTTCCAATGATCTCCGAAAAAAAAACAAATCAGCAAGGGGAATAATACATATTTTTATTGAAAAATATAAAAATATTTTTTATTCCTACAACTAAATTTTTTTTTCTATACAGAAAAAAAAAATTAAATTTTAAATGTGCGCACGAATAAAAATGAAAAACTAAAAATGCAGATTGCTAATTTGACGATCAGCTCTGATCAAGGAAAATAGATTGTTTAAAGAATCAAAAATACCGATGTTATAGTAACTCGGCTACGAGTAATCTTATCATAGGGACTGACAATGAAATAGGACTGATGGGCTATAACCGAGAATATATGGTCTACGGAGTTTCATTCTAGTTTATTTTATGTTCTGTGTGCATTCATTTCTTATCAAATACTGTTGCATTAAACATTTATGACAACCTCATTGTCTTTCATTTCAGGATCTTTTAAATAAGGATTGCACAATTTGCATCATTTGAATTATTCAGACTACGGTTCTCATCTTGGGTGTTATTCTCAAAACTTTTCTCCGATGTAATCTTCGATCTTTGTCAGGTGCGTTTATATCGAACCCGTGGCGAAATAGATAAAAGTGCTAAGTAATAATCAGTTCTAAGTGCCAGTCTTCTAGACGTTGGAGGTTCGATCCTCAGTGTGGGCGATACTAAAAATACAATTACGAATTACTTAAGACTCCAATCCGCTTATGGCTGACGAAACGAAAGCTAGGTACCCCCGATGATTAAATAAATAGTTCCGTTACAAATTCCGTACAGATTCCCGAGTTCGACAAGACGCACATGAAGACGGTCGGAGGTTACATCGGGCAAAACGTTGTTATAATAACATCCAAGATGAGAACAGTTTTCCAAATAATCCAAACAATGCATATTGTCTTTCTCCTGTAAGGCTCAACAGCAGATCAAACGTTTTAAACCATTTCACGGTCAAACAAAATACCTACGTAATATGAAACGATTCCGTGGTTACAAATACACGCTAAAGTGCTATTTTATCCTCAATTTGAATGGGGGTGAGTTCATACCTTTCACAATATTATTACTGTGTAAGTGAATGTAATATATCCAACCAGATTTGAACAAGAGACGTTGCTAGTCTTTCTCTACTCTATCGTTATTCTCATGGCAGTTGCTCAGCTGCGCTTCAATTTATAGCCCCCCCCCCGTAAAATATTTACAACCAAAACTCGTCTAGCTACAACCACTGTCAATAATTTCCCTTCCCCCTCTATGTGCCTAAAACTAAGCGACACTTCCATGAGCAAAGTTTATTTCTCAGAACTACTCGTCTGTGGAACTCAGTACCGCGGGGTTACTTCCCAGCTGACTAAAACATTGTCGTTTTTAAGTTCAATGTAAACAAATTCTTGAAAAGCCGTCCTCTTAAATAATCAAATTCTCCCAAACTTCCACCATCCCTACTAATCATCACGGTGTTGTCTGACTGCCCACCTGACACTCATTTACCCTTATCCTCGATTGACCTTTGGACTTTGATATATGGTGATTCCTTAGTAAAAAATAACCCTGTTTCAACTGTTCCGTCGTCAGGCGTGTCTTGGGTCACGAAAGAAAAACGTGACACAATGCCGGTTTAACGCGGCGAATGAGACGATACTTTTATAAACTCAGCGTTGTTATCTTAGCCCCCCACCCCTTGTAGGGAATACAGCATATTGTCCTGTTCGTCTAGGTGGAAGGAATAAGCCTTAAAATTTTCTCTGAATATCTTCCTTAAGAAGATGATATATTCACTAAGGAGACGAAGAGGACGATATCAACGTAATTAACAATATTTTAGTAAACCTAACTACTGGAGCCCTACTTATGTAAATAGACGTTACTCCTGTGCGAATTATATCCATGGTGTATCTATGTCCTTCTAATTTCACGGACCATACATTATCTTCCAACCTCACTACAATTTTGGCATCAACTGACTTTACTTTCAAATATTTCCTATGTAATATGATTAAGCTAATCAATCGACTATTTATCTCTTATATGTTGTTCTATCTTACCCAAAAGTCATCCTTATTATAGCATACCTCAATATATAACATGCCGTATAACACTATGTAAATCCTGTTTGATTTAACTTGATTACTGCAGTTCTATTTTATTTCACTGGTAGTTGTTTCTGAATGGAGAAAATATTTGACATGGCACGTGAATAATGTAGCCAATCAACTCTTTGTAATTCATGGAAGGCGAAAACTGCCTGCTTTGTGCGGTATTCACACTGAACGGGTTGAGAGAAGTTTCTTAGGAATATTAAACTTACAAGCGGTCTCAAGTCGCATTTATATCCTGATTTTGACGATGTTAATTTTTGTATTTTTTGACCAGGGAAGTGTCGCGTCTCCCCTACATACATTGTGAGGGATTCTTAAATGGTCACCCATATAGTACTGACGAAGTTAAATGCCGCTTTACATCAGTGACCTAATGAGGACTGGTGTGTCAGTGTGATTATACCAAAAATAATTATATGATCACAGGTCACTCATATTGTATAACCGAATATATATTTAACATTTGTAGAAACGTGTGCAAGATTTAAAGATTTTACTCGCTACACCCACCAAAAACACCCAAACAAAAAACAAACAAAAAACAAACAAAAAACAAACAAAAACAAACAAGAAACAAACAAAAAACAAACAAAAAACAAACAAAAACAAAAACAAAAACAAACAAACAAACAAAAAACAAAGAAAAACAATCAAACAAAGAAAAACAAAGAAAAACAAACAAACAAAAACAAACAAAAATAAACAAAAAACAAAGAAAAACAAACAAACAAAAACAAAGAACGAACAAACAAAAAAAACAGACAAAAAATAAACAAACAAACAAACAAACAAAAAACAACAAACAAACAACAAACAAACAAACACACAAGGGCTGTCATTTAAACCTGTATTGATCTTTACAAAATATATAGTAAGTACACTACCACAAGAGTAACATGCAATATTACAATAAAATATGAATAACGTGTGATTGTACGGTAGTCAGCTGGGAAGCAGCCCCGCGATACTGAGTTCCACAGACGAGTAGTTCTAAGAAATAAACTTTGCTCATGGAAGTGGCGCTTAGTTTTAGGCACATAGAGGGGGAACGGAAATTATTGACAGTGGTTGTAGCTAGAGGAGTTTTTGTTGTAAATATTTTACGGGGGGTGGGCTATAAATTGAAGCTCAGTCGAGCACCTGCCATGAGAATAACGATAGAGTAGAGAAAGACTAGCAACGTCTCTTGTTCAAATCTGGTTGGATATATTACATTCACTTACACAGTAATAATATTGTGAAAGGTATGAACTCACCCCCAATCAAATTGAGGATAAAATAGCACTTTAGCGTGTATTTGTAACCACGGAATCGTTTCATATTACGTAGGTATTTTGTTTGACCGTGAAATGGTTTAAAACGTTTGATCTGCTGTTGAGCCTTACAGGAGAAAGACAATATGCATTGTTTGGATTATTTGGAAAACTTTTCTCGTCTTGCATGTTATTATAACAACGTTTTGCCCGATGTAACCTCCGACCGTCTTCATGTGCGTCTTGTCGAACTCAAGAATCTGTACAGAATTTGTAACGGAACTCCTTATTTAATCCTCGGGGGTACCTAGCTTTCGTTTCGTCAGCCATAAGCGGATAGGAGTCTTAAGTACAACGGGGTTATCCTTGGGATGAACCGAGGGCTACATATGAGTAGTATATATTCGGTTGTTTAATTTATCGAATTATGTAACATAAGAAAGATAAATAAAAAAAACTATTTCTTTCACAATCTAGTGATGTAACAACGTCATTAAATGTCCGGATAATTTGGAGCACCTAAACACCATGTGGGGGTCCAGCCAGAAACAATTCCTAGATAAGAAATTGTCTTTGTGTAACGTTGAAGTCGTCGTCTCACCAAGGAATCATATCTACAAGTGACCACGAAAGCAGAGGCGCCACAAACATTGATTTGCCTCGTTTGATATTGGATTAGCAGCCATTCGTTGGTTTTGTAACATTTATTCTGAGCCGATTTCAATTCAATGATACGTTTGATGTTTTTAAAAGGGTCCTCCAAGGTTTGTTAACCCCTTTTTTCTTCACAGTTACTGCTGTATGATAAAGGTGTGTTAATGTCAGGTTTGCGTGCTTGAGGGTCTGTGTGCATCAGCGTGCACGCTTATGAGTGTGTGTGCGTGTTATCGAGAATTAGCCCTCAACACAACAAATAAATTGATATCTGTTCACTGATTAATGCCCGTTAAAATATGTTAATATAAATTTACGTATTCGAGCGCATGTATGCGTACGTACGTGTGTGTTAGAGAGAGGGAGAGGGGGAGAGAGAGAGAGATAATGCTTCATATAGAATTTCATGTGAGAAAAACCTAGAATATTGATACCCAAAACATTCACGCACGCGTATAAACATCTAATATATATATATATATATATATATATATATATATATATATATATATATATATATATATATATATGCACATATATTTCATATATATATATATATATATATATATATATTCATATATATGTGCATATATATATGTATATATATGCATATATACAGAGAGAGAGAGAGAGAGAATAAGAGAGAGAGAGAGAGAGCGATAGAAAGAGATAGAGAGAGGAGAGGAGGAGGGGGCAGAGAAAGAATGGTGGATGATGGGGGAGTGAGATTGCGGGTCGACGCAAGGGATTTAAATTAATTCTATTTGTCACATCATAAATCCGATCGTTTCGATTGCGCGCCATTTTGTCGGTTCGTGCGATGTCCTTGCCCTCGCGCACACGAGTCGACGCACACGCTTTGCAACGTACTCGCCCCAAACAACACATATTCTGTACGTGGATACACAACCAAAGGAGAATCACACACATACAGACATAAGTTCCTGTAGTGTTACGACGTAAAACATGCATTTTACAATAGCTGTCTAATTTCAGATGGAACGCGCTTAGTCATATATCAGCAAAACTGATGAGTCGAAGACAACGAAACAGTTCTCTGTGGAAATACATGCTATTACTTTTTATTTTGAGCTGTCTGGTAGATGAAATAACAGATTCCACTTAGTATAAAGCAATACTATTGTGTAAAGAATGGATTGTTCTCGATTACTGGTAACATATATGAAAAAAATAGAAAGTACCCACAAAATTCTACAACTTCTAAAATAAGTATGTTAGCGTAACGAATAGGGTGTTTGCTTTCTGATCGCATTCAGATTTCGAATTTCATCATACATCAGACACTTGCAACGTTTAGCCACACTGATGAGTTGTAGACGACGAAACCGTTTCTGCGAATGACTATATATATATATATATATATATATATATATATATATATATATATATATTGTTAGAAATGTAGGGTGATCGAACCAGAATTAGAGAAGTTGAATGTATTTTTAAACATTTTATTAAAGCGAGGAGAGTCCATTTTGTCTTATCTCTAGAGAAGCCATGGGGGTTGATCCATACGACCGAAGAAAGCGTACTTAACACTCACTAAAAAGGAACACGGCGTCTAACCAGCAATACTCTACCACGCCTAGTATCTAACTCAACGCAGATGACCGCACATAAAAGAGCCATGCGTCATGGTCTGAGAACATAAAATTAGCACTTGATGTCCTGACTCATCAAATCGTCAACTCCGAAGAATGTGAAACGCTCACACAAACACACACACACACACACACACACACACCCACACACACACAAACACCTTGCTCGGGCGTAGCAGCGGCGAGGAGTTAGGAAGAATTTGGGACAAAACCAGTCAGTGACGAACAGCCGAGACATAATCATCGCTCGAGTCACCCGCTACTATACAGATATGCTGGGATAAAAACTAGAGGCCTTGCGGGTCATTAACATCGTGGAGAAACGACTACAACCCTCTCTTAGTAGGAGATTAGGTAGCGTCGAGTTAGGATTCAATAGCCGCACACGCACATTCGGACTCCGACGCTTGTACCTCGAATACTGTCAACGCTATTTTCGTCTAAGTAATCAGTTATAGATCTTAGATGGACGTGACTACCGAACTTTTTTTCAATTCCGTTGGAGAGACGCATATCCACGAGTGAGTAAACCCCCTATTTTTTCCTTCCATGAGTTGCTTCGGACTTTCTTTTTCATGGACTTTTCTCGCCATAGTTATGTTAGACAGTCCTTAGCTTACAATACTGTCTTGTCGTTTTTTGTTATTTGTTTTATACATGATTATCTCTTCCCTATTATTTTGTAAATAAATATTGTTTACACTCAAACGTGGTGTTTGCGTCGTCGCTAACCTGCTCGTTTTTCTGTTCTTTGTTTTCTATGCGATGTCTTGCAATGTAGAAATCCCCTGCACCTGTACTCTGTTGGTAATATTGGAACCTGGGGATCTGCGATAAATATTCCGGACATTTAAACTATTTTTATAATGATCATTGTGACGCGCTCGCTGCCCTAGTCCCGACGAAGGCCGTGCGTTACTATATATATATATATATATATATATATATATATATATATATATATATATATATATATATATCTGTATATATATATGTATATATCTATATTTGTATATCTCTCTCTATATATATATTTAGATATATATATATATATGTATAATTATATTAACAATTTCATAGCCTTCGATGCGTGTGTTGGATAATGACCCTGTGGGAACGGGCGCATGTTGAGGTGGGCGTATCTGTTGGAAATCGTTGGTTTAGTTTGCGCGATTTAGTGCGCGTGGACCCGTACAGTCGAGTGCAGAATAGGGCTGTTCTCACGGTTGGAGCTCACAGACGTGACAGGCCACCATTTTGATGAGACGTTTTAGGTCGGGGGATCAAAAGAGTCGGACTGTAACGAATGCACCTGCGCATAGAGGCTCTGTGACGTCACGGGCTTTTGCGTGGGAAGCAGAGTTTTTGCTAGTCTGGGTTTTGGAGGCGCGGCGATCGGACGTGTTTCACGATGTAGTCTGCAAGATGATAGGGAAATTAATTCCATCAGAAAATACAGGTGTGAGATTTCTTTTTCTTTTCCACGAATGGCTAATGACTTAATTGATAAGTAATACGAAAGCAGTAATTTGGTCTCTCTCTCTCTCTCGACGTTAGTTGATATCTCCAAGCCGACGGATAACTAACACCTGGAATAAAACAGAACTTAAAAGTTTAAAAGATTTTTTTGTCTCCTGATTCGGTCATGAAGCTTTTTGTTGCAGCGGCCTGGTTAACGGCAGAAAGAAAGAAAAAAGAATTCAACCACTGGACGACGCAGCCCTCCACGCGACGAGGAAAGATTGAAGGTGCGAGAAATTTAAAGGTATGCTACATATATGATTTTTGGTGTTAAAGATGACGAGTTGTTTAAACGAGAACGTTCCGGGACGGGTATACAAAACGACAACTGCCACGCCCCATTCCCGGGACGGTATGCAACACGTGCTACCGTATCTTTTCAAAGGCAGAACGAAAAAAAATCGTTTTCGTTGTTTTTGAATAGATGCGGTAGTACGCATTGGAACGTTGGTTGATTGATGTAAGGCTATAATATTTTTCATGGAATTTTATGAATGCCCTACTTGGTATTGAGCACTCTTGTAAAAATAGTTTCATGTATAAACTTGATCAATATATATATATATATATATATATATATATATATATATATATATATATAGAGAGAGAGAGAGAGAGAGAGACAGACAGACAGACAGACAGACAGAATGAGATAGATAGATAGATAGAGGGGAGAGAAAAAGATAAAATATAGTATCCATATACTAGTATATGGCTGACTGTGACAAGTTGGAAACCAAGAGCATCGTCGTGCACTACCTAAATGGTTGAAAGAGAATTACTTCCTTCACAAACATCATGCCAGGAATGTAGCGAGAACCAGCCACGCCCATGAACCGCAGTGACGGCGAAACACGTGTTCGTGGATTCCTATATTTTATCTATAAATGAATATATACGTCCTTAAAATATAAAGGGTGACATAATGTATAAATAATCACCTAAACTGTATTGTAGAAATCCAATGTAATTGTAAGAATGGAAATGAATACCCTCTAGGAGCTAAGTATAGAGTTTCAAACATAGTTTATAAATGTTATATTGTGTAATATTTGGACATAGGATTCAGATAGTGCAGTTTTAAAGACAATTAGAAAAAGAACAAAATAAAGGCTTACATGAATTATGATGATAACCCAACATAATTGGATAAATGTGTAAAAATAGTACGAAAAATAACGCCCAATTCGAATTGAAATGACTTATATTTGGTAAAGCAAATTTTAAAGGTAATTTTGAAACTGTAACTTGTGAACTTGGGAATATTATCATATGAAAATGTCCAAGGATAACTTAGTTAATAAAAAACAGAAAATACTACAAAATTGCATGCACCGCTCTAATTACATACATTCCCATTGTAAGCCTGATTAACAACACAATAGTGCAAATTTATATCAGACAAATGTATATATATATATATATATATATATATATATATATATATATATATATATATATATATGTATGGAAAATAAAAATGGAAAACCATAAACTATATTATTTATGTATTTATCAACGTTTCGTTTTTATTGTAAGACTTCCTCAGGATGAAGAAAAATGCAGAAAAATAATCATAAAATCATCAATTTGATTCGCTTGAAAGCGGCGAGTATCGGCTGGTTTGTGAGTGAAACAATCAACAAATTGAGAAAGGCAATTCAGCTGCATGTCAGCAGCAGCAGTCAATGGAGTTTTTAGGAGAGGGGAAGGAATGAGTTGGTTGAAATGAGTTTATTATTTTTAGCCTGATGAGAAATATATTGTCTGGGTCATCGTGTCATCGTGACACGCAGCCAAATTGCCTTTTTCGATTGTATTATTTTGATTTAACATTTTATACGTATCTCTGATAGCAGAATACTTAAATTTATTTCAGTCCATTAACTATTCTTTTTTCTTCGTATCTAAAATTTGAAATGGTTTCTTCTCTCTTTTAACTTGACTATATTTTTATTTGTTATCTACTTGTATTATTTTTTTAAAATCCTGAATTTATTTTATTAACTATTGGCTATTTTGAAAAGAGACTTAAATAATGTATACTTATTTAGTTCCTAACTCTGATTTAAAAGGATATGACGTCTAAAAACGATTAGGAAAATAAACATTCCTCAGTGGAACAGTATTTTATGAATTCTACTTAAATGTGAGTGTTTTGTTTTCATTTTTTCCTTTCTGATTTTTCTGGACTCGATCTTTAAACTTCTGAAGAAGTTCATGTATGACCCATCTAGGATTCTTGGTAGTTTGTGTATGTACAATACAGACCATAAAGTTATATAGATCTCATGTATTTTTTAAATGAATACAGAAATCGTAATTGGGATTTAACATCCTATTGTTATTTAACTACAAAATTGATTTTGTTTCACGAGAGCAGTTTGAGGGACTCCCAATCCTCAGGTCTTGAAATCTTATTTCAAGACCTGAGGATCGGGAGTCCCTCAATCAATTTTGTAGTCAAAATGAAATAACTTACATATATATATATATATATATATATATATATATATATATATATATATATATATATATATATGTGTGTGTGTGTGTGTGTGTGTGTGTGTGTGTGTGTGTGTAAAGCAGGCACGTAGCCAGACCTCTAACTTAGGAGGGGCAAGGTCTTTTTAGGAGGCTCAAAACTAATATTGATATTCTAATATGAGTGACGTTTTGGTTCAGTGTGTATGTGTACTGATATATACATATAAATAAGTAGTAAAAAAAATTCACTTTCTTTTATATAATCTAAATATATTGTTGTGTATTTCGGTAGGTACACGTAAATAACAACGTCAGCATAGTAAAGCACATAAAGCATAGTAAACACAGTAATAATAACATAAAGTTCATAAAATAAGGTAGCTACTTGCTAGCTCTACAGAATTCTATTATAATCTCCTATTTTTACAGTTATTGAAATGCGCAAGGATGCGCCGCTCTCTGTCAATGTTTCTCAGCAAATCTTTTTTAAAGGATATGAGGCAGAGTGAGGTCAGTCTCTCTGTTGACATCAAAGATCGCATTTTTGTTTTGATGCGCTTCACTGAGGAGACTAGTTTTTCAACGGTTACTGAGGTCTGTGGGGTGGTAAGGAGCAATTGCAATACTCTATGCACCGATGGGAAAATATCACTGTCACTGTCACATTGTTCGAATAATTCTGAAAATCCAAGATCTTCGGTAGGGAGACGTCGCTGAATGTAGTTCTTGAATATTTCCATCTCACTCTTCTTTACCAAAACACCAAACAGTGGACCTAGCTGTCTCAACGTCTCACTGTCCATGAATGATACTGATGACGTGTTACACAGTGCATCAACTTTCATCACTGCACATTGAGCATTTCCAAATCGAGCACGGAGTTCTCCTCTAACCTGCCCCAGGAACTGTCGGAGTACCAAATCAAAATCTTCCACTGTACCCATACAGAAAACAAAACGACTCGACGAGCGGCCGATTTTCAACACGTCGTCTTTCCCGCTGAGATTAAAACACTGAATTACAGTTACAAAAAATAAATTAGAAATGTATTTCATGACAATGGAAAACAAATTTCCTTTCAAATTTCGAACAGACACGAAGTAATTGATATATACGTTTATAGATGTGTATGTGTATGTATGTGTATATGTATCTATGCATTATGCATGTATGTTATGTGTATCCAGCTATGGATATACGCGTATATATTTGTGTTTAGTCTTTATATTTGGATAATCGGGGTGATATATTCTATGTACGTGCTTGTATATGTTGATGTATGCTTGTGTATGCGTATATATATATATATATATATATATATATATATATATATATATATATATATATATATATATATATATATATTAGACCTCTTCAAAATTGATCTTTTTCTTCAAACATATGGAAACTGCTATTATTCCCATTCTCCAAGGTCTAAATTAGCTAAATATACCAGTTATTGTGATCTTGGACCTTGGCTATGCCTGCATCAAGAGCCATGTAATTTTATTGTTGACGTTTTTCAAAAACGCTGCAAAATTTGGGATATTATGTCCTTATTTTCATTGTAGAATTCCAGAGGTTGATGCTATAGCATTGAAAGTGGTACCAAATGAAAGCTAATAAAATTTTCTTGCATATGGTAGTAAACACACGAACACCTGTGTTAATTTTAATTAATTCTAATGCACAAACATATATATTTTTTATGCTTGGAAAGGATGCCATCATATAATACATAACTTTATCTAAAAAATGTTACCCTTAATGTATGTATATAATTTATTATCACTAAGTATGTTTTATCTCTTCATTTCAGATTGTAAGTTAAAGCTGATTTGTTAAGATTGGTGAACTGCTGACAACATGGCATCTGGAAGACAACTATGCTGTGGGAAAGTGGTCAGCGATACAAGTGAACGGGATGAACCAACTGAAAAGAGAAGAAAGGTGGCAACTCCTGCCACAAGGTCATTCAGTTATGTGTATCTCATTGGGCAACCCAGCTCCAGTATCAGGGTCTCTCAACTTCCTACTAATCGCCAGGTGTTCCAGTATTTCCTGCATTTGAAGAATGATAATCCCAACAGTGACAATAGGCCTTTAGCCCATGATACAGTGGATGTCGTTTTGCCATTCTGGAATATGGCAAGGATTAAAACACTAACTAGACCAAATGCAGTCAACCGTTTCATGATCCTCCATGAAAAGTACAGGAAAATTGTTAAAAACAAGGGAAGAAATAACAAACCAGAGGAAGAGAAACGAGCTAACTTTCTGGAGGACTTAGACAAGTTATTTGATATTGGAGCAAAGGATGTTGTGGAGGAGATTAGAAGCAACAGGCTGCTCACAAAGGAGACCAAGGAAGAGGACGTCAATTTCTACTTGGACCAACAGACAACTCGCCTGGCACACATGCCAGGTCATGATAAGGTGTTTGAGAAGAAGTCTAGAGAGAAAAGCTTCCGAGAAGAAAGAGAAGAGAGAATGTTATCATCAGTGACTGCTGCAGCAGCAGAAGTTGGGAAAATTTCAAGTGATGAAGACCCAGAGAACAGTCAAGGCTCTGGTACTAGTGAGGGTTCAGAATACACTTAGACAACACCAAGCTGTTCATCAAAATTAAGTACGATAACCTTACACTTTCCACACTCAGTTATGACCAGTGAAGAGATTTGTAGCACTGCAGATCGGTTGTCACTCTCTGACAACCAGACTACAGCCATGGTGTCTGCAGTGTTGAAGGCAGGAGGCGCAGATCTTGATGACTTTGTTATATCAGCCTCTACTACAAGACGAAATAGGATAAACACGCGTCATAACTTGTGCCAAAGTTACATGAATAACTTCAAGGAAAGTCCGCCAGATTACTGCACACTACACTGGGATGGAAAACTTCTACGGGATGTTCTTGGTGAAAGATACCCAGTGGAAAGTCTTGCAGTGCTCGTCTCTGGTACTCCACAGTATGAAGAAGGGAAGCTGCTTGATGTGCCCTTCATAGAAAGTTCCACAGGAATCCAACAGTGTAATGCTACATTGGAACTGATAGAAGCATGGGGTCTCACAGACAACATTGTAGGCTTGGTATTTGATATCACAGCAAGCAACAGTGGCATCAACAAGGGTGCAGCGAAGCTTATTGAAGAAAAACTAGGCAAAAAGGTATTCTACTTCGCTTGTCGCCATCACATATCAGAGGTAATAATTGGAAGTGTATGGGAGGCTGTGTTCAGCAAGGTCAAGAGTCCTGACAACCCAATGTTCAGCAATGTGAAAGAGAAGTGGGACAAGTTGGTTAAGGACTGCCCAAGAGTTCTGGGCCTAGTTGAACAAGACTTGAAACAGAAGAAGACAAGCACAATTGCAGTCTTAAGCAATTTCCTTAAGGAAGCAAGTCCGAGGGCAGATTACAGAGACGTGGCAGAGCTGTGCCTGATCCTGCTTGGTGAGGAACCTCCTCGAGGTATCCACTGGGCCAAGCCAGGTGCCATTCACCAAGCCCGCTGGATGGCCAGGAACATTTACTGTATGAAGATGCTCATGTTTTCCAAGGAACTAAAATACAACACGGACACTATCTTCAAGCTGGAGAGGATGAACAAGTTCCTGACCTTATTCTACACCAGCCACTGGGTGACCACCACATCTGCAGCTGATGCACCTATCCATGACCTCCAGCTTATGAAGAACATGCTGCAATACAAGCAGTATGACTATGAACTGGCAACCTCTGTTCTCAAGAAAATGAACAACCACCGCTGGTATCTGACCCAGGAACTAGTGCCATTCACCTTGTTCAGTTCACATGCCAGCATGACCAAGTCTGCAAAAGAGAAGCTCGCAGTCAAGCTGTCAGAAACAGAGAAACCTGAGAGTTACAGGAAAGGCAAGCCAGTGTTTCCTGTCATCAATGCAGCTACAGTTCTCACAGACCTGGTAGGGCCAGAGTCTCACTTTCTGTTTGATGCTCTTCGAGTGAAATGTGACTGGCTCACTACTCCTGCTGACACCTGGGAAGACAATGACAGCTACAGGAATGCACAGAAGTTTGTGAGGTCAGTGAAAGTGACCAATGATGTGGCTGAGAGAGGTGTGAAACTAATGAGTGACTTTGCAACTCAGATCACAAGTGACCCAGAGCAAAGAAGCTGCTTACTACAAGTTGTGGAGTACCACAGGAAAAAAATTGACAGTTTCAAAAAAGCCACATTGAACAAGTGATAATACATGTATTAGTAACATCCTATCTGACAGTTTCTTATGCAATATATGTGTCAGTGCAGTGCTATCATACTACCAAACTGATTTTTTGTAGTGTCCCAGCTGTTTGTGCATTAAAATTAGTTAAAATTTACACAGGTGTTCATGTGTTTTATTGTGCTTACTACCATATGCAAGAAGATTTTATTAGCTTTCATTTGGTACCACTTTCAATGCTATAGCATCAACCCCTGGAAAGCTACAATGAAAATAAGGACATAATATCCCATATTTTGCAGCGTTTTTGAAAAACGTCAACAATAAAATTACATGGCTCTTGAGGCAGGCATAGCCAAGGTCCAAGATCACAATAACTAGTATATTTAGCTAATTTAGACCTTGGAGAATGGGAATAATAGCAGTTTCCATGTTTGAAGAAAAAGGTCAATTTTGAAGAGGTCTAATATATATATATATATATATATATATATATATATATATATATATATTTATGTGTATATGTATGTATATGGGTGTGTGGGGTCTAGGCGTGTGTATACATGCGTATGATATGTATATATATATATGTATATGTGTGTGTGTATGTGTGTGTATGTATATATTCGCGTTGTGGATGTATACATGTATGTACATGGGTGTATGTACATGTGTGTATGTGTATACGTATATATCTGTTATATTTATGTGTATGTGTGTTCGTGTATATATATAGGTGTGGTGCTTAGGTATTTACTTGTACAGGTGGATGTTTTTCTTGTATTAAAATTAATTTATATATTGAAACTGCTTTATATACTAAAAGTATATGCATAGGCAAGTACGTGCTTTTAAATACATTTTTTGCTTGAAAGTGGATCTGTGTGTGTGTTCATGTTTAGATGTGTATGTATATTGATGTCTGTTTATTTATGTGTACTTATGTACCTATTACATCTGTTTATATGTGTGTATTATACTGATAGATAAGATAAATGTGTTTGTAGGAATTGGGAATTCAAACAGGGTTGAAAAGTAGCCATCGCTAAGAGGGCAATAAAAAACAGGAACGGTTAGGTCGTAAAAAAGGATGAAGGGTCAACAAGTAAAACAGGTAATCCGATACCAATTCATAAGAAATAGAAAAATAACCAATCCCAAACAAGGATTTATTCTGAAAAAATCTGCAAATCCATCTCATTACTCTGAATCTTTGGTCTGATGAGGTTGACTCTCTGCGAAGAGTGCAACCGAAACATGTATGCACATATGTAACCAATAATGTTTGTATAAATAAAAAGTTATACTTATAAACAGCTCTACTTGTTATTGAGCACTTTATATAAACATTTGAGTTTCAACGAATTTACATCTACAGAAACTAATACAATACTATATATATATATATATATATATATATATATATATATATATATATATATATATATATTATCCAAATAAAAATAAACGATGATTATTAACTCTCTTTCGTGTTCGTATTTCCGATATTAATCAGTTTCCTTTTGTTGGATTGTATCATTTTTCATCATATGTTGTTATGGCCAGTTTTTCATTCAGACAAAGGGTGCCTCTTATCGCTCTTTCTCCGTGGGGGTGCTGAGACTTTTAATTTTCTTCCATTCTACAATTCTAACCCAATTTAATGCGTTCAACACAATAAAAACTCTCAACAATAACAATTGAGTATTAATATTATATATTTCTAAATGTGTGTGCATGTATGCATACAGAAATATACGAATATGTATCAATTTTCAGTATTTACTTCAACAGTGCTCGATACGTAATTAGAGCTAGGTAGTAAGTTATGAAAATATATTTATGGCAATTAAGCTACAGAGAGGTTTTCGCGTTTCACCCCCGGATTAAATCGTCAGGCTTAATTGTATGGAGTTAGTTTTGCCGGGTATTTTTATAGGTACGTCTAGGTAGTTAACCAATCATATTCTTTGTTGTTCTCTTTGCCAATCGTTGGGCTTCTCCCGAACAAAGGTTCGGTTGATTTTACTTCCTATTTCTTATTCTATTGTTCTGTTTCGTCTAGGATGACTCATCCGTGTTTTTAGTTGTTCTCTTAGCCAATCGTTGGGCTTCACAAACAAAGGTTCGGTTTATTTTACTTCCTTTTTCCTATTCTATTGCATTTTATATGCATTTTAGCCTAACGATTCTCCTCCGGGAATGAAACGCGATAGCCTCTGTGTAGCTTAATTGTCATAAATATATTTTTCTAACTTACTATATATATAAATACTTATATACGAGGCCTGTCTGAAAAGTATCAGACCTTAGTCCAGAAAAATATTTCAAATAACTGACGGGGTTAGGACCCTACTCCCCTACAAAGAAGACGCCTACTGCTTGCACACACTTAGCCCACCGATCAATCAACTGCCGGAAACACCTCTGTAAGTCTTGGTTTGGAACGGTGTTCATCTCTGCCGTCGCGTTCCGCATTATCTCTTCTCTAGTCTCAAAACGGGAACCTTTCAGCGGCGTCTTCAATTTTCGAAACAACCAGAAGTCGCAAGAAGCCATGTCTGGAGAGTAGGGAAGTTGGCGAACGACTAGAATTCCATGTTTGGCCAAGAAATGTTGGATCAATTGGCATGAATGTGCGGGGGTGTTGGCGTGATGCAGTTGACAGTTTTTCGCCGTCTACGTGTTTGGTCTTTGGCGCCGAACTGCGTCAGGAAGGCGTCGGATAACAGTCAGCATCAGCTTAATTTTGCTTCGCACCTGTCGCGCGTTTTTTGGCCTTGGGGACTCGGGATGCTTCCATTGCGACGATTGTCTTTTTGTTTCTGGATCGTACCCATACACCCATGACTCATCTCCAGTTATCACGGTGTTCAGAAACCCAGGTTCAGTGTTGGCAGTTTCCAGAAAGCCCCGTGCAACTTTAAAATGGAGGTCCTTTTGTTCCTGCGACAACAACTTAGGCACAAATTTCGGAGCCACTTTGTGCATGTTCTAATCATCACGCAAAATTCCATGTGCAGAATCTTTACTCACTCCGACCTTTTGGGCGATCTCCCGCACGGTTGATCGACGATCTTAAATCATCAAATTTCGCACCCTCTCAACAACAGCTGCACTCCGAGCAGTTTGGGGGCTGCCAGAATGCTGGTAATTCTCCGCTGATGTGCGGCCATTTTTGAATCGGTTGAACCACTCTCTAATTTCCGCAACACTCATCGCATGTTCTCCAAACACATGCTGAATGTTACGAGTTGTTTTGCTTTGAGAGTCACCAAGACTTTGACAAAGTTGTATGCAGTGCCTTTGCTCAACACGTTCAGTCATCTTTAGAGAATCGGACATCCAACAACCACGTTGTGTAGCACCTTACTCATAGACCGACAGGCAGCGCCTAACGCGCAGAAAGGCGGTGATAAAATTCACACATGTGCATGAAGGGGTCTTCCTTAACTGTGTAGAGTGGCACCACCCTATCGTCGCTATTTCGCACGTAAAAATAAAGTTCGGATATCTTTTAGGCATGTGTATGTAGCTATATAAATATATAATTATATTTATAAATAACTACATACATAAAGGGAAATATATAAAAACATGCATTTTTACGTGTATATATATATATATATATATATATATATATATATATATATATATATATATATATATACATATGTATATATACATATTGTTCAATATAAGAGACAACTTATGTCTGAATATCCGTTGGTAGATCATTTACATAGTCCGCATCATGATCTTAGTTTCGGAGGGGAATTGGCTGATACATTTGACATAGTTTAGATTTGTGTCCCAAGTACATTCAGACCCATCCGGGTCCATCTATAATACTAACACATGGTCTGTACCTGATTATCCTCATTCCCCTGAAGATGGACCCGGATGGGTATGAAAGTACTTGGGACACAAATCTAAACTGAGGAATTCATCAGCCAATTCCCCTCCGAAACTCCGATCCTGATTCGGACTATTGAAAGGATCCACCAAAGGATATCTAGACATAAGTTGTCTCTTATATTCAACAATACTTGCCTGCAAGAGTATATGCTGCCTATATATATATATATATATATATATATATATATATATATATATATATATATATATATATCTTAAAACCATTATAAACGCTATAAATGAAACAAAAGTATTATATTATTAATATCTCTCTATATATGTTGAACTATATATATATATATATATATATATATATATATATATATATATATATATATATATATATACATATATATACATGTCTGTGTATATACAGCAATAATAAATAATAAATGTGACTGAAGTCAACATTTAACAAAGTTAAACGATATTTATTATTTACTATTTTTATGAAGGGTATTCAGATCTTTGCGAGTGCAAGGACTCCTGTCCTTGTTCAGTTGTTTTCTGATCATGAGTTGATTCAAACGTTATAAATATATTTATATATATATATAGATACATCTCTCTCTCTGTATATATATATATATATATATATATATATATATACATATATATATATATATAAATATATATGCATATATAAATATATGTGCATACATATATATAACCAATATATACGTTTGTGTATATCTTCCTGTAACTTTAATATTCCATAAATATACATGTATATTCAATTATATATGGACATATATACAAATAAATATACATACTAGTATACATAGCTATGCATATATGAATACGCACACAACCATATATATATATATATATATATATATATATATATATATATATATATATACGTACTAATTTATAAATATATATACTTATATGCATATATTTATATTTATACTCCCACACACATACACACACACATATATACACATGTTACACATGTTACATCCAAATGAACTGACTTTTTACATTGCGGTTCTATCTAAATAAACTTACTTTTTATATTTGTTTTTAATCTTTAAGGCCAGTGGAATCGTCGGCGTTCTGAATTAGGTGAGACCACGATGAGAAATGACGTTATATCGATAAAAAACCGGTGGATTGCCGGAAAGTTTCTCTGAAAAATAAGTGGTTGGAAATTGATTGAGTTTCATTTTATTTATTATTTATAGTTTTTATTTTGTTCCACTAAGTGTTCTATTTATTTATTCTCTTGAAGTTTGGTAATTTTAATTTTATTTAATTTAAGGTGTGGTTTGTAGATCGTAGCAGATAACGGTGTCCTGGATATATGGATATTATATATACACACACATATATATATATAAGTAAGTTGTCGGACATATTAAACAACATTTGTATATATATAAATATATATACATATATATATATATATATATATATATATGTATATATATATATGTGTGTGTGTGTGTATACAAATATATATATATATATATGTATATATATATATTATTCTTTACCACTTTCATATATAAGTAAATATACAAATTGTTCAGCAATCGTCGTGTGTATATATAGATGTGTGTAAATTTACATGACGCTTAAAGTAAGAGTTACCATTTTTCTAAATGCTCTCAGCGATAGTTAAAATATTAAAATATTATAGAATAGTTAAATCAACATTAAGTGAAATGTGTCGAGAGTCATTAATAGATAGCTAATATAGAATTGGGTTTCTTGTGACATTAATTATAAATTAAGGGTAATTAGAACGATTAAACATAACTGTTGTGGTTGCAAGGTTGAACAATAATTAGTGAGGAATACGATGAAGACGCAAACAACAAGGAGAATGCAATAATAAGTGTATTAAAGAAAAGGTATAGTTACAGTATGTACACATGAAGGTGTCGAGTCAGAGAGTCTTGGTGGGAGGACATGTACGCTCTTCGGCGTCACTTCCGGTGGCATTTAGGTAACACACACTAAGGCCAACCTAGGCTTGCCATTTATAGTGTAACGTTATTCGTATATGCAAATGAGTGGTTGCCACCACAACACCCCCCTCCCAAGATTTGAAGTCACACAGATTTCAATATCTTTTTCTTTTTGGGTTTACCATCAATGGTTCATTAAATTTTCTTTTCCTACCTGATCTTCGGGGTTCAGGTGTATATTGAGGCGGTTCCAAATTAAAGGATTCGTATATGATATCTATGGTTTCCTCCTCTTCGACTGTTGTCGTATAATCATCATCTTGGATATGACGTTTTTTTATCTGATTTAGGTGCCTTTTATGTATACTCTGTGGACCTTTAATCATATATGTACAATCACCAATGCGTTTATCCACTACTCCACATTCCCAGTAAGATGTGTTATTCTTGTAGCACTTAAAATATACTCGATCTCCCGAGTTATATTTCTTTCTTCTCGTGTGTGTAGTGTTTCGGATAATTGCCTGTCTTGGCAACAGTTTATCAAACGCTGATTTGACCTTTCTGGCAAACATTAGATCAGCTGGTGATATGTTTGATGGTGTACTAGGATGTGGTGTGATCCTATAAACTTGCAAGAATTGTTGCAAAGCCTTTTCTGTTGGTGTTCCAATGGATTTCTTTAACGCTCGTTTTAGCGTGTCCACGAACCTTTCCGCAAGGCCGTTCGACCTTGGATGATACGGCGAAGTCGTGATGTGCTTCACTCGGAACGTGTCGCAAAATTCCTTAAACTCTGCGGATGTGAACTGCGTTCCGTTGTCAGTGACCAGTGTGTCTGGTACACCGAATCTTGCAAACAACTCGTGTAGGAACCCTATTGAGTTGTTCGTTGTTGGATTCCTGCAACGCATTACCTCCGACCATTTTGTGTAACTATCCACTACAATTAAATAATAGTTTTCTCCTACTGGACCAGCGAAGTCCATGTGGATTCTCGACCATGGTTGGTCGGTTTTCGGCCAAGGTTTGTGTACTATAGGTGGGGATTTTGCTGCTAACTGGCATCCTTTACATTTATTTATTGTTGCTGCTATGTCAGTGTCCATGTTACGCCAGTACACGTAGCTTCTCATTAACGACTTCATTCGATTTATCCCCGGATGTCCCGTATGGAAATCTCTTAACATCCTATTCTGCAATGTTTTGGGTATTACCACTCTCTCACTGTACAGTAACACATCGTTACATATGGAGAAAACTTCCTGCACCTTTGTGTCCGTTATAATTTTCTCTTTTATGTCCTTTATGTATTCGTCTTTCTCGGCTTCCCTTTTAATGTCCGACAAAGTTACGGGTAGTTCCTTAATGATGTTTGCTACCATATTTTTTACTTCAACATTTGTCCGAATTGCTGCAATGACTGATTCTTCCAGATTGTGTTTCTGTGGTATCAGTCTTGACAGTCCATCCGCATGGCAAATCTTTTTTGATGCTGGATGTTGTAGCTGGAAATCGTAATTAAGTAAGATTGTACCCCAGCGCAGCAATCTATTTGCGGTGTATACCGGCAATCCTTTTATTGATTCATAGATCGTGACTAACGGTTTATGGTCGGTTTCAAGTAAGAATTGTCTACCATATAAATATCGGTGAAATTTAGTCACGGAAAAGATTATGCTCAATGCTTCTTTTTCGATTTGTGAATATGCCCTCTCGGCTGGTATCAGCGTTCTCGAAGCGTGCGCTATTGGTTTTCTAGACCCATCCGGCATAATATGTTGAATGCATGCTCCTAAGCCGTAGGAACTAGCGTCACTAGCGACGACTATTTTTAATTTTGTGTCAAAGTACGTTAAGAATAATTCGGATGTTAGTGCGCTCTTTATTTTGTCAAAAGCGGTTTGACATTCTTGCGTCCAGTTCCAAGGTGTATCCTTTTTAAGCAGATTATTTAAGGGGGCTCGCAAGTTATGCATTCCTTCAATAAAAGATTGATAATAATTTGCGAGTCCTAAGAAACTCTGCAAGGTTGTTACGTTATCAGGTGCTGGCATATTTCTTATTGCCGCAGATCTGTCTGGGTCTGGACGTCGTCCATGTTTGTTTATTATGTGTCCAAGATACTTAATCTCGCTCATACAAAAGTCACATTTACTTACTTTTACTTTAAAGCCGAATTCTTGTATTCGAGTAAATACTTGTTTCAAATGTTCCTTATGTTCTTGTAGGGATTTGCTCCTGACAACAATGTCGTCCAGGTATGCACATGCGCACTCAATACCACTTAGCATGGTGTCCATCGCTTGCTGAAAAATGGCAGGCGCTACTTTGATGCCAAAGGGCAATCGGTTGTATTTGAATAATCCCTTATGCGTATTGATGCATAGTATTTTTGAGCAATTTTCCTCGACCGGTATTTGCAAATATGCGTCGCTCAAGTCTATCTTAGAGAAGATATTACCACCGTTTAACTTCGTGAATATTTCCCCTGGGCTTGGTAGAGGGTAATGGTGATCTTTTAATAGGGAGTTGACCCCGGTCGAAAAATCTGCGCACACTCTAACTTCGTCATTCTTTTTCTTTACGTATACGGTGGGGGCTGCCCACTCACTGTGTTCTATTTTTGATAGAATTCCTGTCTGTTCCAATCTATCTAATTCTTTATTAATCTTTTCCAACCCAGCGAACGGAACGTTTCGCTTTTTTCTAAAAATTGGGCTGGCGTTTTCTTTAAGTTCAAACGAGGCCTTGAATTTATTACAGCGACCTAAGTTAGTCGTGAATGCTTCAGGAAATAATTCTTTTAAATCGTCTTTTATATTTACTGTTGTTGGAGAAGAACATTCTATTTTTTTACAGAATGTATTGATTGGCTTATCCCATAGTCCAAATTTCTCAATTAAATTTATTCCAAACAGATTTTCACTATTTTTCAGTACGAATATTTTTAATTTCTTCGTAATCCCTTTTAATTTTATCGGAAGGACAACTTCTCCTTCAAATTTTATACCACCACCAGTTACCGTCCGGGCCGATTTACTCGTTTTCATCATGGTTGTTTTTTTACCCAACTTTTTCCATGTATTCAGGTTTATAATAGAAATATCGGAGCCGGAGTCGAGTTGTAACTTTATTGGTGTTTTAAATATTTCCACTTTTACGTATTTTCGCCGATCTTTGTCTAATTTTGTATTTGATTTTGTTTGCTGTACTCTCTTTCTGGTGTAATCTTTATATCTGCAGAAATCGCTTTTGTGTCCCACCTCCTTACAAATGTAGCATTTTTTCTTTTTATAAGGACAATCTGATTCCCAATGCTTTTCTGCACATCTCTTACAGTTATAACTAGGAAGAGGCTTGTTATATTCTGTCCTATATTTATGGTTATTAGGATTGTAATATCCCGTTCCATTTCGATTGCTTTTCTTTGTAAAGTTCTTGGTTGGTGTGTATGGTTTTCTAACTTTTCTTACATATGCCACTCCGGATTCTTCTATATATTTTTAATCCTTTTTTAGTGTAATGGCCCTTTCACAGTCCTCTGCTAGTTTCTGGAGGGTTAAATCTTGCTCAGATTCCAGCTTAGACAACACTCGTCTGCGTATTTCTGCATTTTTCGTGGAAACTAACCCTTGTGCGAAGATTAGACATTTAAAATCTTCTACCGTTAGTTCCGCAAGCTTAAAATTATCGCAGTTTTTATTGACAACTGATGCGTATGTCAAATAATCTTGGTTGTCCATCTTTCTTAGATTCATGCACAGCACTCTTTTATGAAAAAGAGATATATTTGGATTAAATAATTCTTTTAGTAATTTTACAGCTTCCATGAACTCTAATTCCGCAGTTTTTTTAGGTAATATGTAATCTATGAATTTGCTGTGTTGTGATGTACCCAATTTCCTGAGTAAGAGGCTCACTTTCTGGCTATTTGGCCAATTTTTGCAGTCCAGTTGAAAGACATCCTCGTATCTTGTATAGTATGCTTCAAAAGTCTTTCCTTCCTCCGGCACATAATTAAATGTGTCCATACTATTAAAGATAGTTGTATGGGAGAAATTAACACTGTCGACACTTTCTCGATTACTCTTTAGTAGTTCCAGTGTTTTAGCAAAACGTTCATTTTGTCTTTCCTCGCGGTCAGCTTGTGCCTGTAAAAATTGCATGAACATTTTTGATAAGTCTTCCATTTTTTTTTTTTTCTTTGAATCACAATTGAAAAAAATGTATGCAGTACATTTAGTTCTTTGGAGTTTTTTTTTTTTTTTTTTTTCGTAGGTTACTTCCTTGCTTTTCATAATACGAGTCTGACCTGTCGTTTTGCGACAGAACAAAATCCGCTTTTCGTTTGCAAGTTGGTCCTTTAGTAATACAAAACAGATTTGTCGTTTAGCGACAAAACAAAAATTCACTTTTACATACGTTTGCAAGCGGATTCCCAGAAAACGGCGTAAATTGTCGCTTTTGCCACGTTCGAGTTTTTTTTTTCACTTAAGTTGAAACTTCTCTTTAGCGTAAAATCTGTTTGCTCGTCAACACTTTGCATTGTACTTTTTTTTTAATAGTTCTTCGTCAAACTGTTATATTTGACGCTTCATATCTCGTCGCCAACTGTTGTGGTTGCAAGGTTGAACAATAATTAGTGAGGAATACAATGAAGACGCAAACAACAAGGAGAATGCAACAATAGGTGTATTAAAGAAAAGGTATAGTTACAGTATGTACAAATGAAGGTGTCGAGTCAGAGAGTCTTGGTGGGAGGACATGTACGCTCTTCGGCGTCACTTCCGGTGGCATTTAGGTAACACACACTAAAGCCAACCTAGGCTTGCCATTTATAGTGTAACGTTATTCGTATATGCAAATGAGTGGTTGCCACCACAACAATAACTTATTTCAAACATAACTCAATCCTAGATGTAAGGTTTATTTTTAGCATGCATTTTGAGTCATTAAAGTATAGAGGTGAAAACGTTTTGGAAACAAACCTTCATGAACTCATATTTAATATAATAATAGAGTTGAATTGTTTCTCACATGTTCCTTTCAATTCAAACGATACGACGATACACAAGCACAGACACACGCGGGAACACACACACACATATATATATATTTATATATATATTTTTTTGTGTATTTAGGATGCATATTTTAATTTAGGCAAACATTATTAAATAACACGGAGTTTTTTTTACTTGATGAGACTATTTTTATTTTTTCACTTTTCCGAATGGTCCATTTAGTGGTCCGGTCGAATCCAATTGAAAGTACTCGTGAAAAAGGAACTTACATACAGCAATTTGACCGAAACACTAAATGGACCATTCGGAAAATTGAAAACAATAAAAAAAGGTTTATCAAGCAAAAACACTCCGTGTTCTCTAATAATGTTTGCCTATAATTATATATATATATATATATATATATATATATATATATATATATATATATATATATATATATATATATGTGTGTGTGTGTGTGTGTGTGTAGGAGAGACTAAGTACCTAAAGCCACTTATTTGAATGCCAAAAGTGCATAACTATATTTAACAGTTCATAATAAATTAATGTTTGGTGCTATTCATTTTTAATTTTGTTATCCTATTTTAACTATATATATGCAATATTTTTGTCAATATTTTGTTAATTTAAGTGAATTAATTAAACAAGATGAATTACTAAAACCGTTCTTGTGTATTTGCTAATTAATGTTCAAGGTAGATAATTTAAATTTAACAAACATCGCTCGCTAGAAAGAAAGATATACCGACGAGACATCAGCGCAAAACAGTTCTGAGAGAAACGGGGGATAGTGTGACTGACTGACTGCTTGCTTGTTCTCTCTCTCGCCTTCTTTCTCCGTTTCTCTCTCTATCCTCACTCTCGTAAAACAGAAATACGGAGATAGTAGAAGGGCTTAGTTAAGGAACAAGTTTTTTTATTTTTTTATTTATTATATTTCACTCCAAACAAAGCAGGGCTACTGAGAATTATGGAGTAGATTTTGGGTGTCATTCTAAGTCGAGAGCTGTGCAGCGAGATGTCTGTTTACATTAGTTTTACACCTCTGCATGTCGGTACAGTCGGAGAAACAGGGAGCAGGGAGGGAGGGAGTTCCAGAGGCCGGCAGCACAAGGAAATAAATTGCTGAAGTAGAAGTCTCCTTAGCACATGGGGACGTCCACAGTGAATGGATGGGACCAAGCTGATTGTCAGGTTGTTCTAGTGTATTTGCGTCGAGGGGGCACTAGAGCAGCTAGTTCATCGGAGCACAATCCATTGAAGTATATGTAAAGCAAGCAAAATGATGCCACATTGCGGCGATGGGACAGGGGTTGAAGCTTGGTGGATAGTGAGAGACCTATTAAGTCGGCGACTCTTTTTTGGACCTTGTCTAAGAGGGAGAGGCTAGTAGATGATGCACCAGCCAAGATGTGGCAACAATACTCCATGGACGGATGGTGGCTTTGTAGAGATACAGGATAATGTCAGGTGTAAGGAGTTTAATAGCACGGTAGAGGGAGCTCACTTTTCTTTGCAGTAGCCTTGGAAATGTATTCAAGGTATTTGTTCCTATGGACAATGCGAGTGAACCGAAGACATGGGAAATAAAACAAAAAAGAAGAAATATTGAAATGAGGGAATTTAAGAGTAAAAAGTATAAATATAAAAATATAAATACGCTACACAAGAGGGTATAAAAGAAAACAAGAAAAAATATAAGTTGGAGGAAAAAATGTATTAAACAAATTTAAATAATAAAATGTAAAAAAAGTGTAAAACAAAATATCAATTTTTTAAATTAAATCACAGAAAAACAATTATATATTAAAAATATTGAATAAAAAAATGGGAAAAGTGAAAGAAAATATGAAGACAGAAAGAAAAAGTAAAAAATACAAAGAAATCAGAATAAACAAAAACTGAGTAAAAGACTGTTTGTCGATTTTTACGGCATATCAACCCTTTTGAGGTATTAAACCGCCCACCTACATATAAGATATTCGTGTATATGTTATGTATTTCTCTTCCCTCTCTGATTCTTTCACCTTTCTCTGCTTTTACTTTTTTGTACACTTTCCCGCTATCTTTCCCTTCTCTTTCCCATTTCATCTCACTACTTTTCTTATGAATCGCATTTTTAATTACCCCATGCCGTTATAAAGGATAATTGACGTTTTTCATGGGATCACCCATCGTGCACGGCTTCTTGGCCATTTGGCTAAGATCAAAGTGTAGTATCTGTTCCGATGGATACTGCACGCCTGTCCTGTGCAGTTCTAGGAGGTCCACCCTCCCAGGCTTTGCCTCCCCTCTTTGGGGAGGAGTAAGTTTATTGCTTACTGTCTGAGGCGCCCCTACCGGGGAATGCCGACGGGGCTGCCCAGGCAATTTTTAAATGGCCAGAGTGCTCACCTCTCGAGCGCTGGCTTTTCAAACCCCACTTTCTCGACCCAACCTTGGGTCACATCTTACTTGTGGGAGTAAGATAAAACTGGCCTTGTGCCTAACTCCTGGGGAGGAGTAAATAAAACCCTTCGTGCACGGTAACAAAAATCACGATTACAAGCAAAGTTCCCAGAGTTTTATGAATATATTGATTTAGCATATAAATAGGAGACGAACTTCGTTATGTGCTCACTTGGCCAGTCTGCGACTGTATTCACTTCCACTTCCAATTTAATTAGTCCGTAATTAAACGAGATAGATCCGGAAGGGTTTGCAATCGTTATGCTCGATTTAATGGTGTGTGTATCCAGAACGCAATTTGTATCTCAATTAAGAGTATAGAAACAAAACAAACAAAAAAGACATAAATAATGACTGCAAGAAAAGAAAAGAAAGAGGATAAAAATATATTTAAATTTGAAGAAAGAGAAAATGTAGAGATAGAAGAAGAATATGAGAAAAAAGAAGAGGAAAACAAGAAGAACAAGAAGATGTACAGGGTGATTCATAAGTCACTTAGCTATTCATTTTTGAAATTCTAAAGTTAAAAAATACGGTAATACAAAACAGAAAGTTTATTCAACAAATTCATTTATGGGAGTTTAAAAGTACAGCAAATTTTCAAAATTTCCACCTTCGTTCTGCATGCATAGCTCCATTCTTTTTTGCAAGGAATTTACGACTCTTTGTAGCATATTTGATTGATTATGGTGTTGTGCGAAGGAGGCTTTCTGTTAACGTCATGTTTCCATTGCCTAACAAATAGCAGTAATTAGAGAGTAAGATAACAATTATCAAAAGTTCATAGTATGTTTGTGCTTCATATGGTAATCATTTTAAATAGCTAAGTGAAGTGACTTATGAATCACCCTGTATTACGTATAAAAAGTATAAGTAACAGTAAGCCTCCGTGTGTAGCGATATGACTAATACTACTATTACTACTACTACTACTACTACTACTACTACTACTATTACTACTACTACTACTATTACTGATGATAATAATAAGATGGGAAAAGTAAAATTTAAATAGAAGAAAATAAAAAGAAGCAAAAAAGAAGTAAAAGAAGAACAAGAGTGAGAGAGAGAGATGAGAGAGAAAGAGAGGGGATGGAGAGATAATAGAAGATAAGGTGAAGAAAAAGACATAGTACAAGAACAAGGAAAAAAAAGATATACAAATGTTAATACGGACAAAGAAAGGAACAAAAAAAGACAAGATAAATAACAAAGGGGGGGATGAAGATAGACATGTAAAGTGCAATGGTGTCATTTGATCTACCCTATTTCGTGACTATATGGACTCTTCTAGAATAGCCTACAACGAAAGACAGTATTCCTCTCTGTACATTGTTGACGAGAGACGCCAAAATGGGGTATACCAGTCGAGGATCCGTTCTAAAAAAACTGGGCCATTTTCCTCACATTTTATCTGTCGGGCTGAGGTATCAGTCCTGGGTCGTCCTAAGAACGCCACCCATCAAAGTCCCGTCCGCCCTTCTTCGAAGAAGAGTAAGTTTATTGCTAACTGATAGAGACACCTCGGTCGGCGAATGCTGACAGCGCTGCCAAGGATATGTTAAGAGGCCAAAGTGTCCCTTCTTTAGGGGCGCTAGCTTGGTCTCACCACCTCCTGACCTTGTGTCACACAATCCTGGCGTGAAGCAATTAAGAAAATACCATTCTTTTCTAAGATCAGTCGCAGAAAGATGCCAGAACGGCTTATACCAGTCAAGGATCCGTTCTCAACAATCACTCCGACAAAAACTGGGCCATTTCAGTAGCCTTATATTTGTCGGGCTGAGGTATTAGTCCTTGGGAGTGCAAGGAGGTTCACTCTCGCCGGACTTGTCTGCACTCTTTTGAAGGGAGTAAGTTTATTGCTAACTATTGAGACGGGGAATGCCGACGGGGTTCTGAGGCAATTTTAGAGGGGCCATATTTCTATTTCTTAGTGGCGCTGGCTTATTCCCTGCACTTTCTGGCATTGTGTCACACATTCCTGCGCGGGAAGCAAGTAAATACCATTTTTTCTGTAACATTATTTGCAGAAAAAACGTCACAATTCTAAATACGAGTCGAAGATCTATTCTTCACAATCAGTCCGACAGAAACTGTGCCATTTCGGAGGTCTTTTATTTGTATGGCTGAGTTATTAGTCCTAGGTTGTCCTAGGGGGCATTTGAGCCATTGCTTCCCTTCTTTTGTAGACCAGTTAGTTTATTACTTACTACTTGAAGCTCTCTGATCGGGAAATGCTGACTGAGCTGCCAAGCCAATTGGTAAGAGTCCAGGGTTCCCATTCTTTAAAGGGACTAGCTTGTTCTCTTCACCTTCCGGATTTGTGCCATACATTCCTGCGGTGGGAACGAAGTAAATACCATTCAGTCGCAGAAAAACGCCAGAATGGTTTATACAAGTCGAGGATACGACCACGTCAATCAGTCCGACAAAATCTTAGCCGACTAAGTGGCCTTTTATCAGTCGGGATGAGGTATTAGTCTAAGGTTAGGGTTAGGAGGTCCGCCCTCCCAGGCCTTGACTTTCCTTCGGGAAGGGGTTTATTGCTTACTGCCTGAAGCACTCTGACTAAGGAATACAGACGGGGCTGCCAGGTAATTTTTGAGAGGTCAGACTACTCCTATCTATAAGGGCGCTGGCTTACACTCCCCACCTACTAGCATTGTGCCCCACCCTACTTATGTGGGAAGTATGTAAATACCAAGTCTTTCTGTAATACTATTCTGTACTTCTGTAAATACACACTCTTGTATATATACTCCCGCTTTGACTTATGTATTATAGACTCTTCTTATTCGGACACAAGATAACCTTGACTTATGTCGTAAACATCACTGGCGACGAGAATCTATGTCGGATACAACCTGACTATTACTACAACTGGCGATTTTTAATTTTCGAAGAAGACTCGGATAATGTGCTCGAAAAATTGTTAAATACATCATAAAAAAAACATACTGCATTTTTAACAGACGGTGTACTAAATATGACCATTGTTGAACTTGTACAATTAGTGATTAAATAGTTTAGCCCAAAACATAATGAATCTCACAAGGACAGATGGCGAATAACAAACTACTTCTACTAGCGTAGTTCACAAACACTGCGATGATTTCAAATTGTCGAAGTAAAGCGCTAAGTATTTTAAATGTCTAATCTTCAGACAGAGTTTAGTATCAAATACTGATGCAGATATCAGACGAAGGGGTCTTAATAAAGTAGACAAGTATCTCATTTAACCCTTTAACATATTGCAGATCATTTCGAACGTTTTATTATTGTTTACCAAGATTCAAGAGACATTAAGCAAAACGGAGTGTTACATATTAGAAAAATACGTAACAAAAAGAAAATAAATTCACCAATTTTAATTGATCAATCAAAAAAATAATAATTTGCCTCTTAAACCGTGTTTTCGTTGCATTGGTACAAACATTGACCATATAAAATGGAAAACTGTTTTAATTGCGGTCGCATGGTACAGAAAAGTACACACTGCAGAGTCAGAAATAACATTTCTAAAAACTTTAGGAAAATTGCTAAAAGTGACGAAGCTGAAAATATCAGGAAATCAGTGCCGGTAAAAAATAGTGAATAGAAATATAAAGCTACAACTTCCGGCTCAGCAATAGTAAATTTTCAAACAAACTTTGATGATAACGAGCAGAATAGCAAACAGCGTGAACAGATCATTAAAAAGAAGACTTTAAAATTAGGAACGTCCGTAATGAACACACTTAAACAAGGTCTTGAGTATGGACTGGATGGGACATTTTCAATTATGGAATATGTGCATAAACTCTTTCTGTCAAAATATTGAAACTTTAAATACCGAAGCAGAGAGAATAACGAAAGAATTAAAAGAAACCTTTTCAGAATTTTCCTCAAGTGGACTAGGAAGATGTAAAAAATGACTGCCAAGTTTGAATTCAAACCAAATAATCAACCAGGTTTTAAAACATTTCTGTTAGCCTCATTAATTCAGATTGACAAAGAATTAAATAGACTCGAAGTAATGGGAGTATTATCGAAATAAAAGCACAGCGAGTAGACTTCGCCTACAGTCTACGTAAAAAGTAAAGAAATGGTTTTTTTGTGTGCAGACTTCTCCACAGGATTGAACCATGCACGGTAGGATTATTCCTACCCTCTGCCTAGTCCAGAAAAGATATTCGCTAAAGGAAAGAAATCAAAAGTTGATTTAAGTGATGGTAATCTACGAATACATGTGGACGAGGAGGGCTAAAAGTTTTTTATATGAATAGTCATAGGGGTTTGTACGAATTCGAACGATTAATATCACTGTGCTGTTGTCAGTTGGGAAGCAGACTCGCTGCATCTTGTTCCACAGATGGGATGTTCTAGGAAAGAAACTTTGTTCATGGAAATTCCATTTGGTTTTTGGTACAGAGAGAGATACGGGGGAGAGAGATAGAAAGAGAGAGAGAGAAAGTGAAGTTCTTTGTTGTTGTTGTAACTAGACGAGTTCATCTGGTGAATGTTTTACAGGGGGATTGGAGCTCAGTCGAGCACCTACCATGAACAGTCGGGAGAGGCAAGCAACATCTCTTTTATGTGAAAGAGGCTGCAAGGACGAGAAGAGATCACCCCCATTAGATTACGAAGACAAGAAAAAGTGCTCCGAGCGGCATCTCTTCAGATATGACAGCAGTACTTAATCTAAAGACGTATACAAGAAGAGGATTTACCAGTCTACCCAGTATTTACAATTAATGGGAATAGGTCCTCTGCATCTCAGTACAGACCAATCCGTCTCTTGTGCGTCAGTTTCTTGAATCTGTGACGAATGAAAAAAAGGTGCCAATCACTTCAGCAGAAACAGTCTACTCAGTAACAAGCAATACAGATTTCGTCCTGCAAGATCAACAGCTGATGTGCTGACTCTGATATCACACAGGATACGTAAATCTATAGATGAGGGCTTTGCTTCCAGAGCAATAACTCTAGCTATATAAAAGGTGTTTTGGTAAGGTTAGAAACAAATGTCTACTCCACAAGCTTGATAGCTATGAAATGTCTGGACATGTCTCCTCAATCATCAGATCCTTTCTTTCTGAAACACAAATAAAAAGAGTCGTTTATAGACAAAAGTCTGTAACACATAGTATCAATGCTAGTGTGCGTCACGGATCTATTCCGGGCCCAATAGTCTTCCTGATCTTCATCAATGATCACCCTAATCAAATTCTACGAATATTCGTCGACATCTATGCAGATGACGCAACAACATACGGCAACACTTCGAAGAGCATCAATAATCAACCATTTCTGATTCCTTCTCTTCCGACGTGGTGCAATAGGGTTAAAGGTGACTCGTCTCTCTTTTCACCAACAATGCTCTAATTGAACTAATGGTTCTGTCCTGCTTTGATAAGCTTCTGGGACTGACCTCAACTACTAACCTCAAATGGAAGACAGATCAAATCCATTGCGAAGATCGCTAAAAAAATGGTTGGATCATTCTATCGCTCCAGGAAGTATCTCATGCCCGACACAATCCTTGGCCTTTATAAAGTCAAGTGAATCGTGAGAGCAAGTACTGTTGCCACATCTTGTGAGGCGCCGCTCAGAACACTGTTTATTGCATTGACAGAATACACAACCGACTTCGAAATCTAGTGGCAGATGTCCTCTGCTCTTGCCTTCATCAACTTTCTCACAGAAGATATGTTGCTAGTCTCTCTCTGCTCTATCGTTATTTCCATGGTAGGTGCTCGACTGAGCTCCAATCTATGGTTCACCCTATTAAAAATTCACAACAAAAACTCGTTGAGCTACAACAATTGCCAACAACCCCCCTCTCTCTCTGCCTAAAACTTAACGGGACTTTCATGAACAAAGTTTCTTTCCTAGAACTATCCGTCTGTGGAAAACAATACCTGCTTCGCAGCTGACTACAACATGGTCGTACTCAAGTTCAATATCAAGAAATTCTTGTTGAGCGTCCTGTTCAATAAAATTCTGATCAGTTTAGCCATCACTACTAATCATCATGATGTCTCACCGTCCATCTGACAAAATTGTTAACCCTCAGCCTCGTGTGGCCTTTGGGCCTTGAAAAGTTATGACCAACAATTGTTCTACAAGTAATTAACACATTGCGTAGTGGACTGGAATGTGACAAGCTGCATAGATGACATTATATTTATCAGTATAAGAACCAGGCAACAGAAATCACATGTACACGAAGTATTTAAGAGAATTCAAAACTATGGATTTAAATTAAAAGATGGAAAGTGCAATTTTGTTATGAAAAAAATAAAATATTTTGGTCAAGTTATAGACAACGAGTGTAGAAGACTGAACCCAGCGAAAGCTAGTGGAGTACAAAATATATCCAATCCAGAAAACGTATCGTGACTACACAAATTTCTTGGTTTAGCAAATTATCATAATGTGTTTATTTCTAAACATGCACAATTTTCGCGCTTCTTTTAATGAGCTAGAAAAAAAGAAACAAAAATTGGGTCTGGACGACAGAATGCCATTGGAAAAAAAAAATCAGAATTATTTTTGACAGATCTCGAAATAATTGTTGCTACTGATGCAAAATCGTACGGCATTGAAGCTTGCATATTGTATAAACTTGACGACGAGTCCCACGCGTCTCATACGTTACTACTTGCAAAAAAAGTTACTCACAAATCAAGAAGAAATCATTGGGTATTATTTTTGCAGTTAGTAAATTTCATCGAGTTTTTTTTTACATGGAAAACATGTTGTATTGCAAACACACCATAAGGCAATACTAAAAAAGGATTATAAGCGGATACTATAAAGAGACTGTAAAGGTGGGCGGGGGGGGGGGCATTCTCGTCAATTACAATTTTTCTATGAAGTTTAGCCCATCGTCAGAAATTAGTCATTCTGACAGATTATGTAGACTTATCGCAAAATATGCTTAACCCTTTAAAAGTATGGTGGTTTCCTACCTACAAACTGAGGTAGAAAACAATACATTGTGTAACGCCATTACAGAGCTTCCGGTAACACTTAAAGAAGTAAAAAAAAGGCGTTGATCGACGATTATTTTTTTTTCAACATAAAATAAAATAAAAGATAAACACAGACAAATGTCGAAGGTGTATTCAATCTGTGATGAATTAGTTATACACGGCGATCGAGTGGTTATCCTGGAGAAAAGAATACTAAAAGAATTTCATGCCGATCACTTGAGCCTTTCGTGAATGAAAAGTATTATGAGAAGTATTGCACAAAGACATTACAAATACTGTGAAACTATGCAAAGGTTGTGCTTTGGCAGCGAAGAAACCTCCTATAAAGTTCAGATCCTGGAAGAAAACTGATCAACAATGGTCTAGGATCAACATGGTTTTGCTGGCCCACTGGATAGTGGTGGACAGTTTCTAGAAATGGCTGGAAATATTAAAATGTAAAAAAATAACCCCGGAAGTAACTATTCATTTTTTACATGAATTGTTCGCCATGTTCAGAGTCGGTGACTGTATCGTATCAGACAACGTAACGCAATTCACGTCTAGTGAATTTAAACTAGTCTGCTAAACATTTGTAGTGGAGCATATCACGATCGCACGGTATCGTGCGAGAAGCAATGGTCAGATAGAACGGTTCGTGGATACGTTCAAAAGATCGCTGAAAGGAGTGAGGGGTACACCTACCGAAAAGGCCATTCAAGTTTTTTTTGCAGGTATATATAATGACTCACATTAACAATTTTCTATCTTCGACGATGCTATCAGAAGCAATGTTTGCAAGGAAGATTGAAACCGTGTTTGATAGATTATTGCCTTACCATAAGAAACCAAGACGTGAAAAAATATCACGAAGGGACGCTTCAAAGTTTGACAAAAAGGTTTATTTCACATGTTCAAAAACAATAAATTGGGAAACAGAGATAGTGGACACACAGATTGGAAACATGATTCAGGTGTAAATTAGACCCAAGTTTATACATAAAAGGCACATAAATCAGATGCGGAAAAAATATTCAGATGCTGTCGAGAGTAATACTTCAGAGGACGAAGTAATAGATGTCGTGTTCGACACATTTCAGATACCAATCCCGCCAACAGGTACCGAACAGCGAAGATAAAAAAGAAACCGTAAGATTACGGACGTGATTTGGATAAACCCTAAAAAGCTAAAAAGAACGGGGAGTTATGGTGTGATGTTTATCTACATTATGTGTGACTATATAAATTCTTTTAGGCGTTATGTATAGTGGAGCGTACGACTAAGATGAGGCAGTCTTTCTGTAACATACTATTCTGTGCTTCTGTCAATACACACTCTTTTAAACATACCACCTTGTCTTATTTATTATCGACAATTCAAGGTCACAACAAAAAGGAAAAGAATAATTAAAAGAGGAAAAAGGGAAAGAGCAATAGTGATGAAAAGACGAAAAGATAGAGAAGACAAAGACGAAGAGAAAAAGAAGAAAAAGGAGAAAAAAGGGGAAAAAGTGGAAATAAAGGGCGCATGAAAAATAAAAGTAGAATAAGCACAAAAAGAATAAATACATTAGTAATATGTGCAAAGAACAGAAACAGCAAGAGGACTAGTAAGTATTTAAGATTGTGTGCATAATGCGATAGAAAAGACTAGAAAATGCATAACAGAAAACTCATAGAGGCTAATTACCGCCGCCAAACGCAGCTTCAAGTGTAACAGTACAGAGAGTAGAAAAACGAGAAACAAAATGACGAAAACAGCAAACTAAAAAAAAAAAAATCTACATGTGCTATTTCTATGCGGACCAATGACACTTCCCACGAACACACATGGGCATGGACACGGAAAATACACATGCATAGAGAAACGAATCGCTACTGACAGCTGCATGAAACAATGCAATAAGAACAAACTACATAAAGGCCTATATACAGGAAAACAGGAAATGTAGACTCTGTCTACAAAGAGACGAAACGGGAAACGACATCGTAATGGAATGCAGCAATCTAGCTTAAAAGGAATAGAAAATGTTGGAAAAATAGTCCACTGGTAACTGTGGTAACGACTACACTTTGAACACACAGACATATGATAAAGGCATACATCGATGTTAGTATTGGAAATTGGAAGACAACATCAACTAGGACATAAGTATACAAAAGAACAAGGCAAAACGACGAGCGAGAAGAAAACAATAGGAAATAGTACATTTAACAGGCTGAAGCTAATTGGATCAAACAAACTATGCGAATACATAGAGCTTGCCATAAAGATGAAGGTAATATAGAATATTAATACAATTACTATCAATAAGTGTTGGTGCATTAGTAATAGCCACAAAAAGAATTTGAAAAAATAAAGACTCGTAGAAATTGGAATCAAAGCGAGGATGGACACGGGACACACCACAACAACTGATTAAAACAGCAAAAATATTAAGAAAAACCCTCGAGTGCGTAATCCAACCTATACAACCAAATAACACCAACCGCCTAAAGGTAGGTTCAGATTTTTTAAAAAGCGTCGTGTAAACAAAACTAGAAATATAGAAATAGCATAATAAAACGAATCCAAGAAGTTGAAATTGTCTGGGTACATATGTAAGCAAATATCCTATTATTTCACAATCCTTACTCTGCACCACACACACAAAAAACGCAGTGTCACCAGTATCGGTTCATACCACCGAAAATAGCCTCGAAGAATCTACGGGGGTGGAAAGATCGATGAGGGAGTGAACTATCTAGACCACGTTTGGATTGGGCAAGGTGACTACTGGATTCTTGAGGAGAGGTGTTGTCACTCAAATTCCAGAGAAAACCAACGCCCCTCATCAGCGGTAATTTAATGTTGTACGGATGTTGCGAGAACGTATAGTGTTTCGCAATGGTGATCAAATGAAGCGAAATCACTGGAAATCTGGGGCGACTTGCTGTCAGTTACATTCCAGGGAACACCACCTGGTTTTTCTTCAGTTAGTAACCATTGTTAGTGTGAACACTCTTCTTCTTCTTACTACTACTACTACTACTACTACTACTACTACTACTACTACTAATAATAATAATAATAATAATGCTACTACTATTACAACTACAACTACTACTAATATTAATAATAAAAAGAAGAAAGAGGAGAGCTTAACATTTTACGTTTAGAAGCCGTAAAAAGAAAAGAGATAGATGACAAAAGAAAAAAGAAGAAAATTAACAGAAGAAAATGAAGCAACAGACAGAGAAATGCAGTGGTAGCAGCAGCAGCAGAAGAGGAAGGAGAATAATGGGGAAGGGGAGGAGAAGAAGAAGAAGAAGAAGAAGAAGAAGAAGAAGAAGAAGAAGAAGAAGAAGAAGAAGAAGAAGAAGAAGAAGAAGAAAAAGAAGAAGTAGAAGGAGGAGGAGAAGAAGAAGAAGAAGAAGAAGAAGAAGAAGAAGAAGAAGAAGGAGGAGGAGGAGGAGGAGAAGAAGTAGAAGAAGAAAAAGAAGAAGAAGGAAAAGGAGTAAGAGGAGGAGAAGGAGGAGGAGGAGGAGAAGAAGAAGAAGAAGAAGAAGGAGGATGAGGAGGAGAAGAAGAAGAAGAAGAAGAATAAGGAGGAGGGGGAGGAGGGGGAGAAGAAGAAGAAGAAGAAGGAGGAGGATGAGGAGAAGAAGAAGAAGAAGAAGGAGGAGGGGGAGGAGGGGGAGAAGAAGAAGAAGAAGAAAGCACAGGAAGAGGAGAAGAACAACAACAGCAACAAGAAAGAAAAGAAACAGATGATGAAGAAGAAACAACGGAAGAAAAAGAACAAAAAAAGCAGAAAATAAAGAAGAAAACAGACAGGAAGAGTGATACAAATTGAGGGAGGAAATAAAGAGAAAGTTTGTCTATGATAAAAATACGTCGCCCATAAATGAAGAATAGATGAATGTAAGAAAAAAAAAGACAAGAGAAAAAGCGACAAAAAAGAGACCAAAAAAAAACGACTATGATTGTCAAATATTATAGGCGAGTTCAAAATTGAGAAGAGCAACGTGAGGGGGGTGCAAACGAGGAGAGAAAAAGAGTAAAGAGAAGACAATGGTTTCTTGTAGATTGATAAAGTGAAGGAGGGGGAGTAAACGCAATCCTGCAATTTGATTGGCCTAAAGGGCAGAACGTAAAAAAGGAATATTTTACAAGGCCATCCGGATCGAACCTTCTGGGTTGGATTACGTCATGACAAAAAAACGCGTACAGAAAATAGGGACATACAATAAAAAGGTAAATTAGCATTTGAATAGAATTAGTTTATGTCTTCGTGTATAGAAATGTATTTACAGGAACATCTCAATATTACTCGACATTATATGCAGCAATGTGAATGGGTGAGATGTGATGGTTACCAGTTCTTGTGATCATATGTGTGTTTGGTTGCCACTATACTGGATAAGTGGATTCAGATGTGACAATCTTGTGTGCCGATATATATCAAACATTTGGTTGACATAATTTGAGAGTCTTGGATACAGACAGGGCGTGATTCCATTGGTTGAGGTGTTGTGTCATGTTACCATTAATTTCAGGAATGAGAGAATATATTTACTATCAGAAAAAGAAGAACTGGCATGTAGAGGCTAAAGAGAAAAAAGTAAAAGAAATGACACTGATTTCCCAAACGACGGCAGAAAGTGAGTCGCTTCTTCATCATCTGTTAATTTTGGTGTTAAGTTGTGAAGATGTGTAAATAAAAAACATTGATTTTGTAAATAAATTTTACCATTAATTTAATGTTCAACAAAATGGCGCTTGTATGATTTTGATTTAAGCAACAATTGTTCGTGTGACATGAGACAAAACTCTCTAAAGTCCAACATTTCATCACCGTAGTAGTGGCTGAGTCAACGTAAAGAACGTAAGAGCTATCCGGCTAACAATGCTCTGGTGAAAATCTGACAGGCGTCTACATCAGGATCCGTCGTCCTCTGGTACGGTGTCTCTGCATATGGCAAGCAAATACGCGTCAGGCGTGAAACCGCAATTCAATTAAGTGAAAGTAGCAACTGGAGTGTTTTTAAATAACTATAACCCTAACCCTAACCCTAACGCCCTCGCCGTGGCTTTCAGACACCAAAAGAAAAAAGACAAACCGCAAGAGTGCTTGCAAATGGAACCATCGAATAATAAATATGAAGATATATACAAGAATATAAAATGGAGGATAGTAAAAATATGTCAGCCAGACATAAATAATTCTAAAGTATGAACGCTATGTGATACCTAAAAACTCAAAAAGTTTGTCTCTATCAGAAGATATTTAGATTCTAAATTCTTTTTTTTAGATATGGCCTAAATAACCAAAACGGTATTTCTAGAATACTACAATGCGAATAACATTATCGATATGGCAAATTGCTTCTTTAAAGTTGGGCCAATAATCATACTAACAATGAGATTAAAACGCCAAATTCCTGTTCACATTAGAAGAACGATTGCTTTCTAACATACTAACACAGAGTATACGATCGACATCGTAAAGTTAACTAGTTAATTATTGTTTTCATTTTTACATAACAGATATTTCTATTTACGAATATTTTTATCGTCGATAAAGGCTTAGTATTTTGGGTATAAATAATTTTTTTTGTCCTTTTCGGTCAATCTACTTTTGGGGGTTGGGATTCGTGGTTTCCTAAACGCCGGAAACCGTCTTGCTGCAATATATGCTCACTATATACTAACCCTCTCGCTCTGATTCGAGCTAGACATACCAGCTATTACCAATCTGTTACTATAGGAAATAGCATAGTCGTCGCGTCACACGAGAAGATAGGTCAGTTACCATAGAAATAAATAGAGTTTCATCCTGTGTAAATCTACTTACGATATCCACTCACATTGCTAAATGTTTCTAACGGTTCTATATTTTCTGGTAACACTGAGTTGATTTTGCAAAATTTGGAGCAAGTCTCAATCAAACTAATTGCTTTGTTTTTAAGAGCTCTTTGCTAATTTTTTTTTTTTTATAAAATCCTCTTTTGCTACGTATTTCGTTATGATGAGTTAAATACATACATTTCCTCGGTGGCTTTCTATAACTATCCTTCGCCCTAATTTATTTTAATTTTAATGCACTTGATATGATGTTACAATTCCAAATAATGAATACAGGGAATCCATATTCATGTTATTTATTTAATGAATACTTATTTGGCAATTTTATTTATTTTGACGGTAGAAGAAACAAACAATTGTTTCTTGATATTATTTACACTCAAAGACATTTGTTATTTAAAGAGAAATATGATTAGCAGGATTTGGCATTGCCCTCTCTTCCAACAACCATATATTGTCGTGTTCCCACCCAGGCACTTTTATAGCGTTCTTTTGGGCGATTGTGGTGGGATGCGGGTATAACGGACCAGAAAAAAAGAATATATATATACACAAACACCCACACACACATATATATATATATATATATATATATATATATATATATATATATATATATATATATATATATATATATATTGTTCTTACTATAATGGAGGTTTCCAAATAATCAAGAATTGGAATCGATATGAACATTTTAACTATCCTTCTGTCTGTTAGTCACATATATGCTCCAACGCTACAGAATTGCACGAAATCTAGTACGGAGCATCTATAAGATGCCGGATGTGTCATAGGGATAAACATGTTACTACTAAAACTGCTACTAATACTAGTATTAATACGGTACTGATATCGACCCTGTACCCAGTTTTCGTGAGGTTCGACTCGGAAGTGTTCGGCTGTCCTACACAAACGCCAAGAGTTGACGAGCCGATTTGTACCAGACGACAATTTTCATACGGTGCTGCGTCCTATGATAATGATGTTTTGCTTGCTTTGTTTTTTGTTGTTGATAGAGTTTAGGGTTTAGGGTATGGGTTAGTGTTAGGGTTAGGGTTTAGGGTTAAAAATATTTATTTGATAACAGTAATTTCGCTCTGTTTTGTTTGTTTTATTTGTTTTGTTGTTTAAAAAATGTCTTGCAACTATAACTAAAAATTATAAGACGCAGCAACGTATCAAAATAAAAATAAAAAAATAATTTGATAACAGTAATTTCGCTCTGTTTTGCTTGTTTTATTTGTTTTGTTGTTTAAAAAATTTCTTGCAAATATAACTAAAAATTATAAGACGCAGCAATGTATCAAAATAAAAAAAACATTATTTGATAACAGTAATTTCGCTATGGTTTGCTTGTTTTTTTGTTGTTGTTTCTTTTAGAAAATTTCTAGAAAATATAAATTACAATCACAGGACGCAGCATCGTATCAAAATTGTCGTCTGGTACCATTCGGCTCGTCAACACTCGGGCGTTTGCGTAGGACAGCCGAACGCTTCCGAGTCGAACCTCACGAAAACTGGGTCAAGATCGATATCAGTACCATTAATACTACTAATATTGCTGCTAAAAAACGTATATGTCATAAAGCGACTGGACAGAATTGCACCGCATTTAGAATAAAGCAGCTGTGGCATACCGGATGTGTCACAGGAAGTCAACATTGCTACTATTACTATTACTATTACTGCGGTGACTATTAGTACCATTGCTTCTATTACTGCAAATAATAATAATGCACACTTGGAGTCAACGAACTTATTGCACAGAATTGCAATACATTTAGTATAGATCGCCGTTAGATGCTAGGTGTGGCATAAGGCGATAAAATTACTACATTTAATCATGATACTAAAGTTGAGCTCAAACAACCCTATGCAGGTGGTAGACAAAATATCGCAGCATGTGCGATGCTTGACGAGTATTTTTTAAAAGAAAACCCACACCGGTGTAGATCAATATAAGCACCGGTGTTATTAACACCATGTCGCGTTTAGATTATATGTACAATTTTAGTTACACACATACGGACACGACATCTCCATTATTATATTAAGGCAGCATATTTACTTAATTCAGCATAGTTATTTTAATCCACAAGACTATTGTTATAATAGAAGCTTTAGCTATCAAATATTTATTAATAACAGGTTCCTCAACGCAATTATTGATTCCCAAATCAAATCATGCGCACGAAAAAATTTACAGTAACGCCTAAAATTAATCATAGAACTATTCGCATATTTGACTGTAATCAGATGCGTAATAATAATTATGAACTAGACGAACACGCAATCAGGAAAATAGTCGAACAATGCATTTCCCTAGTCGAACTGAGTAATGCCAACAAATGAATAATTCGCGACAACAAATTGGAAAGTGCAAATATAGAAAAACTAGTTGAAATACACGTTTACATAGGGTTTATCAAATGTTGTCGGTTTCGCCGTTAACTCAACTGGCTGTTATGGCGATTTACATCATTCTATCACTGTATGGACTCTTTCTGACTCTTTGAATAGAATCGTTATGACCAATCAATTAGAGTGATAAGAGAAGCGAAGTGAGAAAACAGTCTCTGCCAACCCATTACTTCTGTACTTGCTGTTTATTAAAAAATGCTGATTACCTTCTCTTTCTTTTATATCTTCGCGCCCTTTACAACCACAACGCTAGAAAAATGGTTTTAATTTAAATTGGGGTGAAACCCACTAAACATTATTATGTTAATCATTAAACATTCTATTAATTAGTAATATGTTCTATGTGTAGACGCCTATAATTTCGCTGAGACCACCATTTCCCGTTACATAACCGAAGTTTAAGCGACGTTAGAAAAAATAATGGCGTCAAAACTTGCGGACTGACAACCGCAGGTAGACGTAATCCTGTACATGTAACTTTTCTTAATATCTACGGCTAAGATACGTGTATATCGGTAGCTAGGTAAGTATAACCAAAATTGTCCGGGTGTACAGTATCGATATCCAGATCTAATTCTGTTAAATATTTCATTTGACAACTCCCAAAAGTGCCCCCTCAATTTATCCCTCCTCCCACTTTCTCTGAATTCATCCAAACTCATCCTCAACTAATCCACGCTATTGCTGTTCTTAATCTGATCTGGCAACTTTTTCCAAAAACATTACTCTGTGAGCAAAAAAAACATAACTGGTTAACAGATCTAATTTTTGAAAACTGCCTTGACAATAACCTTCCAGATCTAGGAGAAATACTAAAATATGCCCACCATAGTTAGAAATGCCATTTATTATCTTGAAAGTCTCAATCATATCACCAGCAAAGTAGTCAATACCAATGTGTCCAATCTCTCCCTGTAACTGCAGTCCTTTACTTTACTTATTAGTTTTTTCACCCTTCTTTGTACACCTTTCAGTTTCAATATTACATTCCAATTTCCATATCTAGTCGCTGGAGCCCAGGCCTGAGTGCATTATTCTATATGAGGTCTTATTAGAGCTTTATATATCCTTAACACAACATATCCACCGATCATTCTATACAATAGTCAAAATATGATTATTTACCTTAAATGTATTATCAACCATTACGTGATCCCTCTTGCGAAACTGGCGACAACAGAATCAAGACGGTCAACAAAGTCATACCGTGCTGATTCATACGAATTTATTTTACTTTTTACCAAAATCGTCCGCGTTTAAACCTTAAAATATAGTTAACATCTTGTTAAAACAATGTATTAAAACGTAGTTTAAAATTCTCTGTAAAGAAGAACATTTATATCCATGAACAAATAAAACACTAATAAATAAACATAATCAATTATAGCATGAGAAATATCAATTTAAAAACGTTATTTTTATTTTGTTAAGAAAAGACAAAATCTGAAATACCGCCATTTTAGTTATTTATTTTGAAAGAAAAATATTTTCTCCAATAAAAATTATGAATATAATTTAGCAGAAATGCACACAAATTGTAAGACTAATTATAAGTCAACTGAAATATAACAGAAACAATAGACATTCTTGCTTTAATTATTATGAAATGATTTTTGAACGATTGATCTATTCCCAAAAGCTCCAGCGTCTGTCCCATTGCAACAATCTTACACCCTTGTGCTTGTTTTACAATGTGCTCCGATGAACTTGCTGCTCTGGTGCCCCCCTCGACGTAAATACACTCGACCAACCCGACAATTGGTGTAATCTTATCCATTCACTGTGGAGGTCCCCAGATGCCAGAGATCCTTCTACCACAATAGATACTTTCCTCGAGCTGCCGACCTTTGGAACTGCCTTGCTGATCCCTGTTTCCTTGGCTGTACCGACATGCAGAACTTTAAAACTAATGGGAACAAGTATATCGCTGCACAGCTTTCAATTCAGATCGATCCCCACTACTGTCACCCTATTTTTTAGTAGTCCCTTACGTTTACAAGTGCAATTTGCCTTTTTGGGGGAACTAGGTTACAAAACTAAACAAACTAAGAAAGAATACATTAATATCAACCCCATATTACATTTGTATAATATGGTCTCATACAAGGGAAATAATTTACTTATTGAATATTCAATAAACCACCAAACCCTTTTTTTGTCCAAAACATTTTTTTTTATAAATTATCGTAAATATTTACATTCTTATTTTGTTAATAAGACATATCTTTTTGAACTATACAAAAGATAAAATAAATATTGCAGAATTAACTAAATGAAATTTATTTTATTAATTTTTTGTGTAGATTCTCATTATTTAAAAACAAATGGAGCAATGTTATTATAGAATAGATTTAGCAAATATCTTTTCTTTTTATTTGTTTTAGTGTTTATCCACCCCAAACAAGGCATATTGCAATAGAGACGTAAGGAGCTACTGTGATTAGAGGCCGGATTTATAGCGGCCATCCTAAGTGGGGAGCTGTCCAGTAAGATGTTTGTTTATATTACATACACATTTCTGCTCGTTGGTACTGTCATGGAAACGGTGAGCAGAGATAGAATTCCAAAATCAAGCGACCCGGGGAAAGAAGCTATTAAAGTGGAAGGTTTGCCGGCATTTGAGGATCTCTACAGTGAAGCGGTGGGATTTTGCTTCTAGTAGGATTGGTCTGCGTATTTACGTTTGAGGCATTATAAATGCAGTAAGTTAATCGGGGCATATTCCATGGAAGTACTCGTAAAAGAAAAACAGGGATCCAACATTGCGGCGATGGGGCAGGGGTTGGAGCTTGGTAGACAGTGCGGGTCCTATTAGTTTAGAGACTAGAGAGGGATAGACTAGTGTTTGGTGCACCAGCCTCGATATGGCAACATGCAGGGACGAATGGCGGCTTTATAGAAATATAACACACTGACAGATTCGAGAATTTTACTAACCCCGAAAAGGAAGCCAACAATCTTTGCAGCAGACTTGCCAGTACCTTCTATGTATTTATTGCAATTCATGTTGCATATGAATGTTTGGCTAAAGAGTTTGAACGTTGGACTCTGGGGAAGGGTACTTTCAGTCATGACATTCGGTTATTGGAAATGTTTCTTCTACTTGTTAAAGGAAAACTAACCATCTATTTTTGTCACCATTCTACTTCAAACTGGATGTAATTCTTGAAGGATTCAACCATTGTCTTGGATATGCGCGTGTTTGATTTGCCCACATGTCAAAGAAAAAAGCGTCGCGTCATCAGCAAATATACCCATCACGGACGCGATTGCACCAGGGTGGTAGTTTAAGGAGATCAAGAACAATAAAGAGGCAAATATCGACCCCTGGGGCACACCCGAATAAATGTAATGTTGTTTCGATGTACAGGCATCGAGAAATACATGCATTGTTTTTTTTTAGCTAAAAAAAATTTGATTATATTATATATTCGTTCAGTAAGACCGTAGTAATTTTCTTGAGAAGTCCTTCATGCCAGACCTTGTCAAAGGCCTTGGATATGTCAAGCTGTACCGCCCTAGCGTCACCTTCCTTATCCAGTGTATGAGATGACCATTAGGATATCCGCAGGAGAACGGGCTTGCCTAAATCCATCCAGCTTGTCAAAAAAAAAGTATTTCCAAGATGGTGGACTATCGCGAGATTGAATGATGATTAAAAGATTTTAAAGGGGTACGGGAGGAGATTCATGGGGTCAATATTGCGGGTCAGTTCTCTTATAAGAGTTCTTGAGAACTGGTGTCACAGAGGTAATTCCCCAGTTATCAGAGGACACTGTTTACTATAAAGCAAAAATATTAATATTTAAATTACATTATTTACTTAATTCCATGTTTACCTAAGCAATAAACATTTGTAATTCTTGAAAAGCAATAAAATATAACTGTTGAATAAATACGTTACCTATAAGTAATTAGTTTTCAATTCGCAAAAGGGTGGTAGTGAACTTTAACTTTATAGGAAAGTGGTTCCCATTCTCTAGTTCTGTAGAGGTCGATTTAACAGACTAAAGAATGGAGATGCGTAAATGTTACTTAGCATTAGTTACTGTAAATATGGGCGTTGAGTTGGTGTTAAATGCTGTCCAAAAATATGTCATCTAACAACATTTTTTTTGCGGTCAGTGTTTAAATAAAGACATTGTAGATATAATTTACGAGCGCCTATACCGTAGCTCAGTGATGAGAGCGGCCGATTCTTAACTAGATTGTTGAAGGTTAAATCACTAGTTGGGGATACGCTTGTTTAGCCGCCCTGAAGTGCTTTGATACAGCGAAACAGTTTCAATATAGATGACTATATATATATATATATATATATATATATATGTGTGTGTGTGTGTGTGTGTGTGTGTGTGTGTGTGTGTTTTGAAGGTTTACCAAAACATTTTGTTCAAGAAATCATTCATCATAACAAAAGACTTTTTCATTTCATAGTTTATTTATTTTTCAGATTTGTGATGAATGATTTCTTGAACGAAATGTTTTGGTAAACCTTAAAAAAACACATATAAATACTCTGTACCCTGTAATGGAGTATGATCGAGCTTATTTTTCTTGAACTAATCCAGGTCTTTACTGAATATACTATCTTCTAAGTAAAAAATCTAAATATATATATATATATATATATATATATATATATATATATATATATATGCTACTACTGGACGAGTGTTTAAGACTGTCGACAGCAACTCCACCTCCTTTGCCTCCCGGGTAAGTGTATGTTAATTTTAATTACTGTCTGTGTCGATTTCTGGAGGCCGCGTGGTCCTGGGCGTTTGTCTTGTGATTCAAGCCTTAATCTAGAAATTGCGTTCGAGCCCATGCAACCGTCTGCAACCGCCACCCATAGACTGATAAGGGTAAGAAAGCCCGAAACTACGTCGTCTGTAGGTGGAAAAAACACTTTAATATTTAAGATAATGTTCATAGTTATATATATATATATATATATATATATATATATATATATATATATATAGATTTAAACCTTGAATGAGATATCATCTGCCTTATTTGGTCCTAGAAGTACATTTAATAAAATGGCCAGTTTCTCTCTTCTCAACCCCCTTTAAGTGCGTCTGGACTTACCTATATTTTGAGCACTTTCTCCAAACTGCTCCCACGTAAAGAGTTTTTCTTCTCATTCTACAACTCATCGGACTTCTTTTAAACGGAAGTTTACCACCCGGACAATTTGCATATCTTTTTCACGGAACTTTTCTTTTCATTCTCTACGTTTTTTTAACAAAAATTCTTTTAATAATAATTTTCATATTTTTCAAATATTTGAACTTTGTTTTTTTCGAAAGCCAACTTATCCATCTGTATTTCTCCTCTGATGATAAGATTTCGATCTTTGAAAAGCCTTGGCTTAAGGAAAGAATAATAAACACTAGTTTATTACTGAATACACCTTGCATTGAACAATTGAAATTTGAAATAAATTTGGACAATCGTCGCATATTTATCACTCTTATTTCTTCTATCTCTCTCTCTCTCTCTCTCTCTCTCTCTCTCTCTCTCTATATATATATATATATATATATATATATATATATATATATATATATATTAGATACGTGTATTATAATATACTAGCAGAACCCGTCGCCCGGCGTTGCACGGGAGAAAGTACTACCTATTGCATGACGTCAAATAAAAAAAGGAAATTACCTATTTTTCTCCCCCCCGTCTATTGTGTTGGCGAATGTTTTAAATTAAAAAAAAAAAAAGTGGTAGAGTAGAATGGGATCGAACGCTAAAACAGGTGATTATGAATCCTGCCTTCTTACCGACTGCACCACGCATTCAGGTTAAAATAGATGTGAAAATAGGTCAATTAACTTAATAATAAATAAGAACCGGTGTTTTGTGAAAATTAAACTGTGTGTATTAGTTCCCGGTGTCGATGAATAGAGTGACAGTACAGAATTGTTAGAGAGAAAAGTTTTTGCTACCACCTATATGGAGTTGGTTTTTAGGAGAGTCGTGGATGGCGGGCCAAATGTAATATTTAGTGTAAGCTGGGAAAAAAGAATAACAAATGTACTAAAACACGCTCGAGTGAATAAGTGTAATGTAATGGTGAGTTTAGTAGCCTGTGATGCATGTGGTTATTTTCCTATTCTCCGAGAAGGTACAGGGGAAAAATCGTCTCTACTTTATATATTAGATTAAATGTTTCTACCAAATTGTTGTATAAAATAGTGAGTGTGAATTATTACGCGCTTTCTGGGTAACCATCTTATGTTGGGAGCGAGAGACCCAATTTTCTCAAGTGTATACATGAGTTAAGATGCTGGGAGTATAAGCGGTAACCACAGGAAATCAAGCAAGGTTCCAAGATTTCATATCTCATGAGAGAACTCAAATACTCGCACGATTTCACATCTGTCTTTTTCTCTCTCCCTCCGTCTCTTTTTTCTCTCTCTCTCTCTTTCTTTGGGGTTGTGTATTCCATAATACTCAGTGAAGTACATGTAGTCTGTATGCGTAACGGACCGTGGAAAATACGAAGAGGCGAAAAACGGAATATCCAGTCCGGAAGATCCAAAATGAAAGTTATACGTCGAAACCCGATTTATAATACAATAGTAATTTCCGATTTTAGCTTCTAGGCAGAGTAGTAAAATTCAATGGGGTCAAAAAAAAAAGAGTTCAAAATAAAGATTTCAAAAATTGGTGTCAATAGTCTAAAATCTAGCGCAAAATGAGAACAACAAATTGGTCGGTTGAACATTTAAAAAATGGGAGAGTGAAAGGTAGAACAAGGAAGGAAGAAAAAGGTAGTTTTGGTTTGGTAGTTTTGTTTTACGGCATATCAACCCTTTTTGGGTTATTTAATGCCGAATCTGGTCATTATAGTAAAAGTGTTTATGCTTCAAGTTCTTTATATCTTCAAATGTTTAATCATCGTTTTTGGTTTGGTAGTTTTGTTTTACGGCATATCAACCCTTTTTGGGTTATTTAATGCCGAATCTGGTCATTATAGTAAAAGTTTTTATGCTTCAAGTTCTTTATATCTTCAAATGTTTAATCATCGTTTGTGGTTTGGTAGTTTTGTTTTACGGCATATCAACCCTTTTTGGGTTATTTAATGCCGAATCTGGTCATTATAGTAAAAGATGTATGCTTCAAGTTCTAAAAATAAAATAAAAAAGGGGAGGGAGAGGGGCTGTTGTTTTTGGTTTTGGTTTTGTAGAACATAATTAAGTTTTACAAAAAAAAAAAAAAAAACGTCAATGTAGGTGAATTTCGTCTCAGGGAGCCACAGGGCAGCCTGATCTGGTATCACCAGGGAATAAAAAGAAGAGAAACATGACAGAAAGAAAGAATTACAAACATATCAATAGATTTACATTTTAAAGGCGAGAAGGTGAAAAAGAAGAAAATATAGGGGAGAAAAAGTTACGAAGGTGGTAAGAAAGGAAATGCCCAACGGACGGAATAAAGAGAAACAGAGAAACGAGAGGGTATGAGACGGGAGAGAGAATGGGTTAGAATGTTTCAATTTTAACGGAAGTAAGCCAAACATTGACTGAGAAAGGGTCCAGCGTGATGCTTATAGAGAAAAGGCAGCTTTCCGGGATCAACTGTTATGAGTTGACGTAATTTAAATTGAGAGAGAGAGGGGTAATTTAAAACAAGATAAAGGGGAGGGAAGCGAGTGAAGACTTCAAAGTAGAAATTGTACTATTGATAAAGTGACATGAGTAACGGAAAGAAAACATATTTTACATATTATTTGAAACGGGACTACGAATACAAGTTCTTAAACGGGGCTACTTAAACAAGTTCTCAGTTTGCAGAAGTAATACATTCAAAAAAAGAAAATCTTTGTTCTTAGCCTTTTGGCCAAGATCAAAGTCTACTATCTGTTCCGATAGATACTACACCCTATAGACCGGTACCATCTCAGCCTTCGGACCTGGATTCCACCGGTTTGTGGGTTTGCCCTGTGCAGTTCTAGGAGGTCCACCCTCCCAGGCTTTACCTTTTCACCATTTGAGAAGGGGGTAATTTATTGCTAATCGCCTGAGGCGCCCCTACCGAGGAATGCCGACGGGGCTGGCCAGGCAATTTTTAAAGATCATAAGTGCTCTTCCTTTAGGATGCTGACTTATCAAATCCCACTTTCCCGACCTTGTGTCACATTTTACCCGTGGGAGTTAGATAAATACGGGCCTTTTTGCTAAGATCAAAGTGTAGTATCTGTTCCAATAGATGCTACACCCTTATAGACCTGTACCAGCTTGGCCTTTGGGCCTTGATTCCGCCGGTCTTGGGCATTGTCCTGTACAGTTCTAGGGGGTCCACCCTCCAAGGCGTTGAGAAGGAGTTAGTTTATTTCGGCCCTATCGGGGAATGCCGACGAGGCTGCCCAGGCAATTTTTGTAGGCGAGAGTGCTTATCTTCTCGGGTGCTGACTTTCAAATCCCACTTTCCGACCTTGTTTCACATCTTACCTCTGTGGGAGGGAGTATATAAAAAAATATTCATATGTCTACTGAAATAAGATACCTAGAATAAAATTGTTTTAAAAAATCTATTAACGAGATTATAAGGCAAGTACACACACATATATATACATTGAGAGATATATAGATATATACAAACATATAATATAGTATCATATAATATAAACCAAATGAAAGGGAACATATATAGTGTTATGTAACAATTTAAGATAAAAATCCAAACCTCAATCCAAATTTAAAAGTTAAAGTTTAAAATTTACAAATAAAATCACAGATTAAAAACCAAAGATTCAATTTTCTTATTGTTAGCGGTAATTATAGTTTGGGTATGTTAGGCATAGTTGAGTAAAATATTTTAATGGTTTTTATTTAGGATAGTATTATATCTATGTTGGTATTTAAAATAGTTTGCGACTATTTTGAAAGAAATCTTTAGGGATATTTGTTTTAACATTATTGTTAGATGGAGGCTTAAACCAAATGTTTTTTTCCTGCTTAAGCGCTTACGTTACTTAGTAGTTTGATGGTTAACATGGATGTCTACTTAACTAGAAGTACTAGGTTTATTATAATGTATACGATTCGTATTTATTCTATTTCTGAGATTTCAATGTTTTTGTATAATTATATTAGGAGGCGTTTAGGATGAGTATGGTGTTCTTGCTTATATGTTATTTTATCAGAGTAATCTGAATTTATCAGAGCATACTTGTAAAAATTAGAGTTTTGGTAAAAATTGATTTGTTTACGGATTGCTTAGATATTCTATTTGAGACAGAAGAGTCTATTGATTTTATGATAGATGTATGGTGATTAGCCAGTTTATGTACATAAAATAGAGCTAGGTTAGATTTGTGGTAGGGGCAGTAAGACCCAGAATTTAGGTTAAGTGTATCATCAAGGGCATTAGAGTTTTTTTTTCTCTGGGTCAATGGTTATGGAAAGGCCGGACTTCTTTGTAAAGTATGTAATTGCTCACTGATGTTGTTGTAGTTATTGGTCCTTCTCTAGAAACAAAATGACCATCATCTCTGTATAAACCTCCCTGGATATTTTTGTATCTATGTCTAAGTTCCTATAAGAGGAATAAACCAACTAAATCTGTAACCTGGGCAGGATAAGATGTCATAATTATTAGGGGTGTCTTTCTTTGTCCAAGTTTTATTGTTAAACTGTAGAATGGATCGTCTTGCCAATAAGATTAAACTAAGTTTTATATCAGTGAAGTCAGATTTTGTTTTTACTAAAATCAAGTCTTTATTAAGAACGATGAGGGGATATCGATTGGTAATAATTATTTATATCAAAAGTGATGAATTGTAATCTTGATGTGTCCTTAAGGTTTAAAAACCAGTAAATATCAGTATTCGGAAATCGCCAGGGTGAGAAAAGCATTTTCTCTGTAATGTCAGGGATAATTCTATCTAGAATCTATTTACTAATACTCCCTATGTCTGATTTTGACGGGCAAATTACCTTAATTGAAGGGTTCTCATGGAAGTTTATTTTGTGGTCTTCAAGGGAAACTCTTAGGGTGGCTTGAGTAACTATCTCAGCATGGTTAGTAATGTTCAAAGAGATCAGCAGATATTTAGACTCCTTTTTTAGATTGTTAAGCGTTTGGTGGTAGAATTTTGTACGATTTGTTGAGTTCTTTATTAATTAAATTATTGTAAAAAGTTTAATCTAGTTTTTCATAATTTTAGTTGTATCAGCTAGAACAATTATGCTTTAAATTATTTGCAAATTTGTTAATTTTATTTACAATGGGCTTAGAAATATTCTTTTCGTGCTTTGAATTTAATTCTTTTCACGTGATCGAATAAGGCACCTTCGAATTTATTCAAATAATCTTTTTGTTTGGGGAGAAATAAAGTTTATAACCATAGTGAGATGCAGCTATCCTTTCAATTGTCTTATTCTCTCTGTATGAATTCAATGGGAGATTAAATCCAGGTTGATGGATACTTTTTGTATTTCATTGGTCGTAGGCTGATTTTTTGAAAATTCAAGACGTTGTGGGAAGCCTTCAATCTTATATTTATCAGAAATGTCTCTGCTTGTAATTTTCATGAGACGGAATAGGAATATGCTAAGCCGAAAGTGAGAAAAATCCTTGTTAAACATATCAGGATATGTAGAAGAAACTCAACCTTACACGAGCTTAAATAACATCGAAGAAAGATGCGAAAATTAATGATTCATCTTTAAATCATAGTCTATCACTATGATAGAAAACTCAATATATTAGATAGACCAATAAAAATCTGGAAAATGAATGATGTAAAAGAAAGTTTTAAAATAACTACATTTATTAAATTATCAGAAGCTAAAAAACAAAGGGGAAACGCATCATCAAGAAAAACCGTTTAATCAGACGATAAAAATTGGTAATGATTTAATAAAAATTGTAACTGTACAACTATTATTTTCATCATTCATTTTCTGAATTTATTGGTCTATCTAATATATTGAGCTTTCTATTACCAGGATGGATTATTATTTAAAGATATATTATTTATCTTAACATTTTTGTTGAAGGTTATATATATATATGCATATATATGTATATATATTTATATATATACATATATATACATTTATATACATATATATACACATATATACACATATATATACATATATATATATACATATATATACACATATATATACACATATATATACACACATATATATACATATATATACACATATATATACACATATATATACACACATATATATACATATATATACATATATATACATATATATACACATATACATATATACACATATATACATATATACATACACATATATACATATATATATACATACATATATACACATATATATATATATGTATACATACATATATATACATATATATATACATATATATATATATATTAAAATGAAGTTTAAGGAAATATTCTCGCAATAATTGAATTAAAAAGAACAGAATGAGGTTATTTCATGAGAGAATGTTTATTATATATATATATATATATATATATATATATATATATATATATATATATATATAACACTTCATATATATTCTTGAATAACACATACAGCTGTTTAAAATCTAGAAAATGCAATAAGTGTACTTTTGCTTGAATCATTCTATGTAATATATATGTAACATATATGTAATATGTATATAGAGGGACAATAGATGGCTATCACAATGGAAGACATGGAAATATTCCGGCGTTGAGAAAGAAAACTAAAACGAATTTATTAAGAAAACAATTGTTTGCATTTAGTTGAGTCACAACTTCCACACAGTGTTCTTGTGACTGTAACCGTTTTCCATAATATATATATATATATATATATATATATATATATATATATATATATATATAGAGAGAGAGAGAGAGAGAGAGAGAGAGAGAGAGACGAGAGAGAATTTAAGACTGATATACAAGAGATTAATTAATTCCTATCGTATTACCGGACGAATATTTAATATAATGAGATACTTCTTAGCTAAAAGAATATCTAGGTCACTCTAGATAGCCGTACGTCTTAACACCATTATATTAATGCGGGTGTGCCTCAGGGTCCATATCTAAATAAAATGGCTGTAATCCTTAGATAATGACCCCTAGTCTGTATTAGAGTCGTGTCATTAATTGATTGTTACATTTTATGTCACGAAGATAAAGTTTCTTTCCTTTGATTATTATAAGAAGGATTGATAGTACCCTTCCCGGAAGCCCACCGTTCAAAGTCCTTCGTCTAACATTCACCGGCAAAATGAATTGGAATAAATACATAGAAGATATTGTCAAGTCTGCTACAAAAAGATTTGGCTTCCCTCTGCCCTGCTAATAAACTTCTCGCACCTGTCACTTTTAAAGATGGCTGACGATTTTGACAACCGACCAAAATATGTTAATAATGTACCTGACGATATTTCATTTAAGGATTAAAAAAAAGCATATTTCACCCCTAAACAAAGCAAGTCGTCACTGTAGACGTAAGGTGTTACTGAGAATTAGGGTGTAGGTTTTGGGTGTCACCCCAAGTGTTGAGCAGTGTAGCGAGATGTCTGTTTACATTAGTTTTAAACCTCTGCATGTTGGAGAAACAGGGAGCTGGGAAGGAGTTCCAGAGGCCGGCAACACGAGGAAAGAAGCTATCGGAGTAGAAGGCTCTCCGGCATCTGGGGACCTCCACAGTGAATGGGTGTTATCAACAAGCTTACAATTAACAGTGATAAGCTTCAGTTGCATTTTAAACTGAACAGATTCGGACTGTTTGTTTCTTGTTATTAGTTCATTTTACCTTTTGTATAATCATATCGATTTTTCCCAACTAAAAAGAAATACAAAACCAAACATTGCGCGAAAGGATGACGAGTCAGAAATTAATAATGGTTGATCATTTTTTCGCAGCTTTTTGTAATTGGTTGTTATTAATTTGAAGAATTTAATTTTATTTCCGGAGGAATTTTAATTTCAGAAAAGTGCGTCAGTATTTAAGGAGTGATCACCAGGATCAAATTGTTCGCATTCTTTTAAAAATAAAAATGGCGATGTTTTTTTTTTCTGTCCCTGCTGAGTATTCTGAAAACTTGGCCTTGTATTAATTGGTTTGGTTTAGTGTGTGTTTTTTTCACTGCAGCTCAAGCATTCTTGGTTTGTTTGATTCAGAATGTAAATACATAATTCGGACGATCCATTTCATACGATTAATTGTACCAAAGTTTCTATTTTTTTGTATTAATGTTACACAATGCTAAATGATACTTTGACCTCTGCAGCTTATCGTGTAGTTATACTGCGTCTTCTTGGTTAACGACATGCGATAGTAATTCATTTACTCATCTCTCATTGTAGACGTCCTATTCCTTTTAATAACGGGTCTTAAACGCCATTTAAAAAAACAGCACAAATTCGAGTTTTAACAATGTTTCGGGGATTTTATTGTTTCTTGAGAGTAACATGTATACATATATAATACACCTAAAACCCTTTCCCCATTAGGAGGGGGCGTTATCCAAAACTGGACCGTTCTCTCCCTCCCTCTCTCTCTCTGTCGCTTCAGTGAAAGGTGAAACATCTTTACTACTCATTCGACACGTCACACTAGCGACTTACTGTCTGTGACACGTAGCTCTCACTCGACTTTTAATGAAAAATACAACTGTATTAAAATTTAACCTCACGTGGAAAATTACCATTCTAAACATATTTTCATACACTCGCATCAAAAATGTGCGTTCATATCCTTACTAAGATTACACTGTTTACAAAAAAAATTTGGTCTGAGGCAAGAATGGAGATAGATGTTTTTCGCTAATTTGGGTGTGCTGAATTCAAATTTATAAATACTTTTGCTCTATCACCTCTAGTTTTCTGGCTTTTAAATAGTCTCATTTTAGTAAAAACAGAGAATAAATGTGCATATTTCAAGAGTTGCAGCAGCTTATAACAGATAAAACAGGATAGATAAAGAACACTGATTGAATAAATATACTTGGCTGACACAATTACATAATTCATAGTATTACAGACAGTCAAAAATGTGTTTTCTTAGAAGATCTGGTGTATTTTGCCTCCGGGATGTCACGCAAAGGCATCCAGCAGAAGTCTCCCATCATGCCAGGGTTCCATTTGCGTTGATACTTGCTCTCCATCTCCGTAATGTCTTTCTCCATGCTCATTACTCACTGCTCCAAAGTTTAGCGGGAAGAAGTTGAGGTGGGAATGTTGAAAATGAATCTTGAGTGACATTCAGCACCCCATATCATCGTAAGACTTTAGCAAGTTCCAAAATCATAATACTTTGTCCAAGTTTAACAAGAAAAATGAAACTTATTGTCATTGAAATTTAAACATCCAGCCAACGTGCGATCGAGTTAAATTGAACAATGATAATAATTTGGTGTCAAACAAAAATATAGTTAAACTAGAAAAGCAACATAAATAACGAAATGAAATGTTGTTTGTTTTATATACTTGTTCAACGCTCTTCCTGAACATAGACCGAGTATTAGGCGTGTACAAGACAAAACAAAGGTTAGCAGGGATGCCGACCTTCAGTTAATATTGACTGTGTACCCAGCAGAAGCGTGAAGTTAACATTGCGATTTGGGGATTTTCCGCACTCGCTGATGGCGACAAACTTGAAAATTGCTACTGATAGAAAATTAAAAAAAAAAATCAATAAGACCAATAATGTAGGGTTCCGAAATGGGAGCAGGAGTTTCTTTATTTTTTTTCAATTTTCCAGAGTAAACACCGGGACATATTTCGCGCTGATTAATAAGTTATAAAATAGAAGACAAATTAATATAAAATCTAAAATGAAAATAATCAGCAACTGAAAAAATTAGATTTTAATATAATTAAATGAATAGAGAAATTAAGAGTAAAAGAAGTGAACTCCCACCAAACAAATACGTGAATGTGTCAAGTTGCCATTTCTCGAGCGGATATGGTGAATATTTAGTTCATTTCATTCATGAAATAGAACTCAGATTTAATTTCATAACTCGATGCTTTAAATGTAGAGCACGTGGCAATCCACAAGGCGTATAATCTAGTTTAGATATTTGAATACTAATTTCGCTCCGTAGTAACCGTCGCGGTAGACAGCAGTATTTCTATATTCTAGTGTGACGAATGCACGTTTTGTGTGCGTTGTTCAAATGGATTTTATTGCCATGATAAACAGAACTAAATATTTAATACATCCGGTCGACACATGGTACAACTTGAGAACAATCAACGCCTTTGTTGGGATGAGTAAATAAACGGCCATCGCTGAAGATGAATTGGAATATAAAAGCATAACAACGATAGAAATGATTAGATATGAAAAATAAAAAAAGACGAAATATAAGAGGGAAACATATTTGCATTAAAATTAATCCCATATTTATGAAGATTTTCACGAGATGCATGCGGAACGTGAACGTGCCCGGTATTTTAACGACACACTCATTTGTAAAACCGGGTAGATATCTAAATATTTGCTTTTCTTGCTCAATTTGAATTTGTATTCAAATGTATAAAGTCATTAATGATATTCTTCTTCTTCTTCTTCTTCTTCTTCTTCTTCTTCTTCTTTCGTTTGCTTCACAGCATCTCACTGTTAGATCACCAGCTCGGTTGAGAAAAGCCAAGCTAATGTTTTGTTGTCTAGCGCAGCTATGCCAGCATCGCCGTTGGGTGGTCGATATTTAAGGCATGACTCGATGTTGTGGTCTGCTGTCTGTTCAGAGTGACCACATTCGCAGACAGCCGAGTCCCTGAGTCTCCATCCTTTCATGGTAACGGTGAAACGGCCGACACCTGTCCTGAGGCGGTTGAGCATTGGCCACTGCCGGCGAGGGAGGTCCATGCCTGGTAGGTTATCCGGGTCCTCCACAAATCTGTGCAATCTTGATTTATCTGCTGCTTGCCATTCTTTCGTCCAGCAACGTTTCAGCCAGATTCGTTTTGTGACGTCACCGGTTGTTGAAAGCAGGAGATAAAGTCAGCCTTTTCGTGGCCTTCTCCATAAGTACCTGCGCACAACAACGAAACTAATTACTCTATACCGCTTCCAGCGACGCCAGCGTCATTAATGATAGTATAAATAGACTTATGACGAACGGATACACCGTGGAACTGTAGCAAATTGTTAAGATAAGTTATATTAATTACCTACTAGCGTAAACCGTGCCCAGACGTTGCCCGGGAAAATTGAGGAAATCAAGACATTTGTGCCCTACCCTTTAAACCCATATAAGTATTTTTAATGGAATTCTTTTCAACAAACTATAATTATTGTATTCTTTGATTATTAAATTTATTAATACTAACTAGCGGGACCCGTGTAAATTACACGAAATGATGTTTTTAATACTAATTATCTTGTTCCTAACCTATACATGTTTGAATAAAATATGATAAGATTTGGACTTGTATATTTATTTTTAAAAAATGAACAATACATGAAACAATTTACAAAATTTCTTTATATACAATATTTCTAGTGAAGGTAATATTTCGACGACTAAACCTTACTTTGTAAATGCTTTAGATTAAATTAAATTTGGCTCCAATTTATGAATATTTATTTACTCCTCTCCAGGAGTTAGGCACAATGCCAGTTTTTCTTACTCCCACAAGTAAGATGTGATCCAAGGTCGGGTCGGGAAAGAGGGATTTGAAAAGCCAGCGCCCGTGAAGGTGAGCACTCTGGCCATTAAAAATTGCCTGGGCAGCCCCGTTGGCATTCCCGGTAGGGGCGCTCCAAGCAGTAAGCAATAAACTTACTCCTCCCCAAAGAGGGGAGGCAAAGCCTTGGAGGGTAGACCTCCTAGAACTGCACAGAACAGACCCATAGACCGGCGTAAATCAAGCCTGTTTTTTCAAAATCTAGGTGCGGCACGCATGCGCAGAGCTTTTGCCGGAAGCGTGACACACGAACACACACGCTATCGTATTATTAATACTAATTAACATTAAACCGCTCGTATTATTTCATAATAAAGCATTTCCTCTTATAAATGTATTCTATGTAACGACTGGAAACCGTTCATTGCCAAATGCGTAATATCAACTGGAAGCAGCATGTAACCAATGAAGTGTGGAGGCGATCTGGATACAAACCTGGGCAATTAATGTAGACTTTAATGAAAACAAAAAAATTATCTTAGAAATTGAAATCTAAAGAAGGTTTAATTTTATTTCATATGATTATAGAAATATATCTTAGTACGTGGAAAGTTATTTGAAAATTTCACACATTAGGAGCGTTGGCGAAATGGCAGAGATAAAGAGAATATTTTTTTATAAAATATTTAGAAAACCTTCACAACGCAGATTATTGTTTTTAAAAATAAATTATTTATTTATCTTAAAAACATATATATTTTTTTTTGAACTTGAGCGCTTTCGGTAATAAAATCACCATCTTCAGAAGAATAAGCATATTTTTTTTTTTCTTCATTTTTTTTTTTTTTTCCACCCCGACTGAGACAAGCAGTAAGGATGAATTCGTCTCAATGTTATGGACGAAATGTTTATAAGTCGTGTGTATCACGTGGTACGTGGAAAGTTATTTGAAAATTTCACACATTAGGAGCGTTGGCGAAATGGCAGAGATAAAGAGAATATTTTTTTATAAAATATCTTAGTACGTTTTACATAAATTATCATATTATGTAAAATATATCTTAGTAATTTAAATCTAAAGAAAGTTTAATTTAATTTCATATGATTATAGAAATATATCTTAGTAAGTTTTACATAAATCATCATATTATGTAAAATATATCTTAGTAATTGAAATCTAAAGAAAGTTTAATTTAATTTCATATGATTATAGAAATATATCTTAGTAATTTTTAGATAAATTATAATATTATGTAAAATATATCTTAGTAATTTAAATCTAAAGAGAGTTTAATTTAATTTCATATGATTATAGAAATATATCTTAGTAAGTTTTACATAAATTATCATATTATGTAAAATATATCTTAGTGATTTAAATCTAAATAATGTTTAATTTTATTTCATATTATTATAGAAATATATCTTTGTAATTTTTAGATAAATAATAATATTATGTAAACTATATCTTAGTGATTTAAATCTAAAGAAAATTTCATTTTATTTCATATTATTATAGAAATATATCTTAGTAATTTTTAGATTAATTATAATATTATGTAAAAATATAACTTAGTTACTTAAATTTAAAGAAAGTTTAATTTTATTATTATAATAGCAATATATTTTAGTATTTTTTTACATATATTATTATATAATATAAAATTTAAATCTAAAGCATGTTTTATTTTATTTATATGATTTTTGAAATATATGTTAGTAATATTTACGTAAATTATAATATTTTGTAAAAATATATCTTAGTAATTTAAACTTAAAGAAAGTGTAATTTTATTTTATATGATTATAGAAATATATCTTAGTAATTTTTACATAAATTATGACATAATGTAAAATTAAAATCTAAATAATGTTTAATTTTATTTATATGATTTTAGAAATATATTTTAGTAATTTTTACATAAATTATTATATCATGTAAAAATATATCTTAGTAATTTAAATCTAAAGAAACATTAATTTTATTTCATATGATTATAGAAATATATCTTAGTAATTTTTACATAAATTATAATATTATGTAAAAATATATCTTAGTAATTTAAATCTAAAGAAAGTTTTTTTTCATATGATTATAGAAATATACCTTAGTTATTTTTGCATAAATTATAATATTATGCAAAAATATATCGTAATAAATTAAATCTAAAGAGAGTTTAATTTTATTTTATATGATTATAGAAATATATCTTAGTAATTTTTACATAAATTATTATATTATGTAAAAATATATCTTCATAATTTAACTTAAAAAGTTTAATTTGGCGTCATATTTAAGTTATGCAAGTAAAATCACACAACTTGATAGCAAGTGGTGAAGAGGGACTGGGTGGGCTGCTTGTTTGGTTATCTCAGACTGTTTCGAGCGAATTAAATTATGATTCGCTGTCTTGCCCTTTTTTCCCATTTTTTTTTCTTTTTTATTCTTCAACCTTGTTTTTCTGGGTAAATTTTTAATTAAATTTTCACTTTTTATATCAGTCTTGATGAGACAGAGCTAGCGTCGAAACACGAATTAATTAGTGTCGGGTGACACTAATGTTTATTTAATTATATATATATATATATATATATATATATATATATATATATATATATATATATATATACATATATATATATATATATATATATATATATATATATATATATATATATATATATATATATATATATATATCAGGGTGGGCCAAAAAAAGGGTCCTATCTTTAAATTTGAATAACTTGAATTTGAATAACTTCCACAAAATAAAAGTTAAACTCACCAAACTTTATGTGTGTGTAGACTGACCCTTCCGAGATTTTTTGAAATAAACAAAACAAATTTTAGCCGAAAAACACTTCTTAAAACTTACAAAAACTAAAGTATTGTTTTTTACACTGTTTTGAGTTTTTTAAGCAAAAATAATGTTTTCTAAATAAGGGTACGTTCCTTAGGGATAATACGGCTCATGCTTGCTTCGGAAGGGGTCCTTTACTTATTCTAAAAAAAAAAAATTAAAAAAATCAATAAATAAAAAAGTTATGAATTTTTAAAAATAAGACCCTTATTTTTGCGCACCCTATATATATATATATATATATATATATATATATATATATATATATATATATATATAGAAAGTTATGAAAACATATTTATATCAATTAAGCTGCACACAGGCGTCTGTGTTTCATCCTCGTCGGGAATCGTCAGGGTATATATATATATATATATATATATATATATATATATATATATATATATATATATATATATATATATATATATATATATATATATGAGTGTGTGTGTGTGTGTGTGTGTGTGTGTATGCATGTGTGTGTTTGTTCGCGTTTTTGTTTGCGTGTGTGTCGTTTCTCTCGCGGCAACAGGTTTCCTAACTTAAAGCTTCGGATTATTTTCAGAAGACTCTCTCCCGTTACCATGCACCGCCTTTTCTGAACGGGTTACGGTGACACGTCAAGCCGTTCCCTCTTTTATTCAACTTCCGGCTTTCAAAGTTCCGTCATTCCTACGTTGACGTCTTACAAACGTTGCGTTCATTCTTCGACGGCCTTAATGAAGTGCACTCCAAGTAATTAAACACATCGTAAATGAAAATCACCGACCACATATTTTGTTTGTTTATGTCATGAAGGAAATCATTTCATTGGGGAAAATATGGCGGGGAGTTAGATGGGAAGTTAGATAGGGAGTGGCAGAAATAGGAAGACGCGGAAGGTGTGCTCGACATCGATAAAAAAATGTTTCTTCGAAAGCAGGGTGTTTGGAACAGATGATTAGAAAAGAACGGGGGAGTTTAAGATGGAGAGGTTGTAATGAGTGGGTAGGTATTTGCGGTATGAAGAGGAAGACTCGTTTACAAGAAAGAGGAAAACACAAGGATATGAGGAGAAGGCGTAGGGGAGTGGGTTAGCAGAATGGGGGTCGAATAGAAGGGAGAAGATAGGGATAATGACAAAGAGAATACTTCAGAAGAAGTGTGTGAGCACGAAAAAAAGGTTTCTTATTAGAGCAGGTCTAGGGAGAGTGAGGAAGAGAAAGAAAAGAAACTATATTGCTAGGGACATAGATAGATAAATAGAAAGAGATGGAGAGAGATGAGGAGATGGAGAGAGATGAGGAGGTGGAGAGAGGGGGACAAAACTAACAACCCCCCCCCCCCAAAAAAAAATCTCTTAACGGAACTAATGGCCTGAATCATATCCGTGAGTGGACGCTAGTCTGTCGCCTCATAAACACGTGGATGGGGTGCTTTCTAACAGTACCATGTATTCGCAGGTGGTCAACCGTATTTAACATTGGTTAATTTTGATGATAGGACGGGAATCGGCGGTGTCAAAGTGATTTATCCGTAGGTTGAAGAACATGATATACGAGAAAGAGAGTGCAGGACGAAGGAATGCATTGTAAAAGAAAGAGATTAATCCTGACGATAAAAGTTTGAAGGAGAAAGAAAACGGAATTTTGAATTAGAGGAAGCCGAAGAAGAGTAACAATGTGGAGAATGTAGGTGAATTGATGGAAAAGGTAGCAGAGAGAGAAAGAGAGGGAAAGATACGAAAGTATTACAGAGGAAGAGCAGAGTGAAATGTCTGTGTGTGTGTGTGTGTGTGTGTGTGTGTGTGTGTGTGTGAAAGAGAGAGAGAGAGAGAGAGGGAGAGAGACAGATATGAAAGTAAGAGAATAATTCTAAAAAAGCGAATGTGAGCGATACGAGAAAACGCGTTTCTAATTAGAGGAATGTCGAAGAAGATTATAGAGAAAGAGCAGTCTGTGTGTGTGTGTGTGTGTGTGTGTGTGTGTGTGTGTGTGTGTGTGTGTGTGTGTGTGTGTGAGAGAGAGAGAGAGAGAGAGGGACAGAGAGGGAAAGAGAACAATTTTGAAGAAGAGAGTGTAGGCGAGAAAAAAAGACGTGTGTAATTAGATAAAGAGTCACAAGGGCGGATGGAGTGTGTATGCGTGTGTGTGTTTGTGTGTGTTTGTGTATGTTTGTGTGTGTTTATGTATGTTTGTGTGTGTTTGTGTATGTTTGTGTGTGTTTGTGTATGTTTGTGTGTGTTTGTGTGTGTTTGTTCGTTTGCTTGGTCATGGGATAGATATATAGATAGAGAGAGAGATAGAGAGAGAGAGAGAGAGAGAGAGAGAGAGAGAGATAGAAAGAGAGATAGAAAGAGAGATAGAAAGAGAGAAATAAATATATAGAGAGAGAAAGGAGGGAAGAGATAGAGAGAATGAACGAAAATGTGATAACAGTAAAAGAGGAGGTAAGCAAGTGAATGTGGTTAAAAGGATGTGCTATATCAGACTAACAAGAAAAAGATTTGAGTTAAAAAAAACAACAAAAAACATAACAACGATTCATTAAACACAAGTTGTTCTTTTTTTCATATGAACGTGCCCCACACCAGGGCTAATAAGGGAGGGGGGGGAAGAAACGAAGATTGTTCCGTGCGTTTACTTTACGGCACATCAACATTTTGGGGGTATTAAATACCGAAACAAGATACCTATTGGAAACGGATCATTATAAACAGCCCATTGAACGCAAGTTGATCTTTTACCTATGTAGTTCATACCTTTTCCCCAATGGTATTGAGTGAGAGGGAGCGATAGAAGTATACAGACATCTAAGAGAGAGATAGACGACTTATTCAGTTAATTATAAATTACAGCTAATCTATATATTAATACGCTAAGGTGTACGTACGTGTGTCACGCTCCTAAAGAAATTCAATAAATAAATAAACAACAAATAAATTGGGCGGAGATACTTGGAATCGAAACCGTAACATATAGCTGAAAAGCGGTGACTTTACCACAGACCTAACTGAAGTCGTTAAACACATAAAAATTAACTTAATTAAACCATCAACTCACCCCGATCGCTACTGTCGCTTCAGCGTGGAAGGAGGAGGAGACGCGGAAACGCTTACCAAATGGGCTTACGATATTTATTTATTATTTATTTTTTTATATTTCAAATTTCTTCTTATTATTATTTATATATTAATACGATAGAGTGTGTGTTATTTATTTTGTGTGTCACGATCTGACAATATTATTATAGATTTGGAGGGAAAGGGAGGGTGCGAGTTAAAGAGGATTCGCGACCGATGGTTACAGCTTTTGCCCCGGCAACCGAGTAATATAAATAAATATATATACTTCCATCCAGTCACGCAAAATTTTGGTGAGTAAAATATGTGCATATTTCTAGCCACCGGATAATATTATTAACAGTAAATTATACAGAGTGATGTAGAAAACACTGTGGAATTTCCACAGGGTCCCGCTAGTTATAATAATTTCAATACACATTTTTAAACATAAATACATCCTAAACCAAAGTATCTTTTAACACTTGCTTTGT
>OY744533.1:95409577-95417077 GCA_963556195.1 Sepiola atlantica
GCGTTGCATCCCCGGGGGGAATCTTCGGAGATGAAACGCGGGAGCCTCTGTGTAGCTTAATTGCCATAAATATATATTATCATAGCTTACTACCTAGCTCTACTTACGTATGGAGCACTGTTGAAGTAAATACTGAAAATTGATACATAAAAAATTATATCTCCTTATAAAATGTTATGTGAACAAATGAAATACTACTATATATATATATATATATATATATATATATATATATATATATATATATATATATATATATATATATATATATATATATAGCTTATGACCTATACACAATGTTATTCAGAGTGATATTATGTAATATCACAGTTGTAAGTACACTAAAAGCGATGGAAAACGGATTCGATAAATTGAATACCGTTTAGGTATCAGCCATAACGATTTACGATCATGTAATTAATACGGTAAAGAGTTAGCGATGTGCATGCAGAATGGACGCCAAGATGGCGATCTTTACCGCAAGCGTGACTATCTTATCAAGCTTAATTTTCGCCTTATTTGTTCTGTAACAAGAAAGCTATCGATAATTACAGTGCAAAAAAGAATGAAAATTGATTGGGGATTTTGAATTTTGATCGGCTGTTGCTGTAAGGGGAAGGAGTTTAGTTGACAAGAGGGAAAGAAAGGGAACAGAGTAGAAGAGATAGAGATAGAGAGAGAGAGGGAGAGAGAGAAAGAAAGAAAGAAAGAAAGAAAGAAAGAGAGGGGGATAGAGATGGCAGAAGGGCAAAGATGAACACACTTAATGAGATTGCCTTCATTGGAATTCATCAGCCTTAGCCGGAAATGGGGTAAAGTTCACGTTCAGGCTGAGATGAGAGTTGGTTAAGGAGATATTACGCACGGTGCACGGGTCAGGGGTTTAAGGCACACGTGGGTGCAGGAATGGGGAGTGGGGGCAGGGGAATGAGGAGCCTGATAATTAATTAGCGCTCTAAAAATGCTTTTAAATAATTTTTAGGGGCAATTTTGAAAAATAGGTTTATCGTTTAAACTACTTTGTGATTTTTATTTGAGTCATTTTCTGTTTTTACTACTTTTCTTCTTTTTACTTTTACGTTTTTTTTTACTTATTTTCCCATTTTTCTTATATTTTCTTACTTTCTGTTCCTTTCATTCCTTCTTTCTTTTCTCTCCTTTATTTCTATGTTTTATGATCTTTCTTCTATCGATCTTTCTTTCATACTTCTCTATTTCGTTCTTTCATTCTAATGTTTTATTATTTTCTCATTTATCTTGACTTTTTATTTCTTTATCTATTTTATTATAACCATCTATGGTCTTACTTCTTTTTAAATCTATTTTGTCTTGTCTTCCTTTTATCTTTCTTTCTTTTTTCATCTATTTAATTCTATTCGCCCATGCTCTTACTTTCTTTTATAACGACTACCTATCTATTTTTCTAATATTTCTACTATCTTTCTTTATTTCTTTCTTTCTTTCTTTCTTTCTTTCTTTCTTTCTTTAGTTCTGTCTTACCGTCTCTCCCACATGCTTCGACGCTTTCTTTCTGTCTTTATCTATTTCTTAATTATTTTATTTCTTTTTATGCTCGTACTTTCTTTCTTTCCTATTTTTCTTTGCAAAGTCCTTGTGTGTGTGTGTGTCTCTCTCTCTCTTTCTCTCTCTCTCTCTCTCTCTCTCTCTCTCTCTCTCTCTCTCTCTTTCTTTCTTTCGGTCTTTTTTCAGTTCTGTCTTTATTTTTCTTCCAGCTCTTCCAATAACCTTTTTCTTCCATATATTTTTTGTCTTTATTTTATTCTTTTTCTTTACTTACTCATTTCCGCAAGTAATAAGTTCTCCCTTATCTATATTTCCCTCTTATTTAGTACTGTACTGTGCTACCAGTTCAGGCTGTCTGAAGACACTGGCTTCCTGACAAAACTCACCAAACATTGATGTTATTGTTTTTGTTCCTTTTCCTTTGCAAAACCTAATCATGCTTTGCAAAGCGAAAAACAAAAAAAAACAAAACATTTTCCCAGTACAAAACAACCAAACAAAGCACTATAAATAAATAATACAAGATATAAAGAACTTGAAGCATGAAAAAACTTTTACAAAGATGATCAAATTCGGCATTAAATAATCCGAAAAGTGTTGATATGATGAAAAACAAAGCAGCCAAACAAACAGCCTGAATAAATATTTGAAGATATATAAATCTTCAAGCATAAAAGCATTTAGCAAAATGACCGGATTCGGCATGAAATAACCTGAAAAGGATTGATATGCCGTAAACCAAAAGAAATAAACAATTTTTAGTACTCTCTTTCGTTCTCCCCCACTTTGTTGGTGATATTCTTGGTTGTTTTAGCGATTTAATGTGTCAGTGATTTTCATTTCTCTCTTTAATTGATATTCTCCGCGATCTTCCTTTTTACCACTCTTTTTTTCTACTTATCGATTTATGTTGAATCAAATAGTTTGAACCTAAATGTAGGTAAGTATACACACACACACACAAAAACACACACATATATATATATATATATATATATATATATATATATATATATATATATATATATATATATTGTGTGTGTATTAAGGCAGATTTTTCTCATTTATGCAAAAATTGTGAAAAATAACAGAATTCGTCTGTTTAATTATACCTTTTTTATTTTTTCAATTTTTCAGATGATCTTTTTTGTATTAAAATCAGCTTTTTTTTGTTAATTTTAATTTCACACCTGAGGATGATTCGACAAATAATCGAAAGCGTTCGTGAAAGCTATTAAACCTATGAAACATTAATTACTTTTTTTGATTTTAATACAAAAAAAAAGACTATCAGAAAAATATAAAAAATGAAAAATGGTATAATTAAAACGACGACGTCTGTTACTTTTAACAATGTTTGTATATATATATATATATATATATATATATATATATATATATATATATATATATATATATATATATATCTTTCGTCTTGGAGGTTTTTACACTTTTACAACTATACTGCAAAAAGAATTACACTTAAAGTACGACGTTTTTTGTTGGAAAATTCCTTTGTTTGTGAGTCAATCAATCACTTGTAATCACTGTACTAGTACTGCCAAGAAATTGACGGCTGTATAAATATTTTTGAATAGATAAGCAATGGTTCACGATGAAAAACCGTTTCGGTGAATTCAAAACAAAAAAGTATTTTTACTTATAGCTCGCTGGCAGTGTGGATCAGACACCAAAAAATATAAACGTTCCGGATATCAGGCTTAACATATATATATATATATATTTATTTATAAAATACAGAAATTCAATGTAACATCAGTACCGTCGGTTTCAAAGCGGGAGGTTGATCCCGATTATCGTCAGCTGATAAACATATTCAGGAATGGTGGGACTTATTCGGTCACGTCTGAGATCACGTAGGACGTGATCTGTGTAAAATGGGGGGGGGGGTTACATATGTGTGCATGAGGGGTTAAATTTAGATTCTAATATTTAAATTGTTAATGTATATAGAATTGTTATTAATTAAAATAAAGCAGAAGGAAAAGTTTTTTTGTAATATATAAAAAGTGTAAGAAATTCTGTAGGGTAGGGGTCGGGGTTTGGGGGCCAGGAAGTATAGGGGAAGACGAAGTAGGGATGCAGGGTAAGACACCGAGGGGAGGGGGGAGAGAAGGGAGGGTCTAGGTGTGGTGAACATTGATAGCCGTTGGTTCTAAGGTTCGGCACCGCCGCTAGCTTTTCGCCCCCATATCGTAGCATAAAGTGTAAGAGTGGGGAAGAAGGGAATAATATTACTGTTAATAATAATAGTCAAAATAATAATAATGGTGGTGGCCCGGCGAATTTAAAAGATAAAAATAAAAATCAAAATAAACAAATAAATAAAAATAATAATAAGGGTAAAACAATAATAAAAAAATAATAAAAATCCCGCGTGGCAGGGAAAAATACTGTAGGCATAAGCGTGTTATTAAAATAGCACTGGCTATTTGGTGTAACGGTTTCCGGGTGTCAAGCGGGTCCTAAAGTGTGATACTGAGTGAAGTGTGGAGAGGTATAAGGGAATGGATTTGGGGAGCTTGAAAATTTTAAAGGTTAGGTGACTTAAAGCGGAGGTTATGGAAAGTAGAGGATATGGAAGTACTATAGCAAAATTATAGAACGATAAATGAGCCTCGGATCTAACTGACCGATTCACTATCAACAGGTTTGGCTGTTGACGGCCCGAAAGAGCCTGCTACGAATCTGTTGATAGTGGATCGGGCTCTAAGGGTGTATTAAAAAGATCAAATATTTAAGGGGTCCGGCACGGGAGAGGTCTAATGGAAATTGGATGTCTGTCTAACGGCTGTCTATGGCATTATCTAAAGTTGGTGTTTACAAAGGGGTGGTGTTTACAAAACAGGTAGTTCTTCGTCGTCGAGGGGGGGGGGGAGATAATTAATCGATAAAGGTAGGTGTCTGATTCTAATAATTGGGGTTGCTTGGGGTGGGTGGATAACTTAATAAGAAATATAAAAAAAATATAAAAAAATATAAAAAAAATATAAAAAAATATTTAAGAAAATAAAAAAATAAATATATAGAAAAATATAATAAAATAAAATAAAACGATAATAAAAAAACCCAATAATAAAAAAACCACCAATAAAGTATAAAAAATAAAAAATAAAAATAAGAAGAAATAAAATATAAATAAAAAATGTTAAAAATATATAAAAAGGGTATTAAGAAAATAAAATTTAAAAATTTAAAAAATTTAAAAAATTAAAATTAAAAAAATTAAAATTAAAAAAATTTAAAATTAAAAAAAATTTAAAAAAATTAAAATTAAAAAAATTTAAAAAATAAGAGATATAAAAAAATAAGAGATATAAAAAAATTAGGGAATTACGTTTATATCTAGGGTTAGGTGAGGGGGTAAGGGTCCTATGGGGTTGAGAAATGGAGTGGTTGGTCAAGGCAGGGTGTGCAAGATGGGTTTGTCTTAGTCATTATTGTGTCGGTCAGTCCAGTTTATGAGGAGTGCTTTGCGTCTGTGGATACAGCCTCGGAATACCTCATCTCTTGAATTTAAGCAGGTGATATGCGGGTCCATAATGGCTCGTAATATGTGGTATTTTTCCGCATCGCACAAGGGGCACTTGTTGATGGCTGGGGAGAAAGATGGTCTTCTCTCGATGTTCTTCCATTTAATGGTGAATGGGGTCCCGTCGTCTTTCAGTTGCCATATTCGGGTTGCAAGGCTGGTGTTGGCTCTGGCTCTGTATTTGAATGTATGCCTATGTACATATAGTCTGTTTTTAAAGGGTCCTTGTGTCATTCCAATATATTTTTCTGTTAACCCGCTGGGGAGGCTTGTAACATTAGCCTCATAAATTAGGGAGCTGACTTTGCAATTCCCCTCTAAAGGGCAGTCGTTCTTGTTATGGCACGAGCATCCTGTGGGGTCTGGTGTCTTGGATTCTGTGGAGATGATTTTCCTTATGGATGGGGCGGTGGAATAGCTCACCTTGACTGTGTTCCTGTTGAAGAGTTTGTGCAGGCTGTGTGTGGGAGGGAAATGCTTATCGAGTAAACGGAGGAAGGCATGGCCTACCCTTGTTCTGGTGTTTAGTGAAAAAGGAGGTGAGAACCAGATAATCGATCTCCCCCTATTACGTCTGCTTTGTGCTGGGTTTCTGGCGGGTGTGAATTTAATATCTTCTCTGAAGCCACTGTCTCTTAGTGCTCTGTTGTAGTAAGGTGCCGCTTGTGTGAAGATTTCTTGGCTGGATGACAGATTAGAAATTCTCTGGCTGATGTTATTCACCAGGTTCTTAAAAACGGTAGGGGGGTGGCATGAACCTTTGTGGATATATTGCAGGGTTTCATTTGGTTTGTGGAAGGGTCTGTGGGTGTTATTGGCTAGGTTCAAGGTGGAATCCAGGAAATCCACCTGGTCCAAGTTTGTCTTGATGGTAATCTTAAAACCGAGGCTATGGAATGTCTCGGTTAAGTGTTTCCTTAATCTATCCAAGGTGATTCCGCTACAATTTCGTGATAGGCAAAGTCCGTCATCTCTGTAAAGCCCGAAGAGGTGGTCAGGGAATTTCTTCTGGAGGGTGTCTAAAATAAATAAACCTACCAGGTCGCAGATGTCTGCACTATCAAAAGCTCCCATCGCCACGTCAAATGGGTCCTCTGGGTAGGATTTTTTAACCCAAGCCCTTTCTTCGAAGAAAAGAAGGGTTTGCCTTGCCTGCATAATCGTGTCTCTCTCTAGTTCTTTGATACTTGTATATGAGAGTGCAAAATTAAGGGCCTTGTCCAGGGTGTCTCTGGTGATGGATGGGTAAAAGTCAACAATATCCAGTTGTGTGAATTTGCAGGCTTGTTTACGGTTAATATTTTTGAACCAAGACAAGACTGAGTTGGTGTTGTCCCATAAGTTGAGGATTGTTTTATCTTTGATTTTTTAAACTATGTTTTTTACAATAAACTTGCTGGCTAAACCTATCTCGCTCTTGGCGGGGTTAATAAGTCTGCATGAGGGTTTGTTGCTAAAGCTCTCTTTGTGGTCTTTAAGGGTAACAAAGGCTTTTTTCTTAGCTAGGTGGTTGGCTTTGTATTCTATACCTAATCTAGTGGCTATCTCTGTGGCTTCGCTATTAATGGTTTTGTACGTATTCGGGTTGGCAAGCTGGTATTTATCTGTTATGGAATTGCTGGTCAGAGTTAGTTTTCTTTCTTTAGTCATACTATAAATGTTCTTAGTTTTGTCCGAAAAAATTAATGTATTATTCTCTCTCTTAAATTTTTTTATGTCATTAGCTAACGTTTTCTGAAATTGGTTAGTTTTGTTTATAAATTCTAGGTTGTGTATAATAGTGAGTAGGTCTTTTTCGAAGCCGTCTAAATCCTCCACTTTCGGTGGGTATTTACCTGACTTGAGTCCGTAGTGGTTCTTGGTAGTTTGTTCGGTAATTTGGGCTTTCCATCTCATCCTTGCAATGACATCCACCATTTTGGTTAGTAGTGATCTGGTGTATGATTGGTTGCTGGGTGTGGGTATGTTTTTGGTTGAGTAACCGAGGGTCCGTTTCTCCATTCTTCTGGGGACTTAGTTGTTCTATTTTAATAACACGCTTATGCCTACAGTATTTTTCCCTGCCACGCGGGATTTTTATTATTTTTTTATTATTGTTTTACCCTTATTATTATTTTTATTTATTTGTTTATTTTGATTTTTATTTTTATCTTTTAAATTCGCCGGGCCACCACCATTATTATTATTTTGACTATTATTATTAACAGTAATATTATTCCCTTCTTCCCCACTCTTACACTTTATGCTACGATATGGGGGCGAAAAGCTAGCGGCGGTGCCGAACCTTAGAACCAACGGCTATCAATGTTCACCACACCTAGACCCTCCCTTCTCTCCCCCCTCCCCTCGGTGTCTTACCCTGCATCCCTACTTCGTCTTCCCCTATACTTCCTGGCCCCCAAACCCCGACCCCTACCCTACAG
>OY744533.1:95419577-95424577 GCA_963556195.1 Sepiola atlantica
GTGACATAATAGGCTAAGTATATATATATATATATATATATATATATATATATATATAGATATATATATAAGATATATATATATATATAGATATATATATAAGATATATATATATATATATAAGATATATATATATATATATATATAAGATATATATATATATAGAGAGAGAGAGAGTTAGATAGATAGATAGATAGATAGATAGATAGATAGATAGATAGATAGATAGAAAAAGAAAAACACAAGAGAGAAGATGAAGATAAGAATTTAATGACTATTATGAACTTCTTGTAAAATATTAACCTGGGGAAGTTGTGTTTAATCTTGATAAATAGCAATATTTTATAAATCACTACAATAAAACGTCGTCTTTTGTTTTTTTATGGATGTTTTTTTTCTATGATTGCCAAAGTTTCTATCTTTCATAATGTCCACTTTCTCTGAGATTTTTTTTCATTATTTCGATTTCCCTCTCTCTTTCTTCTTCTTACTCTCTTCCTTACTTTCTTTCTTTCTGCAGGTTTCGATTTATTTCATCTTTCTTTCTATCTTTCTTTTTATCTGCTTTTCTTTCTTTACTCTTTTTCTCCTTTTTTTATTCCTTTCATTCTTCTATTCTTTCTCTCTTTCTTTCCTTCTTTCTGTCTTCATGTATGTCATTCTTTCTTTCTCTCTTTTATTTTTTTGGATCTTTTTTTAACTCTATTTATGTATCGCTTTTCCGCTCTATTTAAAACGTTAAAGTATTTATTATACCAACTAAGAAAAATCATTAATACGAATATTAAAGTCCCACTCTATTTTTCATTGCTTAATTAACCTCGTTAAAACGTTAAAGCATTTATTATACTAACCAAGAAAAATCATTAATACGAATATTAAAGTCCCACTCTATTTTACATTGCTTAATTAACTTCGTTAAAACGTTAAAGTATTTATTATACTAACCAAGAAAAATCATTAATACCAATATTAAAGTCCCACTCTACTTTTCATTGCTTAATTAACTTCGTTAAAACGTTAAAGTATTTATTATACTAACCAAGAAAAATCATTAATACCAATATTAAAGTCCCACTCTACTTTTCATTGCTTAATTAACTTCGTTAAAACGTTAAAGTATTTATTATACTAACCAAGAAAAATCATTAATACCAATATTAAAGTCCCACCTTATTTTTCATTGCTTAATTAACTTCGTTAAAACGTTAAAGTATTTATTATACTAACCAAGAAAAATCATTAATACCAATATTAAAGTCCCACTCTACTTTTCATTGCTTAATTAACTTCGTTAAAACGTTAAAGTATTTATTATACTAACCAAGAAAAATCATTAATACCAATATTAAAGTCCCACTCTACTTTTCATTGCTTAATTAACTTCGTTAAAACGTTAAAGTATTTATTATACTAACCAAGAAAAATCATTAATACCAATATTAAAGTCCCACCTTATTTTTCATTGCTTAATTAACTTCGTTAAAACGTTAAAGTATTTATTATACTAACCAAGAAAAATCATTAATACCAATATTAAAGTCCCACTCTACTTTTCATTGCTTAATTAACTTCGTTAAAACGTTAAAGTATTTATTATACTAACAAGAAAAATTATTAATACGAATATTAAAGTCCCACTCTATTTTACATTGCTGAATTAACTTCGTTAAAACGTTAAAGTATTTATTATACTAACCAAGAAAAATCATTAATAAAATATTGAGTGGTTCATATGTCAACTAGCCAGGCAAACTAGTTAAAATAGTACATATGCACTTGTTAAGAACACCGATATTTCGGTCTTCAAGTAAGACCTTATTCATGGTAGAAAGGGCTTTGATGAAAATGACCATTTATACAAACATGTCTATATATATATATATATATATATATATATATATATATATATATATATATATATATAGAGAGAGAGAGAGAGAGAGAGAGACAGACAGACAGACAGACACAGAGGGAGAGAGAGAGGTAGATAGATTGAGAGAGAGAGAGACTGAGCGAGAAAAATATATAGAGAGAGAGGTAGAGAGGGGGAGATCGAGATAGATAAATAGATAACCATAAAAATCTAATTTTGAATGGCTACAGATATCTTCTATTCTTATATTCCAACCCACTCTACAGTAATTATATATGTATATACTGATGTACTTGTATATCATAGTTAACTTCTTGTTATATAAAAAACAATGTTGATAAATTAAAAATCTTTGTATGTAAAACGCTGACGTTATTTGAGTCTAGTGTACCGCAGGCCATAAGGTATACACCACTTGTAAAATGCCACAGAGTGGTACAAAATATTGAGATTGGTTGTTATACCCACAATCTGTACAATGTAAACATTTTTTCTGTCAATGTGCTAGATAGTAAAATGCGAGCTGAAAAATGCTGGGTCGTGATTGGTCGAACAGATAAGGCGATAGGTAAAGAAGTGCACTTTGACAAAGTCGGAGAGAGACAAATATAGCATGTATGTGCGGTAGGCGGTCGCGGTTATTATGTGGACACGGCACGGACTGATTACACAGCGTGCCGTATTTTATTCTTGCCGAATCTACTGTACCGCTTTCGCTAGGGACGTTAGTAACGTCCACGCGGTCTCTTATATGTGTTCCTAACTCTCAAAAGAAATGAGGGGTGGCACTAATGCCAACGGTACCATGCGGTTTAGAAGTCCTTACTTATTTGCCTTACCACGAGGTAAAAATTAGACAGAAAATCGTTTTTAAGTAGCTGATATTCAGTTCCCCTAATTGCATGGGTCAGAAATAAAAAATTCCCCAGTCAAGCATGAGTTCTTCACCTCTGACCGAGGACAAGGCAGATGCTACATATTGATCCTAACCTCAAATTCAAAAGTCGCAACCTGCTGATTTATTTGAATAACGTTTTGAATGCGTTTCCCACGACGATGAAAAGTGAAGGGTAATAGAAAAATATGGCGCCAGGGATTGTTTGTTAAATTAAGATAATAAATTAAAGTTTATAAAGATCTCCGTTGTTTGTAGTCAATTCACCCCAGACATGATGATTAAATACCAAATGGTGCTGTGTCATGGCCATCCCTACTACAGGCCAGGCAATCATGCAACTGTGTTTTTTTACTGGGAGCCATGTGAATTTTTTAAATATTCGATATAGAAGTTGCAAACAAAGAGAACATTCCCGTGAGATTAGCTTGATGTTTTTATGTGTTTTACATACCAAATAATAAGAACCACAATGAGCTAATTGATAAATTTGACAATTATTGACGAATTCCTATAAATGAAGAGATAGGTAACGTTGAATAAACAAAGGCAAATGCATATTTCAATAAGTGATTTTTATTTCAATGTGGGATTTTTTAAAAGAGAATTTGTACTTGTGTCAAAAGATCATGACTTATATATTGTGGTTAAAAAGTTTGTTCAAATGTGATATGTGTTTTACTAACCAAAAATGTTAACTGTCCTCATTTTGATTGTTTTCAACACAACATTTTGGCTATAGTATTCATTTCAAATCATAAAATTATCCAAAAACAAAGTTCAAACTAAAATTTCAGTATCCAAATCTCTAGTGTTGTCTCGTAGTCGATTAATCTAAGCAAATAGATTCACTGAAATGGAAGATGAAATGAGATAATACAATGTCCATAGATAAAATAGAAGGTTTAGTTAAAAATCTATAGGTGATCCTATAAAATGGACAGGGTTCACCGCAATGAGTTACGACAACCAGAATGTTGTGGCAAAACAAGGATGGCACTACTTACAAAAATGTCTATGGAAACTTCTTCACCTCAAAATCTGAAAGTAGTAATTAAAATTTCCCACTGAACAGTGGTATCCAGTAGAACTTTTAAATCAACACGATCTATTCCTTTCAAAAACTTCCATACTCATGATAAAAAGCAGTATCATTGAATATTTCCTCCTCTGTAAGACAATCCTTTAGTGTGATATATCTTGCTATATAAAAATGCGACATTTTAATATCTTCGGAGATACCAGTTTCTAGGTCAAGCAGGTGATAAAATGTATGCCAATTAATCCAACAGATATCTACATTGTGAGCAAGTATGGCCTGGATCATGGCTATACCCTCTAACATCAACTTTCAACTGAAGAAGTAATTTTTTTTTTGAATATGGAATTTCTGAATAACATTTTGTACGGTAATAAAATAAATACCTCCAGAATCTTGTCTCAATTTACAAAATTCAGTTTCAAGACAGTCGGTGGTAAATCCTCCAAATATAACAAAATTGAACCCACTGTCAAGTAAATGTCAATTAAGCAATTACATGTATGCTTGATAGCCATACTAGTGTCTCTTGTGAAGGATTTTATTCTCTTTCCTTGCTTTCCCCTTCATTTGTTTTGCCATACTTCTAAGATTTACAAGAAATGTCAAATTTCCATCATTTCGATCTGATAATACGCTTTCAATGGATCATTTGTCTTGACACTTCCATAAATATCTTTTACACTCACTATTTTCCAAAATTTCAAAACTTCTTCGATGAAAGTAAGTTTCTCTTGTATCATCATCTTGTAATAATAGATGAGTTTTCATTGCAGTTAGTCTCATCACAAAACACTTTCAAACAGTGGGACACGTTTTGTCTCTCAACTGATTTTGGAAGAACTGCTACTTCTGTTTGTTGTGATAACTTAACAAATTGATTTTGTTCATGCGCAAAAAGTTGTTTCACTATTTCCCATTTTGCTGTCATTTCTTTACCATCAGAATAAAACAGCAATTATGAACAGGCCTCAGTTATCCAGTTATTTCGAATACTTTTAAAAATATGTACATAATCGAAAAGCAAGTATATACCATTTTTAGTAACCCAAGGCTTATTTTTAACAGTATCACATTTCTTGAATAAAGCTTGATTAGTCCGATTATTGTCACAAATAACTGCAATTACATTACCTTTCTATGATTGACTAAATCAACAACATTTCTAATATTTTGAAACAAAAATTCCG
>OY744533.1:95429577-95444577 GCA_963556195.1 Sepiola atlantica
TAACATTGAACTTGAAAACGACCTTGTCGATGGTACTAAGAAAAGAAAAGAAAGAGGTATAGTTTGAAAGAAGAACATCAAACAGGAGAAAATTAAAGATAATAAGAACGAAATAAAGACATAAAGAATGGTAAAAGAATGACAGAAAGAATGGTAAAAGAATGACAGAAAGAATGGTAAAAGAATGACAAATATTAACTAAAAATGTAACACAAATGGGTTGAAGAACGGATGAAAGTGGGATTGAAAAAAAAAGAAATAAAAAGAAGGAAAAGGTGCATTTAATTAATAAAAACAAAAGAATAGATAAGGCAGGTCAGATAGAGAGAAAGCGAGAATGAATAAAAAAAGAAATGAAGGAAGGAAGAAAAGAACGAAAAGAATTAAAAAAAAAAATAACCCATAGAAATATTTGGAGGATAAGTGGAAGAAAAAGAAAAGAGGAGTTTGCTGGAAAGAGATTGGGAGAAAGAGAGATGCGTATTTGTAAGAATAAATTGAAAGAAAGAAAGGGATGCGTTCAGGAACATATATGACGGAGAGAAACATACATGGAGAGGAAGACAGACAGAGAGAGAGAGAGAGAGAGAGAGAGAGAGAGAGAGAGGGGGGGGACAGATAGAGGGGGGAAATAACTGACATGAAATAAAAAAAGAAGAAAGTCGAATAGTAAATAAATCGAAGCATTGAGAAGGTATAAAAAGAAAGGAAAGAAAAACAGAAAGGAAATAAATAAAGAAAGGAAAGCAGAGAAAAATATATGCTTTATAGGGATTCTTGAGGGAATGAAAACGGGAGAGAACGACTTACGAGAAATAAAAAAAGGGGAAGGAAAATTAAAGACAGTATAGAAAAAGAAGAACGCGAGAGGGAAACGGAAAGTGTGAGTGAAACACCAGAAATAAGAGAAAGAGAGATAGAGAGAGAGAGAGATAGAGAGAGAGAGAGAGAGAGAGAGAGAGAGAGAGAGAGATAGAGAGAGAGATGTAAAGGAGACGGAAGACGAAGAGGAAGGAAAAGAAGTAGAATGAAAAAAAAGAAAGAAAGACAAAATGAGAGAAATAGACGGAAATTGTTTTTTTAAAAGCGGTATTGTGTCTTTGGCTGTCAAAACCCCCTTTTCAAGAAGAATTCTGAATCCACGTAAGCTATCTTTGCCCCTATTTCTTTTTCATTCGTTCTCTCTCCGTCTTTATATTTCTGTATATCTCTCCCTCTGCGTCTCTCTCTTTCTCTCTCTCTCTCTCTCTCCCTCTCTCATCCCCACCGAAACCGTTGTTTGCCGACATAGTTGACCTTGCTCGGCCGTCTAATAGTTGTCATATTATCTTACGTTCTGTTACGTCAGCGTCGTCGACATCAACGTCCTTGACAGGTCCGGCGTTGGCGTTCCATCGATATCGACAACGATGGCGCCGACACTCTGGATGCACACACCCGGTCGACATGACACGAAGGAGAGGGGGGGGTGAACAGAAGAGAAGGGAAGGTCCATGTTTGTTCTCTCCCCTATGGATTAGGTAATACTGAAAGTGTTAGCGCCAAACAGAAGTGCGGAAAGCAACCTCGCGAATGCGGGATCTTAAAGATTCCTCTTTAACAATGACCCCCTTACCGCCACACATACTGCATAGATCCTCGTCCTACACAGAAACCTTACAAGCCACGTGCTAGATTTATATATTTTTTTAAATTGTCAGTGTTTGATTTTTGATTTGTCATTTTGGATCACAGAGTAAACAAGTTATTTATCTACCTCCCACAGCGGTAAGATGTGACACAAGGTCGGGAAAGTGGGATTTAATAAACCAGCGCTCGAGAAGTTGAGCACTCTGGCCATTAAATATTGCCTGGGCAGCCCCGTCGGCATTCCCCGGTAGAGGCGCCTCAGGCGATTAGCAATGAACTAACCCCTTCTCAAAAGGACCTCCTAGAACTGCACAGGACAAACCCATAGACCGGCGTAAATCAAGCCCCGAAGGCCAAGACAATACCAGTCTATGCGGTGCAGTATCCATGATGCTGAGAACAGATATTGGGAACAGATACTACACTTTGATCTTAACCAAAAACACAAGTAACCATAAAATAATGTTTTTCTGTGGCTAGGCATTTTTAAATGAATAAGCAAACATTATTTAATCTATTATTGTATTATCTTTTAATTGTGGTGTAGTGTAGTATCTGTCCTTTTGTCATGAGACCATTTTGAAATTAAAAAAGGAGTTGAAAAGTTAAATTTATTGTGCAGTTTTTGCCACTTAAAAATAAACATAAAACCTGCATACGTTTTAACAAAATGCGTCAGCGTATTTTAAAACTGTCTGTTAGTATAGAAGAAATGACTAGAGTGCTCAATTACGTATGTAATAGCATAGAGTATTTACTTCCAAATGCACTATACACAAGCAGGCCCGTCGTCTTTTGGGCGACATTTTGTTATTCTTAAATTCACGACTAGTACGTTTTAACGTTTTCATGTTTGTTAAATTCCGTTAAAACTTGCTTTTGTAAATATAATGTTCAAATTTCTTTTGTGTGTAATAAAATGTTAAAGCAGTAAAAAATATCTTTAGTCCAAGGAAATAACCCAATGAAAACCAACATGGCCGCCAGCGATTTAAACCTGGAATTAAAGTAAGATTGTCAAGACTTTAAAAAGTAAATGAGAATTTTATTTCAGGACCAAAAATACAATTAAGACCAACAATCAGTTTCATCCAAAATTTCGGCGAATACCAAGCGAAATGAGCGAATAAAAAAAACAGCGGCCCCTATTCTACAATTAAATCTATGTTTAAACTTAATTAAATTAAAGAAAATGTCTTAAATTGTAATTTAAAAAAGCAAATAATTAGACTTTCTGACTAATTTATTGTTTTTTTAGAACCGAGGGTAGATTAGATATCTTTCTTTATTTAACAAATGTATTATCGAATGTTAAAATTGTAAACAATTTGTTTTGTTAGATATTTCAAATATAGACGTTTTCACTTTTTTAATTCGAATTTTTAATTTAAATAAATGTTTTTGCCCGATCTAGGTTAATTTTTCGGGGGAGGAAAATTTGACACGATATTTTTTCAACTCCTAAGGTCTAGGCCAAATATGTTGTATGAAATTTTAAGACATTAAATAGATCTCTGAATTGTTTATTGACAATTTATTGATCTTTTTTGGCCTACTTATGAAAAATATTTTTTATTCAACCTTTAAAAAATAAACTTCATTGGGATTTGTTTCGCCCCAATATGTACTATTGAAAACAAATGGATAAATCGCTTTGTTTGAAAGTACTTGCGCGTTTCTCTGTGGTAAATAATAATATACATTATACAATATAGTTACGTACGTTAAATAACAACCAAATATTAAACAACAACACAACAATTAATGTTGCCCTGGCTGTCACTCCTCTCCCAGAGAAATGTTTTCTTTAAAAAGATAATACAAACTAATAATGTTTAAAAGTAAAACTTTATTTACTTAAAACAAAAAAAATAGGTTGTTAATGTAATGTTGTTAATGTAGTGAAAATCAAAATTGTTTTAAATTAAAATTATATTAAAATTAAAATTAAAATTAAGATTAAGATTAAGATTAAGATTAAAATTAAAATTAAATTTAAAATTAAATTAAAATTAAAATTAAAATTAGAATTAAGATTAGAATTAAGATTAAAATTAAAATTAAAATTAAAATTAAAATTAAAATTAAAATTAAAATTAAGATTAAGATTAAGATTAAAATTAAAATTAAAATTAAAATTAAAATTAAAATTAAATTAAAATTAAAATTAAAATTAAGATTAAAATTAAGATTAAAATTTAAATTAAAATTAAAATTAAAATTAAAATTTAAATCAAAATCAAAATCAAAATTAAATTAAAATTAAAATTAAAATTAAAATTAAAATTAAAATTAAAATTAATATTAAAATTAAAATTAAAATTAAAATTAAAATTAAAATTAAAATTAAAATTAAAATTAAAATTTAAATTAAAATCAAAATCAAAATTAAATTAAAATTAAAATTAAAATTAAAATTAAAATTAATATTAAATTTAAAATTTAAATTTAAATTTAAATTTAAATTTAAATTTAAATTAAATTTAAATTAAATTAAAATTTAAATTGAAATTCCTGAAGTATATCTTCAGGAATTTTTCTATTTCTATTTTATACCTCAGGAACCGAAAATTTACGTATGATACTATGCTACGTCGTACATTTTCTCCTTAAACCCTTAGCACATCTCAAAATATTAGCGAGATTTAAAAAAATATTATCTTATAGTCTTACACTTAAAGTGACATCCCCACCATATAAACGAGATCCTTTGACGCCCACCCTTATCCTTCGACCATTCATTGGAAGAATAAAACGTTAATAAAATTAGGTACATTCTCATTATGCAGCGCTGAAAAGGAGCCGCTCCTTTTTTATAGGAGTTTGGGCTGGAGCGGCTCATTTTTGAAAATGGGGAGTATGAGAGGAGCCAGCTCCAATTTTGGGCGTTGAAGCAGGAGCGGGAGGAGCTTCAAAAGGAGTAGTGTGCGTAAAGCCTTGTAAGTAAGTTTAATCTTCTATCGATACCTTGGGTTTCATGGAAACACTAAACATGTAACTGGTTTTCAGTCGACATTCTGGTTATATAACCCCGCGACCTCGTGTAACTCTCCGCCTGGTAAGCAAAGATAATACAGTCGAGGGTAAGATAAATAAATAAATATATATATATATATATATATATATATATATATATATATATATATATACATATATATAATAGTAAATTATATTTTAATATTTTACCTACGTATGACGTCGTTTCGAGCTTTCGGCTCTCTTCGGTGTAGAGAAGTAACAATCTTAGACGGTTACGGGGCGCGAACCGGGTTCACAGAGACACGTTGAATCTGTACACAGCCACCTAATCCTCTTTGTCATGGGCGGTTGTTGTCACGTGATAACGGAGAATATATATATATAAATATATATATATATATATATAAATAAATATATATATATAAATAAATATATATATATATGTATATATATATTTATATATATATATATATATATATATATATATATATATATATATATATATATATATATATATATATATATAGTAAGAGAGAGAGAGAGAGAGAAAGAAAGAGAGAGAGGGTAAGATAGAGAGAGAGCGAGAGAGAGTAAGGTAAAAAGAGAAATAAAAAATGTAAAAATTACAAATCTATTTCATCTTCAGTTGTTCAATGCAAGGTGTATTCATACAATTTATGTTTATTTTATTTCTTTCCTTAAGCAAGATTTTTCAAAGATCGAAATCTTATCATGAGAGAAATTACATGGAGTGATAAGTTGGCAAGAAAAAGGGCCCAAATTCAAAATTTGAAAGATTTTACAGAATAATAGAAAATGGATATAAGTGTCTGAGGAAAATTGTTAAAATGTAAAGTATATCCAGATATAAAAAGTCCAGTGACAAAATGTTCAATGAGGAAGGTTTAGTAGCATTACTTCTTGATTTTTGTCTTCGTAAGGTGGGGGAAAAACTGTTTATATCTATATATTCCATGACAAATGCAAGTATACTGAAATCATATGCCCTTAATAGAGTAAATATGAAAATTCATATACACTAAATGTACAAAAGCAAGGAAATTCCCAATTTTTTACACTTTTATTGTCATTAATTAAGAGTATGACTACATATCAACCGAACCATTTTATTATCACATCACTACAGTATACATCTCTATGCATAAGTGGATGCAGTGTGTGAGGTGCGCTGAAGAAAAATTCCTACCAGTAAAATACATAGCCCTGTTGTGCTCGCATACCCTTAATGACAATAAAAGTGTAAAAATTTGGGAATGTTCTTGCTTTTGTACATTTAGTGTATATGAATTTTTATCTTAACCCTATTAAGGGCATATGATTTCAGTATACTGGCATTTATCATGGAATGTCACTACTTTTGTAAAGGCTATGCCTCAATACAATGGTCATTTTAAAGATTTTTTGGAATTTTCTGGAAAACTAAGCTATATGGTAAACTGAAATTCAAATGCCATCAACTAGACCCTAGAACCTCTATCTCTGCTAAAAATTAGCCGAATCAATCAAATAGTTGATGAGATACAGGGTGGCACATACGTACGTACGTACACACGAATAACACAAAATCATGCCTGACCTTTCTGGATCTTTGGGTTGCCTTGACTAATGATGCTGAAATTCTACACACTTATAGAATCTATCAAATAAAAATGTTGTGCAAAGTTTTAACTTATTTGGTTTATTGGTTTTTGAGTTATGATTGGTCAAATAAATGAGATTTCTAGCATAGGCCATTCTTAAAATCTATTAAGGGATAGAGCGCTCTCGCGCCCCCATTGATATATATACAGGGTGGGCCAAAATAAGGGTCCTATCTTTAAATTTGAATAACTTGAATTTGAATAACTTCCACAAAATAAAAGTTAAACTCACCAAACTTTATGTGTGTGTAGACTGACCCTTCCGAGATTTTTTGAAATAAACAAAACAAATTTTAGCCGAAAAACACTTCTTAAAACTTACAAAAACTAAAGTATTGTTTTTTACACTGTTTTGAGTTTTTTAAGCAAAAATAATGTTTTCTAAATGAGGGTACGTTCCTTAGGGCTAATACGGCTCATGCCTGCTTCGGAAGGGGTCCTTTACTTATTCTAAAAAAAATCAACAAAAAAATCAATAAATAAAAAAGTTATGAATTTTTAAAAATAGGACCCTTATTTTTGCCCACCTATTTTTAAAAATTCATAACTTTTTTATTTATTGATTTTTTAAATTTTTTTTTTTAGAATAAGTAAAGGACCCCTTCCGAAGCAAGCATGAGCCGTATAAGCCCTAAGGAACGTACCCTCATTTAGAAAACATTATTTTTGCTTAAAAAACTCAAAACAGTGTAAAAAACAATACTTTAGTTTTTGTAAGTTTTAAGAAGTGTTTTTCGGCTAAAATTTGTTTTGTTTATTTCAAAAAATCTCGGAAGGGTCAGTCTACACACACATAAAGTTTGGTGAGTTTAACTTTTATTTTGTGGAAGTTATTCAAATTCAAGTTATTCAAATTTAAAGATAGGACCCTTATTTTGGCCCACCCTGTATATATATGATGTACGAATGATGTAGAAGTAAAGAGAATTATTATTTGACTGAGAAGAATGTTTTGAAAGATATGCCAATATTTATGGATTTTCGAATGAATAAATAATCGCAGTTGTTGTGCTTCAACCGGTCACGTGCGCGTCTAATATAAACATTATACAGTTCATGTAAAATCGATCGTTCGGTATCAGCCACGGAAATACAGAATAATCATTGTATGCTAATAATGTTTATTAATCTCAGAGTCTGTTTTGAATTAAATTTAACTCAACAAGTACGTAGATGATGACAGCACTATTAAATACGATTAATTAAATACGGAAATGTATTATTATTATTATTATTATTATTATTATTATTATTATTATTATTATTATATTTACAACATCGTCGGCAGAACAAAGAACCTTGGTACAGTTGTGGACAGATATTTTATACCATCACGTCACTGTATCAAGATGCCGATCAAATCCAGACGGGTTCTCTATCTGATCCAGATATCCTTTCTAAACATACGATTTTACCCCACCCCTATACATAACCCTAACCCCTATACATAACCCCAATACCACCCCTTCTTGAGTATACCATCCAAATAACAAATCCATATCTGCAAAAAGATATCGTACACCTGGAGCGTGTTCAACGGCTGGCAACCACGATAGTGACGGGATGATCCATGGTTATCTACAAACAACGGCTTAAAAGACTAAATATATCCTCACTAGAGCAGCGAAGAGGGCGAGGGGACTTAATTCTGTCATAAACATCATCAACGGGAATGTAAATCTATCTTTAGTTGAGTTGTTGACCCTAACGCCGAGTCATGGTCTCCACGTCACCAGCATGAGATGTATCATCATCGCCTTCGTGTCAACAGAAGAAATACAGCATCCTCTCTCCGCGTTTGTGCTCCCTGGAAGAACCTGCCAGAAGAGATCGTGATTATGCCTACCGTATCTAGATTTAAATAAGTCTTGGATAAACATTCAGACGGTATATAGATGCAATATCTTCTAGCTGTCTTTTCACAGGACTTATTGCACTTTGCTATTTTCCAATACATTGATTGATTGATTGATTGATTGATTGAGTAATTTATTTTAAAATATCACGATATTAAATAATAGAAAGGATCTTTGTGAAAACAATGTTTTGGTAATTTAGGCACAAATAAACCCAGAGTAATACATTGATCTAGAATTTCTTACTAGTTATGAGTAAACTAGCAACTTGTATTCAATGGATCATATGCAATGAACCGTTTACAATAGCTATCGTATTTCGGCATTTCATAAAACGGTTGCTATGTTGTGAAACGACAAACGAATGTGATGTTATATCTAACAAACGTGACGTAGTTTCAGTCACAGACAAACACGCAGAACCCTCCATTATAATAAGGCTTAATTTATTAGTGTCTTGCGTTTCGAGAAAACAATTTCCTATTACGTGAAGTTGTGAAAGCAATTTCGAATTAAAAAAAGTACAATGTTTCATTTTGGTTGTTATTACGGGCCATCTGGAATCCTACAAGAGAATCGTTAAAATTAAAGAAACAGAAAAGAAAGACAGAAAATATCATATATTTCCTGTTTTTTATCGGCAGATTTTTCCTAATATCATTCGCCGTCGTACAAGAAATATATTATTTAATACCAAACAGCTTTGTAACCCCTAAATAAAAAAATAAGAACTTAGCATTAAACATTTTCAACTTCATATTAAAAAAGGTCAACTCTCGATTTAAAACAAGATCGATTTTATATTAAGAAAATATGTTTTTAATGAATAAATGAACTTCATATTATAATAGATAAATTTAATACTAAAACAAAAGTTAACCCCAATTAAACATCAACTTCACCAGCTTCTAATTAAAGAAAATCAACTTCTAATTAAAGAAAATCAACTTCTTATTAAAGAAAATCAACTTCTTATTAAAGAAAATCAACTTCTAATTAAAGAAAATCAACTGCTAATTAAAGGAAATCAACTTCTAATTAAAGAAAATCAACTTCTAATTAATGAAAATCAACTGCTAATTAAGGAAAATCAACTTCTAACTAAAGGAAATCAACTTCTAATTAAAGAAAGTCAACCTCTAATTAAAGTAAATCAACTTCTAATTAAAGAAAACTAACTTCTAATTAAAGAAAATCAACTTAAATTAAAGGAAATCAACTTCTAATTAAAGAAAATCAACTTCTAATTAAAGGAAATCAATGTCTTATTAAAGAAAATCAACTTCTAATTAAAAGAAAATGAACTTCTAATTAAAGAAAATCAACTTCTAATTAAAGGGAATCAACTTCTTATTAAAGAAAATCAACCTCTAATTAAAGAAAATCAACTTCCAATTAAAAAAAACTAACTTCTAATTAAAGAAAATCAACTTCTAATTAAAGGAAATCAACTTCTAATTAAAGAAAATCAACCTCTAATTAAAAAAATCACCTTCTAATTAAAGAAAACTAACTTTTTATTAAAGAAAATAAACCTCTAATTAAAGGAAATCAACGTCTAATTAAAGAAAATCAACTTCTAATTAAAGAAAATCAACTGCTAATTAAAGGAAATCAACTTCTAATTAAAGGAAATCAACTTCTAATTAAAGAAAATCAACTTCTAATTAAAGAAAATCAACTGCTAATTAAAGAAAATCAACCTCTAATTAAAAAAATCACCTTCTAATTAAAGAAAACTAACTTCTAATTAAAGAAAATCAACTTCTAATTAAAGGAAATCAACCTCTAATTAAAGAAAGTCAACTTCTAATTAAAGAAAATCAACTTCTTATTAAAGGAAATTAACTTCTTATTAAAGACAATCACCTTCTAATTAAAGAAAACTAACTTCTAATTCAAGAAAATCAACTTCTAATTAAAGGAAATCAATTCTAATTAAAGAAAATCAACCTCTAATTAAAGAAAATCAACTTCTAATTAAAGAAAACTAACTTCTAATTAAAGAAAATCAACTTCTAATTGAAGAAAATCAACTTCTAATTAAAGGAAATTCACTTCTAATTAAAGAAAATCAACCTCTAATTAAAGAAAATCAACTTCTAATTAAAGAAAACTAACTTCTAATTAAAGAAAATCAACTTCTAATTAAAGGAAATCAACTTCTAATTAAAGAAAATCAAACCCTTTATTAAAGAAAATCAACTTCTTATTAAAGAAAATCAACCTCTAATTAAAAAAAATCACCTTCTAATTAAAGAAAATAAACTTCTAATTAAAGAAAATCAACTGCTAATTAAAGGAAATCAACTTCTAATTAAAGGAAATCAACTTCTAATTAAAGAAAATTAACTTCTAATTAATGAAAATCAACTGCTAATTAAGGGAAATCAACTTCTAATTAAAGAAAATCAACTTCTAATTAAAAGAAAATCAACTTCTAATTAAAAGAAAATCAACTTCTAATTAAAGGAAATCAACTTCTAATTAAAGAAAATCAACTTCTAATTAAAGAAAACTAACTTCTAATTAAAGAAAATCAACTTCTAATTAAAGGAAATCAACTTCTAATTAAAGAAAATCAACTTCTAATTAAAGAAAATCAACTTCTAATTAAAGGAAATCAACTTCTAATTAAAGGAAATCAACTTCTAATTAAAGAAAATCAACTTCTAATTAAAGGAAATCAACTTCTAATTAAAGAAAATCAACCTCTAATTAAAGAAAATCAACTTCTAATTAAAGGAAATCAACTTCTAATTAAAGAAAATCAACTTCTAATTAAAGGAAATCAACTTCTAATTAAAGGAAATCAACTTCTAATTAAAGAAAATCAACTTCTAATTAAAGGAAATCAACTTCTAATTAAAGGAAATCAACTTCTAATTAAAGAAAATCAACTTCTAATTAAAGGAAATCAACTTCTAATTAAAGAAAATAAACTTCAAATTAAATAAAATCAACTTCTTATTAAAGAAAATCAACTCCTAATTAAAAAAGGCAGAGCTACAAATAAAAAGAATTCAACTTTGAATTGGAAAAGTTTTGAAAAACACATACAACCAGCACCTCCACACTTATCCATACTCTCTAGCATTGAATGACCTCTATACAAGATTTCCTGGATATTCAAACCCTACTTCACCTTTTACAGCACATGTCATCAGCTTTGCGAAAGTCATGAACAGATTAAACCTGCTATAACATCAGTAACTGCGTCTCAGTTAATAGATTTTCAGCCTTGACGTCGTTTCTTTCCGGCACACCCATCGATCGACCTCACCACTGACCACATATCATCTAATAATCTGCAGTGTTTTGCGATAACACCTGCAGACATACACCAACTTTTAGACATTATTTTTAACAACACTTTCTTTACATTCCACCAGCAAAAATACACGAAACACTAATATATATATATATATATATACAGGGTGGGCCAAAATAAGGGTCCTATCTTTAAATTTGAATAACTTGAATTTGAATAACTTCCACAAAATAAAAGTTAAACTCACCAAACTTTATGTGTGTGTAGACTGACCCTTCCGAGATTTCTTGAAATAAACAAAACAAATTTTAGCCGAAAACCACTTCTTAAAACTTACAAAAACTAAAGTATTGTTTTTTACACTGTTTTGAGTTTTTTAAGCAAAAATAATGTTTTCTAAATGAGGGTACGTTCCTTAGGGCTAATACGGCTCATGCTTGCTTCGGAAGGGGTCCTTTACTTATTCTAAAAAAAAATCCAAAAAAAATCAATAAATAAAAAGTTATGAATTTTTAAAAATAGGACCCTTATTTTTGCCCACCCTGTATATATATATATATATATATATATATATATATATATATATATAAATTGATATGTAAGCCATTAACAATGCGAGATAAATTTGTATTTTTTTTTCATTAATCTTATATTTCAGAATAAATTCCATCTTCAGAGGTGACCAGTTATTGAGTCATTTTTTAAGTTTTTTTAAAATCAAAAACAAGAATAACCAAACTTATTTCTCTGTTACTTGATAAAACGTCTCTCCGCACTGGTGGTGTTGGCGGCCATGATTACAATTCCGGTGTCGAACGAAGAGCCTGGCTAGCTCATGTAGGTAATAGTATTAAGATTAACATATCCAACAATGCTTTAAATGGACGACCAACCAATACTATTATATATATATATATATATATATATATATATATATATATATATATATATATATAGTGTGTGTTATAATGAAATAAATTCCAGGAGGAAATCCGGGTATGATAGCTCAATGTAATACACAGAGCAAGAATAAAATATAGTAACACGAAATTACATAATAATCGATGCAATAATTTGGATGCTTGCCAATACCACAAGGTTGAAATAGATTATTTTACATTTTTTTTACTTTAGAGTATCCTATCTGCAAGCTTTCGGTAAAAAAAAACATTTTTAAGCAATATTTTTTTATAATTGTTTTTTCTTAGCGATGTAGACATATCTCTTTAATATCCGTTGAGATGTTGACCAGACGATCTGGAAATCTCTACTGCCGTACGTGGCTCGCGTGAAAATGTTATAAGAAATATTGGCATTTTGTCATAAGTATCGGATCGTTTTGAGAAAGCTAAAAACGATATATGCTTTTTTTTCTTTAAAATAAACAGCATATTAACGGACATTAACGAGAGATTTTTATATTTCCAAGGTTAAAAAAACGATGATTTATGAAAAAAGAATTCTTGAAAATGTGTTTTAAACCGAAAGCTTGCAACAAGAAGACTTTATAGTAAATACATTTTCATTAATGTATATTTTGTAATCATGCAAATACAATTCAGTATAAATATTTTAGAAATGAGCTCTGACTTTTGATCATGACATCAGTGAATTTTATAGCGTATTTTTTTATTTCTGTTTCTTCCTCTTCTTTCTCCTTGTAATTTCTGTATTTTTATTTACATTGTACACCTCCATATTAGAATATTCTTTCTCTCTCTCTCTCTATTTCCCGTCCGTAAATCCTCATATGATTTTCCTCTTCTCCCAATACCTCCCCATTCTCCTCCTTCTACCCCCTAACAGTTTCTACTTCCGCCATTACTCCTCTTTTTTACACTTCTCTTTTTTATTCATCTATCTTTATCTCCTCTCAATTTTTTATTCCCCCATTCTTATAATTAATCGCTATCTTTTTCTCCAGTTATTTCTTTAAAACTACAATAATTTCTTAAAAGATGTGGCATAAGACCAAAAAAGTGTCGGGAAGGGGTGGGAGTTGTTCACTTGTCTATTTCCTATGCCAGTTTCTGTCACCACAATACCGCATGCACTCGATGGAAAATTTACAATTCCCACGATGTTTCGACAATTATATACAACGCGTTTGAAAATCAAGTCTTTTGATGTTTACAAAAAGTCTTTATGAAAAGGGAAAGGTATTTACAAAAGTGATTTTTTTTAACATAATTTAAAAAAATATTTTTTTAATAATTCAATGAATAATATGAAGTTGGAAGAAACCTAAAAACTCCCAAAATAAAGAAAAATAACAATGAATAAAAATAAAAGAACCAAATAAAATGCTAAAAATGGGTTAGGGTTAGTAGAGATCCCCCTTACCCGTCTAATTGTGAACTGCTCGCTGTTTTCCAGTATAAACTGAAAACAAGAAAGACAGTTCCTAAGTAGGACTGGGGATTTGCCTAATGGATAAAAGAAAAGTGGGGTGGATATTGAAGACGGTTGGTGTCTTTCAGGATAAGTATCGTTTTGGGTCGGGACAGGGGTAAAATAAAAATCTTGAAAAAGCGCACCCTGAAAGCTTAATTATACCAAAAATAAATATAGGGACAGGACTCAGTTATACCGTTAGGTAAGGGATTTTTTAAGTCAAGCTTCTTGTCTTTTTATGACTTAAAGACGGCGTGCGCCATGTCTAGACAGGGAACACGAACTCAAATTCAGTTCGATTAAATACACATAAACTATCGGTGTGTATTCACCTTCTTCTAAACTGCGAGGTATTCTATCTCGTCTATCGGACTTGATTTTGATTTTAAGCTAATGTTTAAAATACAAAATCAAATCATTATGAGAAGGCGACGCACCCCTGCGACTTATCTCTAAGCGTGAAACCCACACTACTAGTCTAGCTACGGCTAGGATCGTGAGAAACATCATTTGTTACTTCCTGGTCCACAAAGGAACCACATTGTAGATTACAGATGCTACATTCAGGCGAACCAGCTGATCGGGTACGATACGAGCCGTCACCTCGTTGACATATCTCCAAGACTCACAAAGCCTGCAGCAAGTGAAGAAGGCGTGCTCAATCGGTTCTTCTTCATCGTCCTCGCAGCGAACATAACAGGGACTGAGCACCAATTTGGCTTTGTAGGCTTTTGCTTATTAAATTCTTTGATACACCATAATGTATCTTCAAACAACCACACACATCTTTAGGTAGGCTTCATTTGCATATTTATTTGATAAACAACTTCTAATAAATTAACATTCTGTAATATAGATTTCTAATTTTTATTGCCAAATGTTCTTATATATACGCAATAGTTTTGTCGATAGAAATATCATTATAATCTTCGATATAAAATTGAATGTCTGTATGTTTGTGTGTGTGTGCGTGTGTGTTTGTGTGTGTGGGCCCTATAGAAAAAATGTTAGAGACTATAGATACAATATAAAAGTGTATTCTTATGTAAAATTCACAGAGTAAGATGATGGGCGTATTCAGGAATCTATAAACCCTCCCCTTATGGGTCCATGGGGCATATTTCATCAGGGGGGCGCCTTTTCAGTTATTTTTCATTATATTTTATAGTAATTAGAAATTGCTGAGTCATATTGTAATTTAATTACGTAA
>OY744533.1:95449577-95479577 GCA_963556195.1 Sepiola atlantica
TGGTAGTACCCGGGCGTCGGTGTTGCCTAGGTAAACTAACTGACCCCAACACAAATATAAAATTCCTAAATAATATATATTATTATCTTTAAAATAATACTATACTGAACAACCGTAGCAAGAATTAACGAGAGAAAAAGAAAACAAAAATATAGTAGAGAAATACAACATAATTGTCGGTTCATTTGTCTAGTATTATTAGTATTCCAGTTTCAATTTGAATCAAGAAAAGTTACTATATTGTTGTGATAGCTTGGAATCTACACTTATAATAAAAGCATACGCACACATTAAATATATTTTACTCCTGTTTGTAATGTTAAATTAAATGGGATTTTTAAATTTCAACCTCGTGTTTAGTATTTGTCAGTAATTCGGTTCTTCTTCTGTTTGAAATCTGAGAGATTGTATATATTTTTTTAATTCGTGGAGTCTTTTATTTTCTATTATGTTATTTAGTTATACAGATACAACAGACGCTATAGCTGTTGTAATATGATAGCTTTACCCCCTTGTCGTATGTGGACTTTCCCATTGATGACTATATATGCAATAGCACTGCACTGGAAATCAATCTTTACTTCATATCTTAATAATTCATTCCTTTATTCAATTTTTTTATATGGATATCGCTCCAGACAAAAGTGTTATAAATGAATAGATTCCGATCCGGAACACGGCAATTCTTCCCCCTTTGCCAGACACATCGCAAATGGAATGTGAGGACTAAAGGACAAAATAAAGGAAACGATAGTTATGAGGCTGCCAAAAGTAAACCCAAGGTCCCTATTCTACTTTCCCTTATTGCACCCCCTATGAAAATACACCTTTCCTTCTTTTCATTACAATATTGCGTTGTCTATCCCTTGTATGCTTGAGGAACCATCTTCTTAATTGCACCAGTTTCGATGAATACAACGGTGTCGACGAGGACTAAAAGGTTGCACTAACATTACACCTATTCGTGTTAAGGCACAGTTAATTGTTTAAAGCAGCAAAGAAGGTGTAATTTGTGTTTCACTATTTTTTATTCATTTACTTAGGCTATTTAACGTATCAACATGAATACGTCACTTTATGGTTTGATGGGAATTGTTTATAACTAACCAGCAACGCTGTCTGTCATCAACGTACAGTAAAACACGAATAACATGACGTTCTCTTTTACGCCGATATTTGCAATTCCGCTCGTTATTAAAAAGAAGAAATCAATTATTGGCTAACGTGAATTGTGTTGTATCCCATCACGATAATGCTTGATCTCACCTTTCTTTAGTTTGTCTTGGGTGTGTTAACCGATCATCTTTAATCACCAGATATTGCTTGTTCAGGTTACCATTGATTCAGATCTTTGCAGAATAATCTTCATTCTTTGGATGACATAAAAACATGAGTTCTTTGCCATGAAACCATCGTAATTTGAGGAAAATGGAATTTTTCAAATTGAAAGAAATATGAGGAAAGGTTGTGTATCGAAATGTTTGGTATTCAGTTGATTAAATATTTAATGGGACATTTTTATTAGTTCTCATTAACCTTTAAAATTTGGCGCGACTTTCCGAACAACCTGATGATTTTTTTAGAAATAACACAAAAGGAACAATACATATACTTTAACTTTAACTAGCTTAGCCATTAAAAATAATGAAATCTTTAACTAGCTTTGCCATTAAAAATACTTTAACTTTAACTAGCTTAGCCATTAAACATACTTTAACTTTAACTAGCATAGCCATTAAAAATACTTTAACTTTAACTAGCTTAGCCATTAGAAATACTTGCACTAGTTTAATTGAAGTTTGTATAAATGTGCTTAGCAGTGTGTTATGCTAATAACAGGGGGATCTATTATTGTAATATTTCATAGTGAAAAAGCTAAATTACTCCTTAAATTAAATGTTAATGCCCGAGAATACAACTTTGATCCGAGCCATCATTGCTCAAAATGTGAATATTTTCTGGATAAAATGGCATGTCTAGCATTTTATAACTTTGAAAACATTTGAATCTAAAATTTCTAAAGACAAGGTCTCTTTTCGATATAGCAGCTGATGTTACGAGAAAAGATTGTCCAAGAAAATAGGAAATATTTAATAATACAAGATTTTTTTTTTCAAGAATATGAACATTTTTTTAAAGGAATTCATCGAGATAATTTTAAACCTCCATTGATATAACAGTTCAGTGGGTGGTTTCCGGTTTTATAATGTTTGGTGCTGTTAAATAGAAGACTTGCAGAAATTCCCTGAAAAAAAACAGCTTTCTTTCATATTTCATCGTGACGTCACTGCTTCAAGTGGACACTGATTTTTTTATAACACATTTATGTCTGAGCTTTCCGTGAACCCTGACTTGAATCTTACCCACAGTTTATGCCTGCTAACATTTTACTCCCGAGAGCGGATTCTTTTTCAGATGTTTGTGTCATAATAACTTGCACTGGTCCACCTAGATACTAAATACATACTAGCTGATTTAATCGTTCTTCACAGACGTCCATCCCATATGTAATTCAAAAATCTCAGCTCAGTGGATGCTTTTCCGTTTTATAATGTTTGGTGTTGTTAAATAGAAGACTTGCAGAAATTCCCTGACAAAACTCATCATCAGTTTCCGATATGCACCATTTCAATATAAAATGAGAACATATAATTATATTCCCAAATATATTTATTTAAAACTTATTGTTTATTCGATTCACTAAGAAGCAAAACTAAATGTTTTAAAATAAACTTACGGTTCGATTTTTCCAAGTATATTTTTTAAATGTTTACAAATAGGTATTTAAAATACACATTTATCCATTTAGCAATAATTTACCAGATATTAAAAAAATCCCATATATTATAATATCCTTAGTTAGTCTTCTTGTTAATAAAATTGTATTTTAATTAATAAAAGTCTGTGTAACATGTATTATTATATTATGATGAAATAAATACTTTCTTCATCTTCTGTAAAACGAATTCATTGTATTGTACTATTATATTTACTGCATTAATGAATAGAAAACATTTTCTCATTGTTTTTTTTTTAATATCATCAAAACATGTTCCTAATTGTGGGGAAGGGATTTATTTTTATGTATATAATGTTTTATATCATAGGGTAGTAAAATTGTGTACCTTTTTAGAATATTTATTTAAACAAGCCAATAATAATAAGCTACTTCCAAATAATATGTATTTTATTTACTTGTTCTTCGTGAAGTTAGACACTATGTCAAGTGTGGGTTTTGTTGAAAGTGTTTCTGGATTCGAACCCGACACACCCAGGCCACCAGTCCGTGTCGTTAACCACTTAGCCACCACGCCATCCCTTTCCTGATAATATGTATAATTGCTACTTAACTAATTACTAATTATAACTTTCAATTTTTTACTAATATATTTCTCAGTAAATATTATCTAGTAGTAACTTTTGTCTCCATATATCCGTCACCAGTTGTGAACACCAGTCGCATGCTTGCTAAGCCTTGTTAAGTATCTCGTTGAATGAAACACGAATGTTTCTGTGTAGCTTACTCGTCATAAGTATTAAAATATAATACTCTATCTTTAGGTTTATATATATCTATATATATATATATATATATATATATAAATATATATATATATATATATATATATCTTTTCTTTTCAAATCCATGTTATTCTGTTCATATAAATATTTGCAGATATGTATGTATGTATGTATCTATCTATCTATCTAATCAGTCTTTTCATATATATATATATATATATATATATATATATATATATATATATATATATATATATATATATACACTATTTTCTTACGTTCCAAAGACCAAGATGTTATTTATCTTACGAATCGTATTTTCAAAACAAAAACTCTTGGTACAATATTTACGGACCTAAGTGGTTTTGTTTTGAAAAAAATGATTCGTAAGATGAATAAAATCTTAGTCTTTGGGATGTAACATATGATGTTTATTTATATAGGCTCTGTTGTTACATGATAAAAATCATCGAGCTTTCACTCTGAAGTAAAGAAAATATATGTTACTATAACATATATTCTCACACACCTATATATATATATATATATATATATATATATATATATTAATAATAATAGAATTAATGATAAGTGAAGTATTGTAAAGTGATCTATCGTGATAAAGTAAAGCTTAGTACGTGTAGTAGAGCAATCAATTTTAAAGACAGAAAGATGAAGATAAAAAATTGCATAAAATTACACAACATTACATAAAATTACATAAAATTGATACAAATATTATTACATCGAAAGTTCAGATGCAAGGAGTTACACTAACTCTTAAACCATGGTTTTTCAAAGATAAAACTCTTCTCGTCAGAGGATAAAATTCGGTAATATGGTATTTATAATAAATAAATATTACCTAGTCCATTTCACTTTGAAAATTGAAGAAGAAATAACAGAAAAGGTTGGGGATAAAGAAATAAATGGCCGAGAAGGATAATGATAGTAGGATTGAGTAGCCATTGCCGAAGACAAAAGGGGACGTTATGGTGTAGATAGCAAAATAGCAAAAGTTTGTAGATTTGGAGAACTTTTTTTCACCCATCTCCTTATTAATATTTTATCAAATGTTGAACTTTGGCATTTCTATTGCCAACTTATCTATCTGTATAATTCCTCTGATGATAAGACCTCGATCTTTGAAAAGCCTTGGCTTAAGGAAATAACAATAAACATAATTGTATTACAGAATATACCTTGCATTGAACATTTGAAGTTTGAAATAAATTTGGACATTCGTGCATGTTTATCACTCTTCGTCCATCTATCTATCGATCTATCTATCTATATATATATATATATATATATATATATATATATATATATATATATATATATATATATATATATATATATAATGGGATATGATTGTAAGTATCTGTCTTTTCGTTTATCTAATTATTTGTCTGTCTCTGATTTTCAGATCAGCTGAACAAGGACAAAACGTGCCTCTAAGAACTATAAGATGACACATGTGAATAACATTAATGGAACTAGTAAATCCGTAAGCGGCAAACATCAAAGAAGAGATGACAAAACATATCGATGTTCAAATAAAGATTTTAATTAAGCATTTCTACAGAGCTTAATTAGAAGTCAGCAAAGGCGCGGATTAATATCCAGAAACAGTGGGAAGTAAACTCAAGTGTTTCCAATATTACAACCGTAAAATCATGGCGGTAAATTCTTGGCGGGAAGAACAATAATGTTATTTCTTTGTTTGTTTTCATTACAATGATGTATGAAACAAAAAACAAAAAGTTATAAGGAACATCATCACAAAAACATAACTGTTATCATGAAATATATTCTTATGAAAAGAGCGGTAATATTAACGGCTGCAAAACTAACAATTCTAGTACTAGCGATAAAATTATTATTATTATTATTATTATTATTATTATTATTATTATTATTATTATTATTATTATTATTATTATTATTGTCATTATTATTATTATTATTATTATTTTATTATTATTTTTATTATTATTATTATTATTATTATTATTATTATTATTATTTTATTATTATTTTTATTATTATTATTATTATAATTATTTTTATTATTATTATTATTATTTTTATTATTATTATTGTAATTATTTTTATTATTATAATTATCTATATATTCATAAAATAGCATGTGTGTTCATGCGTCACGCTTACATCAAAAGCTCTGCGCATGCGTGCCGCACCTAGATTTTGAAATACATTCAAGTAACCTTATTTTCGTAATATTTTTCAAGTATTTTCCTTTGGCGCAACGGGTAGCGAAGTAGGAGTTTGACGTCTGTTTTTGACGTCGGCCCGACTGGTTTATAGTTCGATTTTTTCTACATCGACGGGGGGGGGGGGGTACTGAGGGGACGACCGGGAAGGCACATATTGATACGATAGCGTGTGTGTTATTTTCTGTGTTCACGTTTACATCAAATGCAACGACCTTCCGAATATTTGTGTGCTACTCATTAATCGGAAAAAGGTGTTCTTGGCCTTTTGACTAAGATCAAAGTGTAGTATCTGTTTCGATGGCTACTGCACCCCATAGACTAGTATTGTCTTGGCCTTCGGGCCTTGATTTACGCCGGTCTATGGGTTTGTCCTGTGTAGTTCTAGGAGGCCCACCCTCCAAGGCTTCGCCTCCCCTCTTTGGGGAGGAGTAAGTTTATTGCTTACTGCCTGAGGCGCCCCTACCGGGGAATGCCGACGGGGCTGCCCAGGCAATTTTAAAACCCCACTTTCCCGACCCGACCTTGGGTCACATCTTACTTGTGGAAGTAAGATAAAAACTGTCCTTGTGCCTAACTCCTGGAAAGGAGTAAATCAATACTCATGAATCGGAGCCCAATTTAATTTAATCTAAAGCATTTAAAAATTAAGGTTTAGTCGTCGAAATCGGAATTAGTCGAATATACAAGTCAAATCTTATATTTTATTAAAAAATGTATAGGTTAGGTACAAGATAATTAGTATTGAACTCATCATTTCGTGTAATTTACATGGGTCCCGCAAGTTATTATTATTATTATTATTATTATTACTACTACGACTACTACTACTACTACTACTACTACTACTACTACTACTACTACTAATAATAATAATGTAAAGGAGACGAAATTTAAGGAGAAAGTCCATGGAATGAGAAAAGAAACAAAACATTTACAGAAGGGGCCTCATTACAATGTAGAAAAAAGAAAAAGAAGAAGAAAAAGAAAAAAGAAGAAGAAGACGAGGAAGGAGACGAGGAAGGAGGAGGAGGAAGAGAGAAGGGGAAATTAGGAGAAATAGAAGAAACGGACAGCGTTAAACAACAACAATAATAATAAGACGAAGAAGAAGAAGAAGAAGAAGAAGAAGAAGAAGAAGAACAACAACAACAACAACAACAACAAGAAGAACAAGAAGAAGAAGAAAAAGCACAATAATAAGAAGAATAATAAAAAGAAGAAAGAAAGAATAAGATCAATCCCGAATCACGCTAGGCATTGGCGGGACTAGTCCATAAAAACAAGTAATAAAAATACAGAAACCAGAAACGCCAAAATAAGTGTTACAAATCAGACCATGCGATTCTTAAATCAACTTATATCAACATGTGACGTTAACTTTCACGTTACCATTTTATCCTGCCTTAACGTGAAGACATCTGGTGACGACGTCATTTATAATACATATGAAATAACTTTACCCTGTATCGGTACAAATACAGAAAACAAACAATGACTATTCCTAATACGAAGTAGTGTGTTTGTTTCTTCGGATATTTATCACACGTGATCACAAACGTGCGTGGTTAGATGAGGTCGCGGCTTTACCGGGTTCAATCTCTGACAGATCTATTGTGTTTAATTACCCCCTAATCCATTTGGGAGTGATATGCATCGACAATTCCCCCCCCCCCCCCCCCCCGGCGATATGTGAAATGGAAGCTTTTTTTACTCTAATGGTGTACAGCCGTTTACAATAGTAATATTGTTTATTCATTTCAGTTGGACCCGTTGTTATTATTGGTTTCACGCGTTGTTGCAATTAATTTCTTACTGCAGGCGGAAAACAAACGAATATGAGCAGGTGCTTTCATGCACTTTATTGGTTTAGTTTCTAGAATCACAAAGTTCTATGCGTGTACTTGAGCGTTTCTTTTTATACCTCCACATTACACCCATCAACGGTGAGTGGAGAAAGAACAGCAGAGTTGGCTCCCTTTTTCTCTCTTCGATGCCTTGATTGATACACACAATAAACTGGTATCGTCTTGGCCTTCGGGGCTTGATTTACGCCGGTCTATGGGTCTGTCCTGTGCAGTTCTAGAAGGTCCACCCTCCCAGGCTTTGCCTCCCCTCTTTGAAGAGGAGTAAGTTTGTTGCTTACTGCCTGAGGCGCCCCTACCGGGAATGCCGACGGGGCTGCCCAGGCAATTTTTAAATGGCCAGAGTGCTCACCTTTCGGGCGCTGGCTTTGCAAGTCCCACTTTCCCGACCCGAGCTTGGGTCACATCTTACTTGTGGGAGTAAGATAAAACTGACCTTGTGCCTAACCTCCTGGGGAGGTAAATAAAAAAAAATGCCTGACTAAAAATAAATCGGTAGCACCTTCTGATTCTTACGTGACGTCACAATCACATGCTTCTTCCTCTTTTCTGTTAATTTAACCGTTCTAGATGAGAGATAAAAATGAGAAAGAAAAAAGTAATTATATTTCGAAATTGTGAGATGAAGATTGCTGTAATTTGCATTGTTTTCACCATTCGGACTATTGTTCTCAACTTAGATGTTATTCACACACCGTTTCATACGATATAACCTTTCAGCTTTTTCAGGTTCTTTTTTCTGGAACTCTGAAAGAATCTTTATGTCGAACTCGGGAATCCGTACGAACATAGACTCGTCGCACAGCGGGTAAAGTGCTAAATAATAATCAGTTATAAGTGACACCCCTCTGGATGGTTGAATGGTTCAATCCTCAGTACAGGCGACACTAGAAATATAATTATTAATTAATTTAGAATTTTGCTCGGTCGTGGCTGACGGAACGAGAACAATCTATCCCCGTGGATGAAATAAAGTGTTAAGTTCGAAATTCCGTACAGATTCCCGAGTTCGACATAAAGAGTCTCGAGCTCGACAAAACGGACCTGATGAAGGTCAGAGGTTACATCGGCCGAAATGTTGTGAAAATAACATCCTAGATGACAACAGTAGTCCGAATAATCCAAATAATACAAAAAGTAATCGGTTTACTAATATAAAGATAGCGAGGGCGCATATGAATTATTGGATTTAAGACGAGCAAAGCGACATAGTTTTGGCTTGGTATTATATCAATTATTTACAATTTAATTCCATTATTATTTATTTATTTAAATATATGCATTTCATATGTATTATATTAAAGATAGTATAAGCAATCTGGAAATTAAGAAATTACAACCTTAAATTATTTTCTTTATAGTTTGGAACAATATCGCTATATTATTTTGTTTATTTGTAATGTTATGACATATTTGCTTCATGTACAAAAGCTTTTGCTTATATAAAGTTTACAAATATTCACCTTTTGAGAAAAGGTTTATGCGTGTTTGATGCGTCTAGCCACATTGATGAGTGTTTAAACGACAACACACGTGTATCTCGATGAATACATAGTTTTCTTTCTTACATAAGGTTAGGTATGTGTACATGTTTATATATTTCTATGTAAATTATTTACGCCTAACGCTTAGGAGGATGGCCTCCTGTTTCCTTAACAGCTGTGATGAATTTTAAATAACACTAAAGCGATGTGGTTATTTATATCCTTACATTAATACAAAGTTTGAGGAGAACTACAGTAAAAATGCAATAGAAACGGTTCGCATACTGTTGGCATACCGAAATTGTACAAAGTCAGTTTATTTTCTAAGGTTCCGACGAAAGTCGATTTAGCCCGGAAATGTCTTCCTTCAAGCGACAGCAACACACTCATTCTACCTCTTTTCAGATGCCTCGGAGAATGATCTCGAATTACCTTTGAAGCTTTTAATTCTAAATATCACAAACACCCTGTGTTTCTTTGTATCCTAAACTAAACTTAAGTCGCGATGGCACTACCAAAACAAAAAAAGAAGCAAACACATGAAAAAGACATTCGTACAGTGCACGTACCAGAATCGTTAAAAGTCAATATAAAGTTAAACAGACCGTTAACAATCAAATTCTAAAAAAGCATGTTCTATCCCGTCGGTATTCACTCACGGGTGAGAACGACTGAGGCCACAGGCAATGAATCCATCTTCCCGGCTTAAAAATGAGGATCTACATTGAAGGATGGTCTCCCATTGTTACATACCTTAATTTTCTCCCTCATCTGTTCTATGGGGTGGTGTGTCGTCTAGTGGATGAATTCTTTGTTCTTTCCTTCCTGCCGTGAACCACGCCGTCCGTGTCTGCAACAAAAGCCTCATGACGCACTCCGAAGACAAACTCTTCTTTTAAATTTAATTCAAGCGTTGTTATTTCAACTGGTGGTCATTCACTACGTCGAGAGAGAGGGAGAGAGCATATTACTACTTTATCGTAGTTAGTTAACAATGTTTCCTTAACCATTCATAGAGAGGGGGGAAGGATTTCTCTCGCTTGTATTCCCTTAAGGGAAATATTTCCTTATTTTTACATCGTGAATCGCACGTCCTGCTCGGTTCGCCTTCCGAATCAGACTGACGAAAACTCGCCTCTCACGAGAACTAGTGACGTCACAGAGACTCTCGCAGGTGCAGACTGACCCTTGATCTGGCGTCACGTCACACGGTAATCTTGTCACGTCTGTTATCTCTGACTGTGAGAACAAGCCCTATTCTGCACTTGACTGCACCCGCGTTAACTCGCACAAGTCAAACCAACGATTTCCAACAGACACGTCCATTCACACAGGGCCATTATCCAACACCATAACGGTTTCAGCTATTTCCAAATATTCACTTTAGTTAAAGAAATAATTCATTGACTTGTCGACAGTGCGCATGAACGCCTATTTCAAATATTAATAAAAAGTACTCGCTGAATAGAACGTCGGATTGTCTATATATAAGTCTTCATGAGTGCAGTAAAAAATAGACAGCTGCAATATGTATCGTCTTCATAGAAACCAACGGTCGAACTACTGCTGTGTGTCATGAGCGAAGTCAAGGAGGCAAACGTAAACACGCGTAAAAAAGGAAATGTATTTCGTTATACCGGGAATGTAAATAGCTATAATCTGTTTTGATTGAAGGTTGAACGGTTAACCCTTTGAAAATCGATACCTTATAAAGTTAGCAAAAGTAAAATGAGAATTTAAATATAACATGCGTAGGCCGGGAATCAACATGTTGTAATTATGCGAAAAATATCATATAGCATGTGGTAAAAAGAAAGAACATAGGAAATATGTAAGAATAATTCAAGCGAGTATTTATAAGCGATTGCGTTATTGACTCTGAAGGCTAGAAGCGTTCAAAATATGTGAAGTCTACTAATCTACTGATCTTTCATGCCGATATGCTGAGAATGTAATAATTATACATACTGAATAGATGTAATCAGTACGTTGCACCATGATATGCGTAAACCCATGAAAATCGATACTTCAAGAGGAAAAATAGAAAGTCAAATAATGAACCTGGCGTGAGCCGGGATCTATTTGTTTTTAACAAACTTATAGTGTACGAAAACTGTAATGGAAAATGTAATAAAAAGAAATAAACCGTAAAAAGTATGAAAATATAAGCGACTGTTAACGAACAATTATCTTATTGACTCTAAAGAGTTCTTTGTGTTTATGAATGCCAATAAACTGGACTATTAAACCTTCCAACTTAATGTAAAAGAAAGTCTTTGAATTAACCAATAAAAACGACCCCTAAAAATGTAGGTATAGGAAACGCCCCGTACTTAGCTAGAAAATGGAGACTAGCTAATAGACTATGGAAATAACGGGAATATGAAATAAATTCGATACTACGAAGATGTGTGTCCTATGAAGTAAACTTCCCGTTAAATGCGGGTGGCAGTGGTAGCATGTCTGTGCGTGAGAGTAAAAATTCCTCCGACTCCTTGTATGGATAACTATTTTAGAAGAAGATGTCGGGCCGGGTAAAATGTAAAAATATTGAATGCGAACGATACCAAAATCATATTTTCTGAAAAGATGCACTACGAATTGGCTTAAATCGATGCCTAAGCAAGATTGCATGTACTACTGTTCGATAGAAAGCAATACTGGACAATGGAATAGAGAACATCATTTTACTTTATCATTAATATATATATATATATAATTTTTGGAAAAGAAATCTTTACTATTGAAATAAGACTTCAATCAATACGCCCCTGGGATAACTGCTAAAAAAATAGGCAAAATTCGACTTTATTCATTTTAGGATGATACATTGATTCGAAGGTTTCCCTAACTATGCGATGACTGTGTGTAGAAATATTAGTCTTTGGCTTCAAAATACGCATCAATTTCCGATATCACTTCTTCGTAAGAGCCACATCTGAAACATTATTTTGATGCCCGCAGACATCCAGTGATCTCTGGGGCTAGATCTGGAGAACGGGATTAATGGTAAAGTATTTCTATTTATCGCTGTGATCAACTTCGTCTTCATTTGTGGCTGTGTTTTTTTCTAGACTTCATCCTTCAAACGAACAATTATGCTATATAATATTCACTAGTGATGCTTATTTCTTTCTAAAGACGATTAATAGACAAAATACTTTTCACATCACAAAAATTCCGATACTAAAACATTGCCTGCTTTTTCTCTTTTTCTACATTAGGCTCTCATACTCGGATTTCTTACCGAAATTATTCACTTTAACAAACTAATATATATATATATATATATATATATATATATATATATATATATATATATATATATATATATATATATATAGTCTCAGAAGTTTCTCAACCATTAAAACTATATACAGAAAAAAATAACATTTTAGTCTCAAGTCGTTCAGTAGAAAATCACTCATGTAAGTCAATTTATTTTTATTAGTATATTAATTTGCTTCCAAGAATTAACAATAGTCTTAACATTATTTAATCGATCATCAGTTGTTTACCATGAAAAACTGTTTCGGGAATTTAAAAACAAGAACATAAAAATTCTGTATATTAGATCTAAGTTTTGTTACAGATAAATGTTTAGCTAACTTATATTAGTTATTAAAAAATGTCCTCCTTACCTGTGTTGTTCGTCTGTGTCTAATAGAATGTATCCGTTAATTACACAAATGTTGCTGTATTTTAAAGTGTTCGGACGAATCCATTACACTACTTTTTTGTTGAATTTATAGTTGAATGCATTTTTATTTTTAGCTTTATATTAAAAATACTATATATATATACATGTATTTTTATATATATATACATAGTATATGTGTTATATATATATACGTTTATACATATTCTACATTATTTTTATTTAGATAGCTTTGGATTTGCTCTACCAATTTATTTTGATAAATTTCATGAGACTTAAAAGCATCAGGATGGCGAGTAATTGCCTTATTTAATTGTCTAAATATTTTTTTTGATCGCCACCTTGTTTAATCATTCTTATTATTAGGTCACCAATTGGTGGCATAACATTTATATATATATATATATATATATATATATATATATATATATATATATATATATATATATAATTAAATATCGCTGTGTGTGATGTTTGTGTGTTCCTCCTAGAAAAAAGGTTAGAGAATCTACATGAAACTTAAAAGTGTATTCTCATGTTAAATCCATCGGGGAATACAATGGAAGTGTTTTCTGAATTCCTAAGTGCACCTCTAAAAGGGGATCAAAATTTAAATCATATGCATCTAAACTTCCGGGGGAGACAATTAAAGTGTTCTTGAATTTCTAAGTCCCCTCCTAACCTAAGTGAGCTATGTGGGTAAAACCTTATTTAAAACCTACAAATATATCCTATTTTGATGGAATTAATATCATACGTATACAATTGTCCGGGGAAGACAATGGAAGTGACTACAAATCTCTATGTTCCGAATATTTACGTGTTCTAAATTATCCATGGGAACATGCCCCCCCCCCCCGAATATGCCAAATACGTATATCCGATTTTAATTAAATTTACAACATATATATGCAACACTAATTTAATGCATTTTTTCCGATTATATTAGGGTGCGAAACGGGGAGAGAGGTGCAGGTAAATCAAAAAAAAAACTAATATGCCGTTATGAGCATATATAGTAGTGACCTTCTTACAATCCTGACCAACGTCGGGTCTCCTGCTAGTAGATTATATTTCTTAATATGGACACATGATTAGACAATCTAATGAAATTGCTTCAATATGCTGAAAATGATCATCACACCATAAAAGTTAACACTGAACATCCATACACTTCTATCCCGTTCTCAAAATAACATATCTACCTCTATCTACACCAAAACAGCAGCTTACCCATAATTCACAAACCTCTATAAAAACAACCGTCTACATCTAAAAAATCAATCATATATAGTAGCATCATTTGAATTTGTCCAGCATCCCATGATTATATACACCACACTAATAAATTAACACAACAAATCTACAAGAGTAACTTGCTTATAAAACTTATTAAATCAGTTATTAAAAAGACAGCATCTATAGACAGACAAATACTTAAACATGTATACACTCTCTATGCTCTTACTAAAGATTTTACAATTCTTCGATTAGACTCTAGAAAAACAATTTAATCTCCAAGAAACAACGAATCAATACGATCAGAGAACCACCATTACATCGAAGGAAACAGCGACATCGCCGCAGAATATGGCAACTATATTTGCAATAAACGTAAATGTCTAGTTTGTCAAAATTAAGTCACATATTCTCACTTCACAGTCGCATATACATAGATCAAAATACAAGCGTCACACCTTACCTGTGATAGCCATAATTCCAAATAATAGTTGCCTCTTTTGCATAAAGTATCCAAATAGTTGATGCATACGCGATATAATATTACCTTTTATATAATTATATCTATCAGTTCATATGCGTTTATGTTTTTTATAAGGATATTTTTATTTGTCAAATGTAAAGAAATCCATTAACTTTAACCAGGAAAACACTTATATAATATATATATATATATATATATATATATATATATATATATATATATATATATATTCAATATCGCTGTGTTTGATGTTTGTGTGTTCCTCCTAGAAAAAAGGTTAGAGAATCTACATGAAACTTAAAAGTGTATTCTCATGTTAAATCCATCGGGGAATACAATGGAAGTGTTTTCTGAATTCCTAAGTGCACCTCTAAAAGGGGCTCGAAATTTAAATCATATGCATCTAAACTTCCGGGGGAGACAATTAAAGTGTTCTTGAATTTCTAAGTCCCCTCCTAACATAAGGCAGCTATGTGGGCAAAGCCTTATTTAAAACCTCAAATATATCCTATTATGATGGAATTAATATCATACGTATACAATTGTCCGGGGAAGACAATGGAAGTGACTACAAATCTCTATGTTCCGAATATATATATATATATATATATATATATATATATATATATATATATATATATATATATATAGGTGAGGTGTAATCAGTCATGAGAATATCATAAGCGCAGAAGTTGAAATAGAAATATAATAATAGTATTGAATAAAAGAAACTGAAAATGAAAAAACAATAAATAAACGTGCAACTTACAATTTCGTGCCGCAATTGTTGGACGATTTTAGAAGCAAAGTAAAGTAAATCCACATTTCAGTTTTGTGGTGGTATTTTGGTATAGTCTGTAGGAAATTTTCGGGAACCATTCCCTTTTTCAAGCCTTATATGAGGCGTGAGACAACAGAATGCACATGTCAGCGATTATATCTTTATTTACTAGTCATGAAATTTATTTTACGGACATTTAGTCATCTATTCAGACAAACAAAGTATCCAAACCTATTCTGTAATTTTTCAGAATAACGGTTCGTCAGAAGAAAACGTCCAGAAAAACATAACAAATCTCTGAAGAAAACAAAGCTCACATTTGTAATCATTCAAAAAGAATTCTATATTTATTGCTATAACTAAGGCTAGCTTTTATTTATGTAGAGCCAAATCAAATACGTCTATCTTCTCATATATTTCTGAAAAAAAAAACGAAACATATTTTCATCCATAAAACTAAAAGAAAAAAACAAATAGAAAGAAAGAAAAAGGAAAAAGACAGGAACAAAAGTCTCAAAATACGGACGAATAAAATTCAATATTTTTGGATTCATAAAAATTTCAAGTCTATCCTTAGAGAAGAATATATATATATATATATATATATATATATATATATATATATATATATATATATTAGAAGGGTATTTAGCCATATTCTCTTAGCCATTGTTTCGTACATTTATTTATTTTAACACCACCATTGTTATGTCTTTTTAATATATAATATCTATCTATCTATCTATCTATCTATCTATCTATCTATCTATCTATCTATCTATCTATCTCTCTCTCTCTCTCTCTCTCTCTCTATATATATATATATATACTCATTAGTTTTACACGATGCCTAGTGAAGTCGAAACTACTTACGTAGGTAATTTTTAGTGAACATTAGTAAATTACTCAAAAGCGAAGGAACAATAACTAATACAGCCGTCGGAGACGAAGAAGAGGAAAAAAGAAACATTTATCGATATAAAGAGTAAAATGAGGAGAATATTAATAGGAAGAATAAGTACAAAAAAGAAGAAAAAGAAATAAGCAAAAAAGAAATAAGCAAAAAAGAAATAAGCAAAAAAGAAATAAGCAACCACAAATGTGAAAACTATAACGAAAGAAAGAATACGAGGCCACTGAAATAAGTAAGAATTGGCATTGATCTTAGCCCAGCAGGTTGTCTAATCCATTTCATTGGTCTTAATTGATCAGAAACTTGATGGTAAGTGAGCCGCGTTATATCTCTTCCCAGCAGCTGAGACTCTATCGTAGGTGGCCGCTGGCGAAATTGTCCATGCTTTGACGCGTATCAAATGACCGCCGTCTTCAACAATGGCACGATGATGTACAAATGTGGAATGCCTCCAGCTTGGACGAACCAACCACTCCATGCCTGACTCCATTGTTTCATCATATCATCGGCTAGCAATGTTACGATGCGATTGCGACAAGAGACACATGAACGCAAATATTTAAGTTGATCCTTCACAAAACAGAAAAGACATCCGCGAAATCAAATTTCGCATCTTTCTTATACTAATAGATCACAACTTATCGAAGCAAAAAGCCACTCGAGGATAATGGGTTAGTTGGGGGTTTCCGTTAGATGATGGAACAGCACTATGTAAGGGTTGCGGACTATGATTGATTTACAAGACGACTTGAACACGACCATGTTATAGTCTTTAGGGAATTATTCCAGCTGTAACGTGTTCCACGGGTTTAAAATCTTTGAAAAGTAACACTGTTCATGGAAGTTCCGTTTTATTTTAGGTACATAGAGGAGGAAAATATTGTTCTATGTAGTGTTGGTAGCAAGACGAGTTTTTGCTGAGGTTTCATGGGGCGGAGGTTGCAGATCTTGAAGCTCAGTCGAGCACCTACAATGGAAATACCAATAGAGTAAGGAAAGGGTAGCAACATATTTATTCTGAGTAAAAGAGATGCAGGGAAAGAGGATATCAACTTCCTCTAGATTATGAACACGATTGTGTACTCTGTCCAACCAATAGAGAATATGGCACCTCCCTAAATGTGCCAACGATAAAGCTTCGCGGACCGAATCTGATAATTGTACAAGTAGAGTATTGTATTAGAGGTCGGGTACTTTCTGGTGTGGTAGAATCATTCATTCATTCATCCAGGGATTTTAACAATCGGTTTAATGTAAATTAAATCGGTTTATGGATATTTCAAGAGAAGGTAGAGCCATTGCGCTTCACATTTCGAAGGAGTGTGGCATTCTGGTCTCCTACACACAATTCACGGTTATCGTAATGTATGATGAGGTTCTTGACATTATTATTTTCTTACTGATCGAAGCTTGCAAGTAACTTTGGACGGTGTCTCTTCTTTCTCTGTTCCTATCAATGCTGGTGTTCCTCAGGGCTCTATTCTAGGTCCGACACTGTTTCTTCTCTATATAAATGATCTTCCAGAGAATATTGTTCAAAACATAAACATCTATGCTTACGATACCACTTTCTATTCTGGTGATGCTTCTTGTCCATCTTCCTCTAGTCAGTCGAAATATGCAGCTAATCTAAAAGTTGACCTGAGTTCAGTTGTAGATTGGGGATACGAAACGGCTATTTCATTTAATCCAGTTATGACTCAGCTCGTATCTTTCTGAGATTTTCATGAATGGCTCTGCTCTTGAGGAGAAATCGACTCTGAAACTTATTGGCCTTTCTCTCTCATCACATATTACTTGGAGTTCATACATTAGATCCATTGACCTATCTGCTTCTCGTAAAGTCGGTTCTCTCAATCGCTCCAAACACTTTCTCACACCTGATGCTATTCTCTCTCTACAAATCTACAATCAGTATGGAGTACTGTTGTCATATTTGAGGGTCATTTGAGGGGTCTTGATAAGGTGCAGAAACGTATCTGTAATTTGATTAGCCCTTCCATTTCTTCTTCTCTACACCCCCCTCTCTCTCAAACGTGATTTTGCTAGTCTTAGTCTTTTCTATAAATATTATTATGGCATGTGTTCTTCAGAATTATGTGATCTATTCTCCGCTTCTTGTGTTCCAGCTCGTTTGACTCGTTGGTCTAGTGGTTTCCATCAATTCGCTGTTTTGATACCTCCATGCAATACAGTTTCATATTCCAGTAGCTTCTTTCCAATAACTGTAGGCTTGTGGAACTCCCTTCCTGCTGACTGTTTTTCTCCTACCTATAATCTTAATCTGTTTAACACTACAGTCAATTGGCATCCCTGTCTTTGCGATAATCATATTTTTTCTTGTTAGTTCCTTATATCAAGTGGCTCCATGCTTTGTCTGGAGCGATTTTCATTATATATATATATATATATATATATATATATATATATATATATATATATATATATGTATATATATATATATATATATATATATATATATATAGAGAGAGAGAGAGAGAGGGAGAGAGAGAGAGAGAAAAGGAAAAAAGGAAACCAAAAATATTATGTATTCATCAACATTTCATTTTAATTTCAAGACTTCCTCAGGATGATTGGTCTGAAGAATTTTTCCATTCACACTTTCTACAGTTGACTCAACGTCTTACACTCCTACCATCTATTTGTAGTTCATAATTTATCTTTTCATAAGCGGTTTTTAAAGCTTTTCTCCTCCAACTACAATTGTTTTACAATATATTGAACTTTTTGTGTTATTTTCTTAATACCAATTATCCTGAGAATGTCTTGAAATAAAGAGGAAACGTTGATGGATAAATAAATATTATTTTGGGTTTTCTTATACCTTGGAATATTAATTCCATTTTCATCATTCATATATATATATATATATATATATATATATATATATATATATATATATATATATATATATATGAATGATGAAAATGAATATATATATATATATATATATATATATATATATATATATATATATATATGTATATATATTGAAATAATAAATCAAATGTAAGGTTACATACTTTACAAGTTTATTATAATCATCAAGAGTTAAAATATCTGCTGAATTATGCATACATATTGAATTTATATGCTAAGGAAGTTTAACTTGTGACATGATTGTTCTACAAATAATTCATAAACTTTTGACTTTTGACTGTTCGTTCCTGAATTTTATTTGAACCAATAAAATGTTCAAATCAGATTTCTCCAAAAACTACACTGATACATTCGCTACTACAAGGACTTTCTGCTCATTATTGCAACATATCTAGATTGTTTGGCTTCAAGCATAATTTAAATTGTGTTGTGAATTTTTCAAATAATTACTTACTAATAATTTGCAAATTATTGTTTTTTTTTCTTCATGAAGATAAGAGTTTTTTTGAAAATGCATGGATTAAAGGTAATTTATATATATATATATATATATATATATGCAGATGAGGGCAAATATGCGACAGTTATATAAAAATAATAACTGGAAACATTATTTTATATATCATAAATTTAATAAAATTCACATAACATTTCAGTAAATGTTATATTTTCTATAAATTTATAAAAGCCAACAGAGAGTAGGTATGATTTATTCAAGAACAGACTTACAAATAAATAAGATAAAATATATATGCAGAATTATGGACAAACATTTGCGATTTATGTAGTTGCCGGATCGGAAAAAGGAAAGAAAACAGCCACGGAAGTTATCGATCGAGATGTACTTTACACTTTTATTTATTTGTTAGGTGTTTGCGACATATCTTATTTGAATCTATAATCTCATTTGAACTCATAGTTTGTTTGTTGTTTTGTTTTACGGCATATCAACCTTTTTCAGGTTATTTAATGTCGAATCAATTGTATTTTAAAAAAAAATGTTTTTTGAAAGAAAAAATAAATTTAGAAAAAAAAAAAAAAAATAAATAAATATTTTTGAAAAAAACTTTTTTTTTAAACCATATCATTTTGGGCCCAATTCATTTAATACCAAATCAAGCTTGATATCTTTAGATTATTATATTTTTTATATAGATCAACAGCTTTTAAAAAGTTCATTATTGTCTCTACTTAAACAGTTTCTTCATTGTACCTGCTTTGTAGAACGTTTCCCTTATAGGGGTCAGATCAATGCATTCAGTAAGAATAGGCTTGATTGTGCACGCAGTCTGGCATGCAAAGCATAGTGGTTGCTGTTCGTCTTCAAGTTAGTAGGAATGCGTAATCCTTGTGTGACCTATGCGAAGTCTGGATAACACTACTTCCTCCTTTCGGCTTTTTCGTGAGCTTGTTTTCCATTCTCCTACTGTAGTTTTGATCGCTAGGAGTTAGTTATGTGTATTGCTACTCCAACGTTCTTGTCTTTGTTGTTGGATATATTTGTTGATCTTCGTTTTAAAATCTGTATATGGAATCTAAAAATGGTCTCCTGAGCCACGTCTAAGGCAGACCTGGCTGCCCTATCAGCCTTGTCGTTTCCTCTGATTCCGATATGACTTGAGATCCAACACAGTAACATTTCATTATCCTTTGACAAATATTAATTTTACAAAGTAATTTGGTCCCCAATGGATAATGAATTTTTTTTTTATTTTAAAATAAAATTAAGCGCCATATCTACTGCACATGCTTCTGCGTTAAAAATGGAAGTGTCACTTGGGAGACGCTTCTTATTTACATTATTGTTGAAATTGCAGCACATCCTGTTGCTTCGTCATGTTTTGATCCATCTGTGAAGATGTGCATATGTTTTGGATAATTGTCTTTGACTTTCTCTAATTCCTCGTGGGAAAATTAGAGGATGGGTTTTTGCTTGTGTAGTCTGCTTAAGGTTAGTATGATCTCTGGGATTCTTATGGTCCAAGGTGGGATCGTTGGTATTATCGTATCATGTATTTTTGTCAGGTCCAATCCTGCTTCCTTGTTGATCATTTCCATTCGAAAGCCAAAAGGTCTTATAGCTCTTTCATTCCTTTGGAATAATTCCCTGTATTTGGGATGGAATATACCATTATATGCAGGATTTGATGAACATGATTTCAGTTTGACATAATACTGCAGAGCTAATTTTTCACCTCTGATATCTGCAGGTGCCTCGTCAGCTTCTACATAGAGACTCTCAACGGGCGATGTTCTGAAGGCTCCAAGGACTAACCATAGTCATCCATGGCAAATCGGATCAAGTATTTTTAGATAGGTTTTTCTGGCTGATCGATATATAAAATTACCATAGTCCAATTTGGATCTAATCAACGACCCATGTAGTTTTAATAGAGTGTTTCGGTCTGCACCCCATTCGGTGTGGGCTACCACATGTAGTAATTGTAATATTCTATTACATTTAGCCCTTAAATATTTCAGGTGGGGAATAAAGGTCAATTTCTTATCGAAAATTACACATAAGGAATTATATTGATCTAGGACTGGAATTTCCATCCTTTCAAGTTTCAGGCTTGGGTCGTTGTACAATTTTCTCTTCTGACAAGAATGGACACATTTTGCTTTTGCTTGAGAACATCGGAAACCATTTTCTGTTGCCGATTTGTTGACTTTATTCAAGCGTTGTTGCAATTTTCGCTCAATGGTATGCATATGCTTAGACCTGTAGTATATTAGGAAGTCGTATACGTATAAGGATCCATCCATTCCGGGTAATAAGCTTTTTATTATGTTGTTTATTTTTATGCTAAACAGAGTCACAAATAGCACGCTGCCTTGTGGAACACCCTCTTCCTGAGTTTTTATATCAGAAAGAGTAGATCCAACGCGAGCTCGAAATCTTCGGTTTGACAAAAAACCGTCAATAAAATGTGGCAATCTACCTTTTAGACCGAGATAATTCAAATCTCTCATGACGCCATATTTCCACGTTGTATCATACGCTTTCTCTAGGTCAAAGAAAATAGCTACGAGATGCCCTTTTTGATAAAGCTTTCTCTTATGGCAGTTTCCAAGCGAACCAAGTGGTCTATTGTGCCTCTTTTATTGCGGAGTCCACATTGTACATTGGCAATATGGCCATTGGATTCCAAATACTAAATCAATCTATTGTTGATCATCCTCTCCATTGTTTTGCATAAACAACTGGTCAAGGAGATTGGCCTGTAATTTTGTGGATCCAAGTTGTCTTTGCCCGGCTTTGGGATTGGTACCACTGTAGTTTGTCTCCATATGTTCGGGAATTTTCACTCTGTCCATATTTTGTTATATATTTTTAGGAGCAATTTAAGTTATTCTCCTGGTAGTTGCCTTAAAAACTCATGATGGACTTCATCCAGTCCTACAGCAGTATCATGAGTCCCTTAACTCACTCAATGTAAATGAACTATTATATTTTTCCAGATTTTTGGATTTAAAATTCAACTTACGCTTTTCTGCGTCTCTTTTGGTGGTTAGAAATTCTTGTTTTCCTGACTTGATGCATTTTTAGAAAACGTTTCTGCTAGCTGATTTGCTATGTCTTTTATATCTGCTATTGTGCAGTTATTTTTGGAGAGGTGTTGGATCGGTTTAGTCTGGTATTTACTCTCAATTTTCCTGATCATTTCCAAAACTGCTTTCGGTTTAGAAGAGGAATTTAGTTTGCCAACATATTCTTGTCAGCATTCTTTTTTCGCTGTTTTTATCACCTTGCGCACCCTTGCTCTGTATTGTTTGAATTCTATTAGATTTGTTGTAGTTGGCTCTTTTTCAAACATTCTTAAGGCTGCTCTTCGCAGTCTAATGGATGTTTGCACTGACTGTTAAACTAGGGTATTTTACGTTTGTCTGGTGTAGAATTTCTCGGGATGCAGTCTTTTGCTATTTCAATCAGCCTCTCTGTGAAGTGTTCTACTGGGTTAGAGTCTGTTTCCACACATGTCAGTTTCTGCTGACTTTTCTATTTAAACATTTGCCAATTGGCTTTGTTTAGTTTCCAGTGGTCTGGTTTACTTTCACCACCAGGTTCTATACTTTCTAGGAGGATCAGAAAATGATCACTGTCACAAGTGTCATCATACACTCTCCAAGTAAAGTCAATATAGACTGTAGAGTCGCATATGGTCAAATCAATAGCAGAATTACTTCCATTGAATGAGTTCATATATGTATGTGTTTCTTCGTTTAGCATGCACAGTTCATTTTCATTAATAATATTTTGTATTATTTGACCCTTTTTTGTCGTAGTTTTGTGCCCCATAGGGTATTGTGACTATTAAAGTCTCTCAATAGGATGAATGGTGTGGGTAATTGGTCAATTAGTTTCTTTAGCTCACTTTAATTTATGTCTTCACTTGGTGGAATATGTATTGAACATAGATTCATTGATTTATGTAATGTCGCCTTAATTGCATATTGGTTTGGATATTCAGTTTGCTACGGGGTATATCATTTCTTAATAGAATTGATGCCCTACCAGAGGCTTTGCGTCGAGTATCATGGATATGGCTGAATATCCTTGTAGTTTCATTCTTTTTCCATTATTTCTAGATTCATGCAGTTTATTCTTAAGTTGGTACCATGAGCTATTTAAGCCTTATCAGTCAATTTTACCAGACCTAATTTTGTCTCATTATTATTATAATTATTATTAATTTTTTGTTTATTGATTTGGTCGCATTTAAGTATTTTTGTTTTCTTTGCCATACCTAATTATTATTTTATTTCTTTGCCATACATCGTTATTTTTTTATTTTTTTGTCATACCTCATTATTATATCATTACTTTGTCATGCCTCATTATTATATCATTACTTTGTCATGCCTCATTATAATATCATTACTTTGTCATACCTGATTATTATATCATTACTTTGTCATACCTGATTATTATATCATTACTTTGTCATACCTCATTATTATATCATTACTTTGCCATACCTCATTATTATATCATTACTTTGTCATACCTCATTATTATATCATTACTTTTCCATACCTCATTATTATATCATTACTTTGTCATACCTCATTATTATTTCATTACTTTTCCATACCTCATTATTATTTCATTATTTTGCCATACTTCGTTAATATTTTATTTCTCTGCCACACCTCGTTATTATTTTATTTATATCGTTATATAAGAAAAGATCAATATACTAGATATATACATGATGTATGTATTACTAATAAATATATCAGTTATACGTACATTACTGTTTTTTGACCTCTGATGAAAATAATTTCACTTTGAAAATCTATGGGTTAATGACCATGAATAAATTTCTTTGTTTAGAACTTTTGATTAATTAATTCATTTAAAAATTTTCTATCTTTTATTTTAATCATTCATTTTCAAGATTTATTGCTCTATCCAATGTATTGAGCTATCCATTATAATGATAGATTATTATTTAAAGATACAATATTTATCTTTAAAATTTCATCAAATTATATATATATATATATATATATATATATATATATATATATATATATATATATATATATATATATAATTATAAATATTTGTTTCATCAATATGGGAATCATCAGTGTAGAGAAGAATTATTCACACTGGTCGTTGTCAGGCTAAAATGCGGCGATTTCCTACAGGGATGCAACGCGGAAGCCTCTGTGTAGCCTCATTGCACTAAATATATTTTCATAAATTACTACCTTGCTCTACTTACCTATTGAGCACTGTTGAAGTAAATACTGAAAATTGATACATAAAAATTATATTTATTTTCTATGTAGATACATGAAATATGCATAATATATATATATATATATATATATATATATATATATATATATATATAGTATGCAAAAATATCTATATAAAGAAATCTACATAAAGGCGTCTATACTTCATTCCATCGGTAAATATTCAGGAAGGAAACATTAAAATATATACACAACATAATATATCACATAATCATTTTATGGGTCTATATATATTAAATTATGATAATTTATATATATATATATATATATATATATATATATATATATATATAGAGAGAGAGAGAGAGAGAGAGAATTATCAACAAAAAAAATTATACACACATTAAGGTGTGTATAGTGTTTTTCTTTTTAATAATTCTGTTTTGCTCTGTTTAAAGGTACATAGAGTTCTTTTATTCGAATTCTCAACGCAATATTGAAATCTACACACTATATATATATATATATATATATATATATATATATATATATATGTATATATGTATATATGTATATATATATATATGAAGTTAATGCAACAAAAGATATAAGAGGCAACATGTTTTAATTAGTGAAACTTTGCTTGAATTTTGAATTCTAATAAAATTAGATTTGCACCTTATTTTAATATTTCATTTCATATTATGCTATATATATATATATATATATATATATATATATATATATATATATATATATATATACATATATATACCTACATATATATACATACATATATATATACATACATACATATATATATACATATATATATATATATATAATATGTTTTTTTATTTATAGATAAACTGCTTTCATCTTTTGAAGATTTATCAGTATAGATTAAAACAAGTGGCTTACCCACCAATGTGTTCGAACTTACAAATGTGGGTCTTGTAATTGAAGGTAGTTAACCCCTTGGCTAGACGAGTAAATACGAGTTTAATACAAACTTGAACCAACAATTTTAGATGTTCAACAGAGGGGAGGGAACTACAAGATTACTTTGAAGGCGATATAGTTCTTTTGTCTCAATCCAATATATATATATATATATATATATATATATATATATATATATATATATATATATATATATATATATATATATATATGCTTTTGAAAATGATTTGCAGAAAACTCACCAGAGCTCTTTCGACTATAATCTCGTAAGGAGAAACCGCTAGTATTGTGATTCAAATATATCAACGAAAATGAACAGCAAGAGGGGAAGATTGAAGTGCCAGCGGATACTAAAACATGATTAAAATGAATTTAATTTAATAGTCGTCTAAAACGGCATAGCGTGGGATAAACAAAACAGGGGTGCGTTTAAAGTTCCCCAAAGAGAGTTAGCACTTTCACAAATCTCTTCTACCGGAACAAGGAAGATGGAGAAAGATTTCAACATTTTTAATTGGGTTTTAGAATCCGCTCTATGAAGCACCTCAAAACGCTCTACTTTATAGTTACTAGCATCCATTCACTGTGGAGGTCCCCAGATGCCGGAGAGCTTTCCACACAAATAGCTTCTTTCCTCGCGCTGCTGGCCTCTGGAACTCCCTCCATGCCCCCTTTTTCCCCGACGGTACTGACATGCAGACATTTAAAATTAATGTAAACACACATCTCGCTGCGCAGATCCAAATTTAGGTTGACCCGTCAACTTTCTCCCTTTTCTTTCTTCTCAGTAGCCCCTTACGTCTACAGTGGCGGTCTGCTTTGTCTGGGGTGTACTATGTTACAACAAAACAAAAAAAAACCCAAAACATGGATTTTAAACCTAATGCTGCCCAATAGCAGATTCAAAAGTCGCAGAAGACAAGTGGCAAAGGGATCCTGCCCTTCCTTTTCTAATCCTGGATGGAAAAAGTACGACCAATATAGCCAGCGTCGCACTGCCATTGAAAACGGTAAACAACATTACTATAATGGATAAAATTCACACTATCATTGCGAAAAGAAGGTAAAGCGGGTATTGTAGCAAAAACCAAGCGCAGGGAAACAGAGTAAAAACATTTGATAATGCTTCTAACAAGTGTTAGTACTCAATTTTCACTCCTTGCTCTTCATTTTCGTTGGCATATTTGATTGATCATACGATCGGATTCTCCTGACGCAATGATACTTGAAAGAGCTCTAAAGAGTTTTCCGCAAATCATTTTCAAAAGAATATATATATTTTGTACCTCCAAACATTTGTACATATATATATACATATATGAATATATAAATATATATATATATATATATGAGAAGAATGTTGTAGTTCGCTTGGAGCATTGTGTATAGTGTAAGAATAATATTTTAGAGGCGATAACAATGCGTTGTTGAAGTGACACATACGACACGTGGAATCGTAAAAACAAAACAAAGTGACAATATTGAAAAGTCAATAATTTTCAAAAATTTTTTTTTTTTTTACCAGTGTATCGTTGACCGTGGTGTTAGGTTGGAGTGTGTCCTTTTCATTATTTTTTTTTTTAGTTTTCGAGGGTATCCATCATCCTCAGAATAAAATAAATACTACCACTCGTTGGAGTGTGTTTTTTTGCCAAAAGCCGGGGCCGGAAATGCTGGTTTGTTTTTAGTAGTAGGTCCGCAGAAGTTTGTTTATTTATTTTTTTAATTTTTTTTTTTTTATATATAATTTATTATTTACTATTTTAACCGTTGCTGTTTATTTTGTTAGTAGATATTTTTTTTTTTTTTGTCTGGTGCTTCGAACAGGCGTGTTCAGGCTTGCTGGTTGTTCAACTCGCCCTGGCTGATGTGAGGATCCTGTGAGACAAAGGAACCGCACCAGCATGTGCTTGCATGTGCACGATAGAATTGGTGTCGGCTTGCCTGCACGCCGTGTATCCGACAATTTGGGGTTGGTCCGGGATATTAGCGAGGTAGGCATCAAGAGAGCGCTTAAATTGTTCCACAGCAGCATTTTTTATATCCCGAATACACCTAGGCATGGCATTGAAGAGTTGTGACCCCTGTACAGGTAAGCTCGTTTCAAAAATGGTTCGTATTTTCCCACCAGTTTTTAGCGAGGGAACAATACAGTGCCTCCCGCGGCGTTTATTGTCTCGGGCTTGAATGTGGCCATTAATGTTCGGTACCTTTCCTTCCAATATCTTCCAGATGTAAATTATCCGGTACCTTTCACGTCGTCTTTGCAGCGAGAACATTTTTGTCTTCTTCAGACATGACCAGTAGTTCCGATCAGCTTGAATTTTCCGTAGAAAGGACCACTGAATGGCTTCAAGCTTTTGGATGAGCCTAGGGCTACTTGGGTTCCACAAGACAGAACAGTATTCCAAAACTGGAATGACCAAGGATTTATACAGCGTGACCATTGCACGATATTCTCTGGTTTTAAATGTCCTCAGGATCCAGGCAATGAGGTTCTTGGCTTTTTCCACAACTTTGTTTATTTGATTGCTAAAAAGACAATCACTAGACATAGATACACCGAGGTCCTTTACTTCTTGCTTTATGTTTATCATTTTTCCTGACGGAGTGTGGTATGATATCTCGCTTTTTAGCTGGTCGTTATTACCATAGCGGAGAAGCTCAAATTTCACGTCATTTAGCTCCATGTTATTGTCCTCCGTCCATTTGTAGATCTGATCGAGATCCTTTTGAAACAACACAGCATCCTCGGGAGACCGAACGGATTTTGTGGCCCTTGTATCATCGGCGAATGACCTGACTATTGACATGGCGATATCTTCATCAATGTCCCCAATAAGGATTAGGAAGATTATGGGTCCCAATACACTTCCCTGGGGAACTCCAGAAATGACAGGTTGTGGCTTCGAGGTTGCACCATCAACCATAACTGTTTGGAGGCGATTACTCAGGAAGGATTCGATCCATTTGAAGATGCTTCCACGAATGCCAAGATCAAATATTTTCTGCAGAACTATTTTGTGGTCAACTTTGTCAAAAGCTTTGGCAAAATCTAAGTAGACAACATCTGCATTAGCGCCATCATCAATAATTGATAGAATAGTGTCAAACTGCTCAAGGAGTTGACTTAAACAGGATATACTGAGTAATTTATTTTATTTATTTATTTATTTATTTATTTATTTTTTTATAACGTTGTTGTTTGTTTTGTTAATAATATACTGAATAATCATTATCTCGGTGGTAGAGGTTTGATAACTCGTGTGAGTCAAGTTTTGTTTGTGGGAGTTATGTCCCTTTAGAGTTTTAATTAATTTCGTTCTATAAATTTGTTTACCGTGTGTGTGTGTATTAGCAGATGTGATTGGGTGGGTGAGGAATCCTGGGTATGTGGGTGGGGCGTCGTTAATAGAGCCTTTGGTATATATATGTGTGCGTGTGTGTGTTGGTGTATGTATATATGTATATATATATACGTATATGTAAAATACATACATGCATACATTTTTATTTCAAAGCCAAAATAGGATATGCTGTGAACGAAGTAAACCGCATCCATAGCAAATGAACTACGGAAACCGACAAGACATCCTCTGTTAGACACTTCCAACAGATACTCGAGCGGAATGGATACCCTAAAACATCAGACACTACAATAAGACATCTAGAAAACACCCAAAACAAACTCCCTCTAACACATGCTTCCTTAAAATACCACACTTTAGCGATAGAATAACCTCGGCCATCCGCAAAGCCATCCACAAAGAACACTAAGACATTCAACTCACACACTCCGGACCTACACTAAGACAACACCTATCTAAACCTAGAACACATTTCAACACGAACCCTTGCACCCTAGCAAACTGCCCCATCAACAACACAGGTTTATGCAACCGCACATATGCTATATACCAGATACAATGTGCGGTCTGCAATGAATTCTACATCGGCAGTACAGTGAGACCTTTGCATATACGAATTAAAGAACACGTAACCACCAAGGCATCATCCTTCCAAAAACATATAACACATGGCCACAACCCCACCAAAGACATACGAGTCAAGATACTAGCTAGCAAAAGAGACCAGTGCAATCTCAGACTAAAAGAATCTATATTAATTAGAAAGCTATCCCCTAAATTGAACAACAGAGCCGAGCTAAACTCCAACTTCTTAATATAACCACACACGACAAGCACCATCATACACATTATACTAACAAACATCTATGATAC
>OY744533.1:95484577-95502077 GCA_963556195.1 Sepiola atlantica
GTGTCGACGGAACGAAGCAAAATATGCTTTACAAGGTTACCCCGTTCCTAAAAACGCTGCTATATCTTCCTCCCCCCTCTCTCTCTCTCTCTACATATATATATATATATATATATATATATATATATATATACATAAATATACATATATACATATATATATATACATATATATATATATAGTATATATATGTATATATATATATGTATATATGTATATTTATGTATATATGTATATATATATGTATATATATGTATATATATGTATATATTATATACATATATATAATATATATATGTATATATTATATACATATATATATATAAATATATATACATACATATGCATATATATATATATACATACATATGCATACAAATATATATATATATGCATACATATATATATATATATACACATACATATGCATACATATATATACATACATATATACATACATATATACATACATATGCATACATATATATACATACATATATATATATATACATACATATATATACACACATATATATATATATACATATATATACATATATATACATATCTATACATATGTATACATATCTATAGATATATATACATATATATATATACACATATATATACATACATATACATACATATATATACACATATACATATATATACATATATACATATATACATATATATATACACATATATACATATATATACGTATATATATATATGTATATATATATATTTATATATATGTATATATAGAGAGAAAGAGATATATAAATACTAATATCATTTTAAAAAAATTAGTATCTGCATACATATGTTTTATCCTTTTAGAGAATCATCACACGGTTCGACCCCCAGACACAAATCACCTATTAACTTAATTCTGAACCCCTTTATCCATGCGGCCAGCCTAACAGCCATGCAGAAAGATGAGCATTAAAGTTTATTTATGTTTTTAAATGCGATATTCTTTATATTTCATGCAAAAGTTTAAATTCTAGCTCAGTCGTGTATGACTAGAGCTCTCAATTGTTTCTGCCGCTTTCATGAACCTATGTTTTCTAGGATATGTTTAGGAGGAGGCTATATCAATGTATAAACATTCCCCAGTCAGGCTAAAAGAAAATATCACTAATAATAATAATAATAATAATATATATATATATATATATATATATATATATATATATATATATAACATAGCATATAATTGGGGAAAAGGCTCGTGCCTGTGACTCCTGATTTTTTTTTTTGCTCCACTATACCAATTTGTACGCAGATTTGACTGAATATTGTTTTTGAAGACAGTGTTTGTCTAACTATCACTTAAAGTCGTTTGTATCTGTTGCGTCGATGACCCAGTCTGGCAGAGAATTCCAATTGTTACCAACCGTAGCCCGAAGGAATACTTTCTAATGGTTAGCCTGCCATGTTTCTTTTCCAGTTTCAGGTTGTGACCTCTTGTTCCGGTGATCCTGCTGAGGGGTAATAGTCTCTTCTGGACCATGTTGTCTTTAGTATGTTAGGATCTAGAACGTCTGGATCATACCTCCACGTTCTCTTCTAGCCGGAGGAGAGCTTCATATTTCTTAGTCTATATTCATATGTCAGGTCCCCAAGTGTAGGGCACAATATATATATATATATATATATATATATATATATATATATATAGTCTTGGAAGTTTCCCAACCATTAAAACTATATAAAAAAAAACAAAAAAAAAACAAAACATTAAGTCCCAAGTCGTTCAGTGGAAAATCACTCATGTAACTCAATTAAACTTTTTCAGTTATTATATTAGTTTGCTTCTAACATTATTTAAGGGATCATCAATTGTTTACCATGAAAAACTGTTTCGGGAATGTAACTATATATATATATATATATATATATATATATATATATATATATATATATATATATATATATAGTTTACTTTCGTCCTGTTGATTACACCTTTTCACAATGAAATGGAAGCGGACGTCTTTTTACGTTCTCAACAATATTCATCCCACTCCCAAATTTACGTCAGATAAAGAAGTCAATGCTTCCCTTCTATTTCTTGATGTGTTAGTTTGTAATGCTTCTTCCGGTTTATCAAAATTTTGTTCAGTGTACCGGAAACCAACTTTTACTGGTCTCCACACTCGTTGGAACTCATTTCGCCTTACAGAACACACGTTCAATTAGATGTAGACACTTTCCCATTGGGCGTTAATGATTAGTTCGAAGACCCAGCTAGATGATGAAATTAAATTCTTCACTAAGACCCTCTGCAATAATGACTATTGATAAAACAATGATTGAATCTAAATATAAAAAAAAATAAAATTCCGAATTTCTATAAAACGAAAACACCTTCCGTTGACAGGTGTCCCTATTTTCTTTCGCCTACCTTGATTAGGTAACATAAGTGATAGATTCGCCAAACAAATCTCTTTGATATGTACAATGATGTTACTTTGTAGTGAATACACGAGTTGTCTTTTATACCAGACCCATGTCGACGTCGATTCGAAAATATATTCTTTCCCTTACCCCCAACAATAATTCTACTATGTATTTATTTAAATGTAGTTGTCGTTTGTAATACGTTGGGAGGACGTCACAAAAGTTGAGACATCCTGGTCAAACAGCACGTGAACACAAACATTCGCCAGGTAAATGATTTACCATCGGATGTTCTGCATAATACATACGTGTCATCCATCGCCGAACACCTTATAAATAGACGTTCTTTCGGTTCCAAATTTAGTGTTGAATCATCTTCCATTCTCAGTAAGTCCCGCCATCTCTTTTATCTGAAAATTCTAGAAATCACTTACATTAAGTCTTTGTAGCCTCTCTTTGTAAGCATCCTCTCGGACTTAATGTAGCTTCTATTTGATTCATTTTTACCTTTTCAGTCGCTATAATTTCCATAGCATTATTTTTGTCTCTTAATCCTAACCTCGATTTAGCTCTGTTGAGAGAGATCGAAACCGGTCAGCTAGTTCTTTTAGTCCTTTTATATATTAATTAATCATATTTAAAAATAAATACGGTCTTTATATCGCTATAATAAGAAGTAATACCACTAGTTATTTTAAATATATATATATATATATATATATATATATATATATATATATATATATATATATATATATATATAATATATATATATAGTTTAAATTTAGAACAAGTGGTGGTCTCTTCAACCAGCAACGTTTCAAAGCTAAGACCCTTCTTCGACAAACTGTCATCAGGGATCTTTTGTTTGCAGATGACGCTGCACTTTGTGCAACATCTCGGGAGGAAGCGCAACTGCTTGTGGACAGGTTTTCGGCTGCTTGCAAGGCTTTTGGTCTGACAATCAGCATCAAGAAAACAGAAGTGATTCACCAACCTCGCCTCATGCCTAAACAAGTTCAGGGTGTGAAACAACGGCCACCAGTAAAGCAACGACCACCAGTACACTGTTTTCCAGATACTCCAATCCAAGTGGACGGTAAAGATCTGAAATATGTGAAAAACTTCACTTATCTTGGGAGTAAGATAAATTGGAGTGCCTCCCTTGATGACGAAATCTTTAACCGAATTGCGAAAGCAACCACTGCCTTTGGAAAACTGCGTCATCGGTTATGGAAGGACAGGGGGATAGGTTTGAGAACAAAAGTACTTGTGTATAGAGCAGTTGTGCTAACATCACTGCTTTATGGATCGGAATCATGGACAGTCTATCGCAGCCACATTCAGAAGCTTGATGTCTTTCACAAAAATTGCCTTAGAACGATTTGTGGTGTCACCCTAAGAAATCGGATGTCTAATGCGGACCTATTTACATGCTGCGGTATTGGCGGAATTGAAAGCTTTTTGATGCAATCACAACTGCGTTGGGCAGGACATGTCTTACGTATGGAAGATGATAGAATACCAAAGCAACTGATGTACGGCGAGCTCAACAGTGGAAGGCGAAATGTGGGTCGACCGCTGCTTCGCTTTAAGGACAAGTTGAAAATGAATTTGACATCTATCAATATTGCTTATCGTGATTTTGAACAGCTTGCTTCTCGACGGAAGGAATGGCGATCTGACTGCCAGAGGGGCATCAGGCGGTTCTCTGTAACTGCCATTGATCAACAGCGCGAAAGACGCGAAAGAACAAAAACATCTACAAGTATCCCAGCCGATTTTTCTCAAGATCTTCCTTCTTGCATCCATTGTGGGCTGGTTTGCAAATCTCTCGCAGGACTCAAATGCCATTTACGATTAAGTAAATGTAAGCATGCTACATCCATCGTAGACTAAACAAATTTTGAGTTGTCAAGACCTCATACGTCGAAATCGACGGGAGAGTCCATGATATATATATAACTATTATCTGACTATGTGTGCTCGTTCACAATTCCTTTAAGAAATGAAAGTTTGTTTAAAAACTCGAAAATTATAAGAAAATTAGTTTCAAGAGTGACTTCAAAAAATTAATTCTTCAGTTTACTATCTGATTTACGAGTTGATACTTAGACGTCGCGAAAGTATGATAATTAAGCAGGCACTCAATATATAGCTATTACCAAGTTAGATCTGGTATCTGTCTGTCTAGGTCCGAACCTATGCAATTACTTCTAAGTCTACTATTGTACTGTCTTTTAATGCTTAATTCAGTTTACTATAATACTTACGACTATCTCATGCTTGCTTCAGGGGGTAGTATAGTATCTGTTTTGTTCGCATGATATCGTCCTCTCAGCAATTAACTCCGCCTTTGGTTTTTGGGGGTGGGGGTAGTGTAGTGTCTGTTATGTTGTCATGAGACCACCCTCCCGTGCATTACCTCCTCATTTGCAGTTGTAGTATATGCCCGTTCGTCAGTATAAAATTCTCACAGGCATTATATCCTGCTTTGAAGTAAACGGTATAGTATATGCTCCTTCGTCAAGGTTTCGTCTTTCCAGACTAGAAACATATTTGACCGTAGGGAGTATATCTTAGTGATGGGACGATTACACATTTTTTCCCGATTCCGATACAATTACCTATTCTGTTTTTAATTCCCGATTCCGAGTGATATACCGATTTCGATTCCGATTTCAGAGATATACCAAAGTTATGTTAAAAACTCAACTAATAAATTGTTCACGTCAGTTGTTTAGTATAATATTGCGCTGGAACAAAATCTATAAGAAACGGACATGTTACTTTTAATGCATCCGATCGATAAGTTAAAATAGATGAACATTGGTAAATTTTTTCTTGGATTAAAAAAAAACATTAATTAATTAATGTTTATTATCATTTTAAAGAAGGAAATATTACTTAATAAATTAATTTGCTTAACTATGTTCAAAGGCAAAAGAAACAAGATTATAATACTAAACGTGTTTGGTTGTGTTTAAGTATTTGTTTTACGAATTTAACAATATTGTACGTATTATTTAACAAAGAGTGACAATAACATTGTTACAGAGAAATCTAGATGAAAATAAAGCTACAAAATATAAGTTTTTCATATCGCACACATTTTAGGTATACTTATGATTGTGTAATTGTATAATTGTTCAGGTTTAATTATAAATATGAAATAAAATAACAGAATTTTTCGTTCCATTTATGTTGATGGCAAGCATTTTCTTCGAAAAGTTTTTTATAACCACACAACATCCGTGAGCTTAATTTGTCAAAATATATGTTATATTTTTAACAATTTAATAATTCAAAGTTTAGTATCTGTTATGATAAATATTCATCATTTTACCATTGGAAAATTAAGTTTTAAAAAGTAAAAGAATCGTTTTTAGAATCAGAAATTAGGCTCAAAATTGTTCCGATTCCGATACCCCAAATGTTCCGATTTTTTTCGATACTCGATTTCGATTCCTATGAATCGTCCCACCACTTATATATATATATATATATATATATATATATATATATATATATATATATATATATATATATATATTAGTACTTCATGTATCCACATAAAATATTATAAGGGGATATCATTTTTTATGTATCAGTTTTCAGTATTTACTTCAACAGTGCTCGATACGTAAGTAGAGCTAGGTAGTAAGCAATGAAAATATATATGGCAATCAAGCTACACAGAGGCCTGACGATTCCCCCCGGGGATGAAACACGGGAGCCTCTGTGTAGCTTGATTGCTATATATATTTTCATTGCTTACTATATATATATATATATATATATATATATATATATATATATATATGTGCTGTGTGTGTGTGTGTGTGAAAAATTGCAAACAGAAAACAGGAAAAAGACAAAAACAAGAGATTTAACCGGTTTCATTCGTGCTTGCGAACGTCTTCAGAAAAAGTTAAGATTTGGAAATAATTTTATTTTGAAGGCACAAACATGGAAGGAGGAAAGGATTATCCGATTGGATGTCAGATTTCAATGTCACTTAAAGTCTTCCCATATGGTCCAATCGAGTCATCCTTTCCTCCTCCCATGTGTGTGCCTTCAAAATAAAATTATTTCCAAATCTTCACTTTTTCTGAAGACGTTCGCCAACACGAACGAAACCGGTCAAATCTCTTGTTTTTGTTTTCCTCATGCACTTTAAGCTGTTTTCCGTTTGTCATTTTTCACACATTTTGTCTACCCCGGCATTTCATTTTCATGAATTATCGTGTACCTTACCCCCCCCACACACATATATATATATATATATATATATATATATATATATATATATATATATATATATATATATTTATATATATATATATATATATATATATATATATATATATATGTACTTCTTGCAAAAAATGCATACCTGTAAAGTTCATCTAAAATTAAAATAACAAACATGACTAGTTTTCTTATTACATACCCTTGATTATATATATATATATATATATATATATATATATATATATATATATATATATATATATATACAGGGTGCATCAGGTATATGAGAACATCGCGTAATGTCGTTATTGTTACGTTATATTAATTATTTTTATTCTTTTTTGCAGATAATGAAAAATGGCAGATAATAATGTAACGGAACAAATGAAAAGACAGGCTGTAATTGTCGCAATAAAGGCAGATCATAGCGATTTACAAATCGCACAATTTCTTAAAGTCGCCCGTTCTTTTGTTTATAAAGTTCGTAGGGAGTTAGAAGAAAATGATGGTGATTGTAAGCAGGTTGCTAAACGTAAAAAGCACGACCAACGGTCAGACACGATTAGAACACCTGAATTTATTCATCAAGTTCAGAATATTATTGATGAGAGCCCCCAAAAGTCAATGAGGTCAATGAGGTCCATCGCAAAAGACCTGAATGTTTCAGAAGCCACAATTCGAAGGACTGTTTATGAAAATCTTCGTTACAAGTCTTATGTGATGAGGAGAGGCCAGTTTATGTCCGAGACCACCAAAGAGAATCGTTTGATAAGGTCCAAGAGGCTGTTAAACAAACTGAAACATCCTGTTGAGCAAGGCATGCTTTGGTTTTTCTCAGATGAGAAAAACTTTGATCAAGATCAAAAGGTAAACAGAAGGAATGACAGATGGCTGTGTAATGACCCTTCCGAAGTTCCAACAGTCATGCATACAAAATTTCCTGCAACTGTTATGGTTTTGGGGGTTGTTAGCAACGAAGGACATGTGATGCCACCACACTTCTTTCGGCAAGGACTAAGAGTCACTTCTGCTGCTTACATTGAAGTCTTGGATACTGTTGTTAAGCCCTGGATCGATAGAGTAACAAATGGAAGGCCCTACATCTTTCAACAAGACTCTGCACCAGCACATAAGGCTCAAAACACTCAGGAATGGTTGGCGGATCATTTTTATGATCACATCACTCCAAACTTGTGGCCTCCAAACTCTCCAGACCTGAATCCATTGGATTATTATGTGTGGGGCGTCGTGGAGAGAGATGTTAATAAACACCCCCACAACACTAAAGATTCTCTAAAAGCATCCATTGTCAGAGTGATGGACAACATAGATGAGGACCATCTCAAGCGCGCTTGCAGTCGGTTTAGGTCTCGAATCGAAGCTGTCATTGAAGTAGAGGGGAATTTCATTGAATGAAATTATTAAACAATACCTTAGCTTACATATTTATATAATTGTTTTTGATTAAGAATATTTTTGTTTGATTTTTTTTATCATTTAATAAAATGGAAAATATGTTCTCATATACCTGACGCACCCTGTATATATATATATATATCGCTAGATGGAGCACTTAAAGTAGGTTAACAACAATTCGTTATTTATAGCGTAATTGAGTTCTCGTGGTAGTTTTCTGATATGGACGCTTAATTTACTCTTGCATTTCTATGACAATGCGTGGTGGACACGTCCGTCCGCGCACTGACTACTAAGTCAAATATGAATTTAGTATTAGGGTTCGAACCGTGTTACCAGCAGGGTTTGTCTTCTCCTATACTGATGATTGTAAGTAGGTTAATTAAAAGAATATTATTCATGAATACGTATATAAATATATATATATATATATAATTATTTGCGCACAAACCATGAAATCTACAAACCGGAAGTCCTCGATTAATGTGTTTCCCTTTTTGGACACATCAGTAGAAAATATCCGAACTCAGGATTAAAAACCCGTGTCACTTGCATGCGAAGCTAGTACTCTGCCACTGAGCTTCCTCGCCAGATACAATAGCGTCTATTAACTAACACATATTAAGAAAACCGCAGAAAGACCAACTGTATACCTACTCTTCTCAACAAGGGGTGTAGTCATCCAACTACTTAGAACCCAAGCCGATGTCTCACAAGTAGGAGTTTATACTCGCTAGGACAATGCCATCCAACAAGCTAACGAGCAAATAAATATTATATTTGTAAATGTGAGATGATATATATACTTATTTCTACAATCAGACAACGCCGCAGTCCACAACCCATGAAAGCAACAAAACATGTATATATATATATATATATATATATATATATATATATATATATATATATATATATATATCGAATAAGTGGAAGAAAAAATATTATGTACCCATCAGTTCCAAACTTTGGGTATATTCTTTCTGCTTGCACAGAGACGGTTTACGTAGGTTGATGGTGACCACTTCGAGAATCTTAAGGTGATTCTTCGAGCGAGCCCTGTGCAAGACAGTAAATGCCTCATCTGTATATCCCTCAGTGCATGAATGGCACTCCAATAAATGGTCGCCAATGGCCGACTCATGAGCTTGTAAACGCCCGGATGTCGTCCACTGTCTGTGCCAACGTATCGAGGGAGGATGTGTTGGGAAACTCTGACCTCTAATCGTTGAATGGTACGCTCCACGTAGTCAGCCTCACACTGGCCACGAAAATGGTAAACAAATAAATTGTATTGAATGGTAGGGGATACCATCCTTGCGAAAAGAGGGGAAAGCACTGCGGGTCCAAAACACCGTTCTCACATTAGTCGCAAAAAAAGCAACGAGACACGGCTGAAACAATTTTATGCGAAAGTTCCTGGCTAGCGGTGGCAATCCATAATCATTTCACAAAAACACGGCACTTTTGGGGGCCGAAATGTTTTTCTCTATTAAATGTGGCAATTTTGTCCTTTATGCATCTTTCAATAGGGTCTAATGGATAGCCATTGGAAGATAGGATTTCAGTTTGGAATTAGAGCAGATCACCAACGCTCGATCCACTAGGGTTTTTATCAGATTTATTTTATATATATATATATATATATATATATATATATATATATATATATATATATATGTATATATGTATATATATAAAAATATGTATATATATATATATAAATAAGTATAAATATATATATACATATATATATATATATAAATATACATATATATAAATATATATATATATACATATGTATATATATATATAAATTTGTATATATATATATATAAATAAGTATAAATATATACATACATATATATTTATAAATATACATATATATAAATATATATACATATATATATAAATATGTATATATATAAATATGTATATATATAAATATGTATATATATATATATTTATATGTATATATATAAATATGTATATGTATATATATGTATATTTATATATATATATATACGTATATATATATTTATATAAACATATATATATACACATATATATATATATATAAATATACATATATATAAATATATATATATACATATGTATATATACATATGTATATATATAAATATGTATATATATTTATATATGTATATATATATATAAATATGTATATATATAAATATGTATATATATACATATATATATATATATGTATATATATAAATTTGTATATATATATATAAATGAGTACAAATATATATATATATACATATATATATATATATGAATATACATATATGTAAATATATATATATACATATGTATATATATAAATATGTATATATACATATATATATATATAAATAAATAAATGTAACTATATACATATGTATATATATATAAATATGTATATATATATACATATATATATATATATATATATATAAATATGTATATATATATATATATATATATATTGTACTTATTATTGCGTTGTATTGTATTATTTATGATTCATTTATTTCTTTATTGGTGGAATTTCAAAAAGGCACGATGGTTTAACAAAGCGAAAAGAAGAATACAAAATGAGCTGGATTTTGTTTTTCTTAAAAACAACCCAAAATAGACAATAAATGAAGAATGAAAGAAAGACAGAGAAAGTGCATTCGAAAGTAATTGAAGTGATTTGTTTGGTTTCATAGTTAAATTCGCCATTGATGTATTTTGCTACGGATAATTTATTTCATTATTTCGCTTATTTGTGAAGTATTTTATATGTTCCACGAAAAAGATGAAGAACAGAATTAAAATGAATAATGTAAATAAAAACGGAAGCTACGTCGCACGCATGCGCAGAAATATATCCGCTCATACTTATGTAGATATTATGTAGAGTTGCCTATTTGGCTTCACTGATCTCGACATCAGTTTTCTTCCAACTGGCAAAATAACCCAAAGCTTTCAAATCGCATGCATATATATATATATATATATATATATATATATATATATATATATATATATATATATATATATATATGTGTGTATATATATATATATGTATATAGTTATGTACATTTATATATATGTATATATATATAGTTATGTACATTTATATATATTTGAACATATATATATATATATGTATATATATATATATATGTATATATATATATAATTATGTACATTTATATATATAGTCATGTACATTTATATATATATATGTATATATATAGTTATGTAGATGTATATATATTTGAATATATATATATATTTATACATATAAATTTATATATATAGTCATGTACACTTATATATATCTATATATGTATATATATATATCTATATAGTTATGTAGATTTATATATATTTGAACATATATATATATTAATATATATATAATTATGTACATTTATATATAGTCATGTACACTTATATATATATATGTATATATATATAGTTATGCACATTTATATATATTTGAATATATATATATATATATATTTGTACATATAAATTCATATATATATATAGTTATGTACATTTATATATGTATAGTTATGTACATTTATATATATATATATATATATATAGTTATGTACATTTATATATATATATATATATAGTTATTGAATTTATATATATGTGTAGATATATATATGAAAATGTACACAACTATATATATATATATATATATATATATATATATAGTTATTTACATTTTTATATACATATCATGTATAAAAGATTCTAATATGAAAAGAAAAATGGGAGCGAAATACTGAGAGTGATGGTCGAAATTGGCTTTTTCTAAAACCGAAAAAGAATACAAAGTAATTGTTATTAAAAACGAACGCCACACAAAAAAAATATGGCGGTAGGAAGGACAAACTCGCCGTGGTGGATTATCGAATGTCAAGTGGAGGATTTGGGGTGGGAGATTAAACGTGTACAGGCCAAATCCAGCCGGAATTTCTAATAAAAATAAAGAGTAAATTTTGTGAAGTCAGAAGTAAATAGTAAGTTTTGTGGATTAGAATGGCATATACACAAAACGATACGTAGGATAGATAGACACGCATGAGGCACGCGGCTTATAAGACAAGGATTACTTACATAATAGCCAGTTATGAATAGGCATATCCAAATTATAATAGCACGACTACCTGACGTTGCCCGTGTATTATGTCGGATTTAACTATGATATAATTGTTAAGTTCTTTGTTAAACGAGTCAAACTTTTTGAAAAAGCTCACGAAAATCGTGCCTGAGGATGAAGTCGCCCTCGTTGGTCGAATCTGTTCATTAAATTTGCAAGATTTCAGGATGTTCCTCCCGACACAAAGAGCAGCAAGGCAAGGCTCAACGGTTGCATACGAAGGCGGGGTAGGTGTAAAGGAAAGAAACACAGAATATCTTGGCAAATAATAGATGTATTCGCAACATTCAAAGTGCATCCATTATGGAACGTCTGCCGGATGTAACCTGTTCAAAAAAGGTGTGCTGAAGCTCCAAAACGGTCTTCAAGCTGAGAGTGAATCTGCATCACGTATCATTCAAGGTGTTCTTTTATGTAATGTTAATCCCTATCAGATTGCAGGCGGTACAGTCTCTTAACTGCGGCTTTCTTAACTATGCCTTACATATAAGATTGCAACTAGGCAAATTTATGGTAAATATATATATATATATATATATATATATATATATGCACGATCCGAACGCCGTTCGTAGATCACTCTAAACTGCTTGGTAGATCTAACCGCCGTCTCGCTATCTACATTTAAATTCCTCTCTATTTACTAACTAATTGGCTATGGCCGATGGGATAAGACTCTCGACTACGAATCAGTGGCGATTTGTGATCGGGGTTCGCGTCCATTGCGTTAGCATGAAACATCGATGTCTGTAGGTATTGATATAATTAATAAATATTTATTCATAAATATTATTATATATATTTATATATATATGTATATGTATAAAACAGTAACTATGTCTATGTGAGTGTGTCCGCCGGATCTTTGTCTTATGTTCACCTAAACCGCTGGACAGAATTGCTTGAAAATTGGCATCTGAACTACTGACCTCATATACTATATAAGTAAGATATCACTTCAATGCTGGTGGTTCTCCTCTCACTGAAAATTGTTTTCTATTAATGTTAATTGAAATATAACCCATAGGTTAATGACAAAAAATGATGTTTATTTTTAAAAAGTCAGCAAATTTTGATAATATTATGAGGGTCCCCGTGGGGTACTCCCCTAACACACCGAAAACTGTTTTCCCTTTGCTTCAAATGAAATTTAAACCATAGGTAAATGACCAAAAATGATGCCTATTTCTCAAAATTTCAGCAAATTCTGATAATATTAAGATGGTCTCCGGGGCACAACCTCTCCACTGAAAACTGTTTTCCCTTTGATTCAAATAGAAATTATATATATATATATATATATATATATATATATATATATACATATATATATATATATATATATATATATATATATATATATATATATATATATATATATATATATATATACCAATGAGAACACGTCTATGTGTGTATATGTCTGTCCCTAAAAACAAAAACATACTAGAAAGTGTACTTTCAATATAATTGTATTCACATGCACGATTTGCATGTGAATACAATTATATGGAAGTATTTTTGCATCTCTAGTTGGCTCTTTAATGACAATTTTCAAACATGTTACGCGATGAAATTACTCTATTTATTAACGTTAGTTTCAGAATATTAACATATACCTGAATAACTCAGTGAGTAAGATATCTAGTTGACAACATCAAGGTTACTGTAATAGTAAACTCTCTCTACCATGATATTGTATATAAGCTATACCACACTCTAGTCTTAGCAACACTGGGAAACTTCGCTGGTATATATATATATATATATATATATATATATATATATATATATATATATATATATTAGTAGTAAGTTTTTGAAAGGCTGTGGGCAATGCAATTCCGGGTAAGATGCAAGTTGAAAGGAAAGGAACAAAAACAATAACAATAAATCGAATACGATATAAGACTTACTATTTATTTTTCCTTTTTTTTTCCTTTTTTTTTTCTTACATAACAGCAAGAGTGTTTTAGCTGTTCGTGTGATGTCCGGGTGATTAAAAATCACTATTTGATATTTCGGGAAAAGACATCCCTTTGTCAAAAATAATTAGACCAGAAGAAGAATAATATTTTATTCTTCTCCGACTGTGTAGAGAATAATACAAAACAAAATGGCTGCCAGATATAGACCGCAGCAAAATAAATAAAGCAGTTTCACAGGGAATATAAATTAAATTAAGTTTTATTTTAATATTATGTTAAATATATGATTTGGTGTTTAGAATATTTGTGTAATGTTGGTTAGGTGTATGGTGTTCGATAAACTGTTAGTTTTGATAATATATATATATCATTTTTTTAATATATATATATATATATATATATATATATATATATATATATATATATATATATATATATATATATATATGTGTGTGTGTGTATATATAAGTAAGGTTCATTTTATATTCCAATAACCATGTTTTATTTTATTATTATCATTTTTATTCTTTCACATTTCCAAAATACATAACATTTCTGTGAGATATCTATTTTACGGTTCGTTTCATTTGCCGTGAGCCAAACAACATTTTTATGTCACTGTCGTCTCTGCAACACTAGATAATCATCAGAAACATTCACGAGTAGTAAAATGTTATTGGATTATAGTGTCTTGAGAAAACTTTACACTATACAATGGTTCATTTCTGGGTGAAACCAAATAAAAAAAAAACAAAGAAAAGAGCAAACTGATATATATATATATATATATATATATATATATATATATATATATATATATATATATATATTAATTTACTTCCTACGATATGTATTTTTTACGAATTAAATTATCTTTTGATCCTATTCCAAAAAGGAGTACGTAAATGAATTTATTCCAAAATTTTCTCTGATAAAGAGTATTACTTTTAACTTACCGAATTATAATTGGTATTTCTTGTTAAAATTGAAAATTAACATTTGGAATAAGCTGTAATCTGAGACAATAATACATGGATACTTTTGTTTCGTATATGATTTAGAGATAATCTAAGTTTTAAAAATGTATATTACGACCTATTTTGCCATATCATGAAATATAAATATACATATAGTAGTAGTAGTAGTAGTAGTAGTAGTAGTAGGCCTTCGTCGGTCGTGTCCGACCATGAACGGCACTTGCAGATCTTGTTGGCTAGTTCCAGTTTTTAGAGTCCTGTCAGTGGTGTCAATATCCCAAGGGGCATACTGGCTCGATCAGGGCATTTCTCGCTGTGGCTGAGAAGGCCTATGTGGGCCTTGCAGTCTCTGCCACAATTGCCACACATGACGTGGGAGGGTTGATGAGGAAGCTCACTTGCTTTTGCCCTTTCTTTTCTCCTTGCACGCTTTTCAGCAGCTTTTATTTTCCACTTTGCCTCCCCGATGTCAAGCTGTCGTTTGAGGTTTTTTTTCCATTTATCCCTGTCAGAGGCAAGGCTTTCCCAAGATGATGGATCGATGTCAATGGCCTTCACGTCTCTCTTGCAGACATCCCTGTATCTTAGACCAGGGCGACCATGGTCTCTCACTCCTTCTTTTAACTCTCCATAAAGGGGATCTTTGGGAAGTCTGCCATCAGCCATCCTGTGAACGTGACCAAGCCATCTCAGTCGGCGTTGCCTCAGTAGTGTGTACACTGATTTCATACCAGCTATTTCAAGCACCTCAATGTTTGTCTTTTTGTCTTCCCATTTGATACCTAGGATGAAACGCAGGCTTCTAAGATGGAATATCTGCAACGTTTCCTCTTGTTTAGCATAGGGAGTCCATGTCTCATTGTCATACAGCAGGACGCTTATAATGCAAACATTGTACACTGACATTTTTGTGCTGGCTTTGAGTAAGGAGTTTTCCCAGATTCGACCCAATAGCTTAGACAAGGTACCTGCTGCTTTACCAATCCTTTTGTTGATTTCCGTATCCAGCGAGAGAGAATCCGAGATGTTTGAGCCAAGATATGGGAGGTCTTCAACAACACCCAGCTCAAAGTTGTCAATTTTGATAGAGGGCTTGCCTGTTGAGCCCAGGGACAGTATGTTGGTCTTTGGAAGGCTAATGATCAGGCCGAAATCTTTACAGGCAATAGAGAGGGGGTTCATAAGTAATTGAAGCTCCCCCTCAGTGTGAGTAGCAATGCCTGCATCATCAGCATATAGCATGTCCCTCATCGTTGCTTGTCTTACCTTGGTCTTTGCTCTGAGTCTGGAAAGGTTAAAGAGGCACCCATCAGATCTTGTCTTAAGAAGGATGCCTTCATTCACATCACCAAAAGCATGCTTCAGAAGCATTGAGAAAAATATCCCAAAGAGGGTTGGGGCCAGAACACAGCCCTGTTTCACTCCATTACAAATGTCAAATGGTTCAGACAGGTTCCCATCAAATTGTACTGTTCCTTTCATATTCTGGTGGAATGATCTGATGAGACTCAGAATCTTTGGAGGACAGCCAATTTTAGAAAGTGCCAAGTACAGCCCTTTGCGACTGACAGTGTCAAATGCTTTTGTGAGATCCACAAAAGCAATCTGCAACGGCATATTTTGTTCCCTGCATTTCTCCTGAAGTTGTCTCAATGAAAATATCATGTCCACTGTTGATCTCCCTGCCCTGAAGCCACACTGGGACTCAGGATACACACGCTCAGCAAGCGCCTGTACCCTTACAAGTAGTACCCTTGCATAAACCTTGCCCACAATACTTAGTAGAGATATGCCCCTGTAATTGTTGCAGTCACTCCGATCACCTTTGTTCTTATAGAGAGTAATGATTTTGGTGTCTCTCATGTCCTGTGGTACTTCACCTTCTGCCCAGCAACAGCAAAGAATATCATATATGGGTTTCAGGAGGACTGTCTCACACTGCTTGATGAGATCTAGAGGAATCTCGTCATTACCTGGGGCTTTGCCAGGGGCAATCTGGTCTATAGCTTTGTTTAGCTCAGAGATGGTTGGCATTTCATCGAGCTCATGCAGGACACTGAGTTGTTCCATTGTAGCAAGTGCGGACTCAGAGACTCCACTTGTCCTTGCATAAAGGTCAGCGTAGTGCTCCTTCCAGCGATCCATCTGCCTCCCCTTGTCAGTAATAATTTCTCCGGAGGAGGATTTCAAGGGGGCACACTTGCTCTGAGTGGGGCCCGTAGCAACCCTTATGCCTTCATACATGGTCCTGATGTTGCCTGTGGCAGATGCATTTTCAATGCGATGGCTAAGCTCCACCCAGTATTCATTGGCATAACGCCTGGCCATCTGTTTGGCCTCTTTTC
>OY744533.1:95509577-95534577 GCA_963556195.1 Sepiola atlantica
TTCTTTTCTTCTTTTCTTCTTTTCTTTCTTATTTTCCTTCCTATTTTATTTTTTATTTTCTTTCATTATTTTCTTTTTTGTTTCCTCTCTTATTTTCTTTTCTTATTTACCTTCTTATTTACATTTTATGTTCTTTCTTATTTTCTTTCTTATTTCATTTCCTATTTTCTTTCGTATTACCTTACTTATTTTCTTTCTTATTTCCTTTTTAATCTTCTTTCCTATTTTCTTTTTTATTTCGTTTCTTTTTTTTCTCTTATTATCTTTCTTGTTTTTTTTTCTAATTTTCTGTTGTATTTTCTTTCTCATTTTTCATTTTCTTTCCATTTTCCTTAATTTTCATCGTTTTTGTTGTTTTGATGCTTTTTCTTTTCCTTTTTTTTCTCTCTTTTACTTTTTGCTTCACATTATATTTTCCTTTTTCTCTCATTCGTCTGCTGTATTCATCTGCGTTACATTTTTCTTCTCTTTCCTTCTTTTTTTCGTTAGTTTTGTATTTCTGTACTTTTCCTTTCATCTCGTTTCATGTATGTTTCTGAATTTTTTTAGATGAGGATTGATAATTTGTATAATTCGGATTATTCGCAGTAAATATAGTACTAAATAAAATTTAGGTTTAAGTTGTAATCATCTTAAAGTTTGAAGGTTCAATCCTTGGTGCGGGCGATATGAAGAATTGCGAATTACTGAAGACTTCTCCCAGTCATGGCTGACGAAACGAAAGCATGCTACCCCCGAGGATTAAATAAAGCGTTCCGTTCGAAATCCCGTCCAGATTCCTGAGTTCGACAGAAATATTTCCGAGTTCGAAACGATACACCTGAAGATGGCCGGATGTTACAGCGGCCGAAACGTTGTGAGAATAAAAGTCAGGATGTCTAATCCTTTACTTGAAAAACATTTTTAACTATTGCGTAATCCATACTATTGTCACGTAATAATTTAATTGACTAAAAAAAATATAAATTTATTGAATGAATATGATCATCCCTTATCGATACTAACGTTCAATTAAAATGAAATAATACCTATAATGTATGTATTCGGTGAAAGCATTTATATATGCTTTAATTCAATAATTTCTCTAAACACCTTTTGTATAATAAATGTATTCTTTCAGGTGTAATGACTACGGTTGCAGAATCTTTGAGGTGAGGATTGATAATTTGTATACTTTGGATTATTATAACTACTATTCTCATCTGATATATTATTTTCACAACGTTTCGGCAGATGTTACCTCTTACCTTCTTCGGGTTCGTTTTGACGAACTCGGGAATCTGTATGTCGAACTCGAGGGTCTATACGGAATTACCAACAAAACCTTTTTAGTTAATTCACGGGAGCAGACGCTTACCATTGGGTCTGTCAGTAACTCGTAGATGTCATGGGCAATTTTATATTGTATTCTTAGTATCGCCCCAGGTGAGGATTGAACCTTCAACCTCCAATGGACTGTTTGATTACAATTATAACTTAGCATCTTTATCAGTTGCGCTACTTGTTCATATGGATAAGAAGGTCGGAGATTACATCGGGTGAAACGTTGTGAGAATAGTAGACCGACTTATCCAAATAAAACTAAGCGAATAGTAATTTCCAGCTTTTATGTTGCCTTTTCCCTTGAGTCTAAGATGTGTCTTGACAACAATGGATGTTCGTTGTGATCTGATTCTAGACCAATGGATTCATTCGGTCGATCGTCCTTCCACTGTCATTCCACGATCAAATAATAAAGGTTTTCCTTTTCCTCACTGGAACGCTTAAACCATACACTATTCTTTTTTTTTTATATATGCAGAGTAGACATAACAATATGGACATCTGTGTAGACATCTCGAATGCTCGGCCTTCAAATACAGTTCTATGAATGACTCGACAAAGCATGGCGAAAGAATGCACCTAATAACCCCCGATTGATGGCTAGTTTTTTCATGTCAACTCGGGATACAGCTTAGAAATGCAATTCCATGTAGTGCAAAAGTAATCAAGGAAGGATTGATTCTTAAGATGCGTCCACCCAATCTGTACGTTCAGTGATGAAAATTCTAATTCAAGTTAAACTGATCAAATTTATTGGTAAAAATAGCAAAGTGCAACAAGCCATGTACAAAGACAGAAGATGTGTACATCTATATAACGTCTGAGTGTTTGCGGATGGCGACTTTGAACCTGGATATTGTAGGCATCGCCACCACCTCCGCTAGTAGGCTATTCCACAGAGCAAAAACGCGGACATAGAATGTTGCCTTTCATCTATTGAGATGAAAGCGTCTAGGATGCATCTTTCGCTGGGCCCTGTCGAGATCACGACTTGATGGTGGAGTGAAACACCTCTGCAAACGGTACATTGAAATTCTCGTTGATAATATTGTATGTCAGATTCGCTCCCCTCAACATCCTTCGCAGAACTTAACTTTAAATCTTAAGTGTGTCAGTGTTTCGAAAATGGGTTTTTGCAACTTAATCCTGCCAGACGAACGAAAATGCTATGTGGAACTTACATGTGACGAACCGACGAAAATGTTATTTGGAACCTAATTGTGATAGACCAAGTAAAATGGTGTTTGAAACTTCAGCGTGACAGACTGACGAAAATGATATTTGCAACTTAAGCATGACAGACAAAGCAACGGACTAAGCTTAATGTACAAATATCTTAACACATTTAGGTACTGATATCGATCCTGACCCAGTTTTCGTGAGGTTCAACTCGGAAGCGTTCGGCTGTCCTATGCAAAACGCCCGAGTGTTGACGAGCCGAATGGTACCAGACGACAATTTTGATACGGTGCTTCGTCCTATGATTTTAAGTTATATTTTCAAGAAATTTTCTAAAAGAAACAACAAAAAAAACAAGCAAAACATGGCGAAGTTACTGTTATCAAATAATTTTTTTTTATTTTGATACGTTGCTGCGTCCTATTATTTTTAGTTATAGTTATAAGAAATGTTTTAAACAACAAAATAAATAAAACAAGCAAAACAGAGCGAAATTATTGTTATCAAATAAATATTTTTAACCCTAAATCCTATCCATAACCCTAACCCTTACCCTAACAACAACAAAAAAAAAACAAGCAAAATAGTATCATCATAGAACGCAGCACCGTATCAAAATTGTCGTCTGGTACCATTCGGCTCGTCAACTCTCGGGTGTTCGCATAGGACAGCCGAACGCTTCCGAGTCGAACCTCACGAAAATGGGTCAGGATCGATATCAGTACCAATATTTAAAATAAGATGCGCCCATTCAATCTACGCCTTTAATGATTGAAATGCTACTTGAAACTTAAACGTATCAGATCGACGAAAATTCTATTTAAAAAATAAGCGTGACGGAGCGAGGAAAATAATATCTAAAATTTAAGCGTGACACACCAACGAAAATGTTATTTTCATACTTGAACGGACAGAGCTTCTATTTAAGATGCTTGGAAGCCTTTAGAATCAAAAGGTGGCAGACTTTTCATGATCATACTATTCGCACGTCTCTCTATTCACCGGGGAATCTTCTTAGTAGGGAGAAACACCAAAATTATTTAATTTTTCTTTCTTATTATTGTCCACTTACTACACTAGATTTAAAATCTAAAATAACAAACACTCCCTTGAACACACTTTCATTTTACCAGGCGTTCTGAATGTCTTCGAGGAATTAAGGAATATTGGAAGGGATGTCGAATACACTGACCGTTATTCGTAGTCAGCACGACCATTCGTCGACTATTCATGTCTTTTTATTTCATTTTCCTATAACATTCTTTTCATCATATTATTTATGCGAAACCAAGAACATTCACTATTTATTCGGATTTTAACACTAAATTCTGTCGGCCGTTCTGCTTGCCTATTCCGTATACATTTTACACATTCCAGAATAGAGCGGAATATACCAATTTACGAACAGCTTGCCACATGCTCTTCGAGTATTTTTAACATGGGGGCTTTTGCCTTCGCGTAAGTAACTTATTACAAGTTTATACTGTTCTCAAAACAGATACTACACTTTACTTATATTTCACCAATCCGTTAGATCGCAAGAAAAAAGAATTCCCGACAAGCGCTGGAAAGAACATACGCAATATTTACTAGAATGTATCTATTAAATATATTTTTATTAACGAAAATAGGTCATACTGACCGAAGAGAGAGTATATGAAGTGTAGTGTCAGAACAGATACTACACTTTGCTAATATTTTCTTACTCCATTCCATCGTCAGGGATAGATTTCAAGACAAGAGCGTAAAAGAACATTAATACTTACTGCTTACTGGAATTCATCTATTAAACATGTTTTTATTAACGCAAATAGATCCCAAGTTTGCATGTAAACGCTTAAAACGAATCGCAAGTAAGTTGGCTTTTAAGATTTTTTTTCTAACTTACAAAAAAACTTTTCTTACGAGTTTAGAATGTTTTCAGTTTTTATTTATTTTTAAACAGAATAAATAACAAAATACATTAAAAGCTTCGGAAGCGTCTGTCGAATTAATGGCTTCCACACATGAATAGGTTACGACCCACGGTTGGTTTTTAGTGTAGAGGACAATACAGTTCTCCAAAATGGGGCGCATGATTAGAACCAAAAATATGCCTTAGTCTTGAAGGATTTTTTCTTCACTGACCGAGCACAGAACATATAAAACGTTGTATCAGAACAGATACTACATTTGGTTAAACTTTTCAAACTCCGTTAAATCGTTAGATATACATCTCCAGAAAAGATCTTGAAAGAGAACATTAATGATTTGTTAGAAAATTAGTCATAAATAATTAGTAATTATTTTTTTCTCTGAAAACCATCGACGTTTACTCCACACAAAAAATCGATTCTATTTTTTAGGGGCGATTACATGTAAACAGTCTGGAAAAATATCTGAAAAGAAGGACTAACACCCACTTCCTCAATAAAATGAAGATACGAATCTACACGTTTGACCAATTTTTTGCGATCACACCCATCGTAATTTGCCCCCCCCCCCTCGACGAAAATAAATAAAAATCAGATTATTTATTTTGGGGGGCGATTACATGTAAACAGCCTAAAAAGTATCCACAAAAAAGAGATTAAAAAATAATAATATATTAATGTAGTTGAAAACTATGTGAATCCTGTATGGCTAACGGAGAGAGCAATTCGAGCTCCTAAAATGGCATGGTACATTTCATCAATCAACAACTGTTTGATAACACTCTAGTTAAGGAACAAACTTTCAGTTCTCTTGATTCTACTATCGATGATGACCAGACTTTTTAAAATTCATTAGAATGCCAACACACAAATTTAATCAGGATGCCCAATTATGTTATTCCGGAATCATGATGCTCTAAGGCTATACAATGGAACGACCATGTTTGTTAAACGCATGGAACCTGATGCGATAGACTCTGTCATACAAACTGGTGTGACAAAAAGCGAGTGACATTTATTTCCCAAAAGATTCTGTAATTGAGTTTACGAGGCTTCAGTCCCCACTTACAGTGTGTTTTGCCATGACAAATAACAAGTCCCAAGGATAGTTCTTGGCAGTGGTTGGTCTTCACCTGCTTTAGTCATTATTATTATTATTTATTTGTTATGTGTCCTTGGGAATCTCCCCTTTAACTATATTCTCAATTCAACTGTTGAAAAAACCCTCTTAGTACAGTATCGGTATCTAGATCAAATTCTGTCACATATTTCATTTGACAACTCCCAAAAGTGCCCTCTCAATTTCTCCCTCTTACCACTTTCTCTGAATTTATTCAACCTCATCAGTTTAAGATGAGGTTGAATAGATTCACGTCATTGCTGTTCTTAATCCGATCTGGCAACTTATTCCAAACACATATTACTTTGTGAGCAAAAAAAAAACTTAACTGATAACAGGTTTTGTTTTTGAAAACTGCCTTGACAATAACCTTTCAGATCTAAGAGAAATACTAAAAAATACCAACCATAGTTAGAAATGCCATTTATTATCTGAAAGGCTCAATCATATCACCTCCCATTCTTCTTTCCAGCAAAGTTGTCTATCTCAATTTGTCCAATCTCTCCCTGTAACTGAACTTTTTTACTTTACTTATTAATTTTGTCACCCTTCTTTGTACGCCTTCCAGTTTCAATATTACATTCTAATTTCCATGTCTAGTCGCTGGAGCCCATGCCTGAGTTCAGTATGTTATATGAGGTCTTATTAGAGCTTTATATATCCTTAACACAAAATGTATCTCCCTCGAAATAATATTCTTAATCATCAACATTTTATTTGCCCTCGATACAATAGTCAAAATATGATTATTCCCCCTAAATGTATTATAAAACCCCACTCCCCAATCGCACTCTCCATTTACTTCTTTGATTTCTCTGTTGTTTATTACATATTCAACTCCCACATTTCTGGGCAGTTTTATGTAGAATTTCATGTATAGGCTCACCACTATTTCTACTATTTCTATACATATTGCCACCAGTCTGTATTATATCAAACATTGTGTATCTAAGAGCTTTCTACGAATAACTTGTACCTCTGTAAAGTAGGAAGCTTACGGATATCTAGCAAGACTACCCGGCGTTGCTCAGGGTCATAAAAACACAACATAGAAAAAAATCGCGTGTGTAGCATCTTTATATTATAACTTCTAGTTCTCCCCCTCTCTCTATAGCCGTCTCTTTACCTTTCTACCTTTCTCTTCCCTGGTCGCCTTATTGTACCGCTACTTTCTCCCTTTGCCATCGGCGAAAGCTGTCTCTTCCCCACGATTCCTCTTCCGTTGCCCAGGGCAAAAGTATGACATATTTCTATTAAAAGTACCACCTCTGTCTGCGCCTTCTATATAGGTACTTATCTGCGCCCCGTTGCGCATGAATATATACGCACCTATCCCCGCCCCGGTTCGCATACTATATACGTACCTATCGCTGCCCCGATGCGCATACTATATACGTACCTATCACTGTATTCGTATCAAGGTCTTCGGCTGCTTAACAACCTAAACTTATCAAATGATTTGGGTTCTAATAAATTGTATAGAACAAAGTCTTAATATAGAAGTTGTTATGCTGAAAAAAAAAAAAGCACAACCCGAAAAAAGTGGCCGTCAGCAATTTAATCATTTAATTAAAATTACGTTTACTCGTTTTCTAACGGTTAAATAGCTTTGTAATTCTAAACGAAAATACTTGAGAGAAAAGCAATCGGTAAAAAAATGATGGGAAAGTGTCGGGTATATGTGAAAATACTATTAATGGGTAACAGCGACCCAAAAGTAGAGAAAATTCGGGTGATCTGCTTTTGGGCCGGCTATCCATAAACAGCAAACCTGTATATATATTTACACAAAGGAAAAAGAAAAACGAAAATAATAATATATGATTCAGAAAGAGGGGGAGCATAACCCGAAAGTTTATTTATACTTTTCTGATTGAGGCTTTACGATAACATTGTGGGGGGGTCTGCGTTTGCGTCGGACAATCTTAGGCAGAAAATAATTCAATAGTTCAATGTTAGGCATTGGATTTCTTGGGTTAATCTACTTCCCCGGGCAACGCCGGGACACGGGTCGGCTAGTTATCTATATTCCCCCTCTCTTCTTTTCTCTGTATTTATCGTAGCCTTTTACATCTCTCTCTCTCTCTCTCCCTCTCTCTCTCTCTCTCTCTCTCTCTCTCTCTATATATATATATATATATATATATATATATATCCATGTATCTATCTATCTATCTATCTATCTATCTATCTATCTATCTATCTATCTATCTATCTAACAAAAAGCTTTTATTTCAGGTTTACATAAAATATGCTGTTATTCCATAATTCTTAGTTATATATTCGTTTTCTCTGCTACTTGATTACAGGGGAATTACTTTTGCAAAAACGATGGATGCCGATAAATCCTCATCAAAATATTTCGCTTTTCCGCTTCATTACCGCCAGTTTCTTTCCCGCGGAAATATCGCAAGAACAAAATGGCGAACGAGAAGAAAATGTAAAAAAAAAGATAAATCGATCATCAAAAATAAAGGCAAAAATTGATGACAGAACAATTGTTATCTGCCTTTAAGGGTTAGAATGTTCTTCATTTCTTTGTGCTAAACGAACTTTATAAACTTTTATTCTTTCGCCAATGACTTGTTTTATTATCCATTTATAAGCATACACACGTACACACATACATACATATATATATATATACATATATATATATATATATATATAGAGAGAGAGAGACCTACACACACACACATATATATACAACCCCCACACACACATATATATATATATATATATATATATATATATATATATATATATATATATATACCCACACACACATATATATATACACCCACACACACATATATATATATATATATATATACACACATACACCCACACATATACACACACATATATATACACACATACCCCCACACATATATATACACATATATATATATATACACACTCATATATATATACAGAGAGAGAGAGAGAAGCGGAATATGACAAACCTTAAAAGGTACGCTTAACCCTAGATCGCATGATAATTAAGTGATCAAAATGAAAATCACAGAGTCGAATGACGATGAATGTAATCGACTGAACATCGAAACTTATGTAACAAGAATACTCGCCTCAGGACGAGTAAAAGTAATTCCCCGAAGATAAAAGTTTTTCTTAACTTTCTGTGTTCCCTTACGAAGATAAAAATCACGATATGATGGGACTAAACATTATGTCTAGAACCCTTATTCTAATTTTAATCAAAATCAATTACATGACTGAGATTCTCGGAATCATCCCAAATCTAAGGCTTAAGATTAAAGAGTCTTTAGAAGAAATCTAAATCCAGGGAATCTTGTTAGATTAGTGTCTAATGACTATCGATCAAATTCTATGCAAACCTGATAGATTTGAATTTTCAAATCGAGGATTGTGCATACATTACATCCCTAAAACGATTTTAGAATACTCCAAATACATTCAGATTTAAGAAATATTCATTAATTGACGTCTAATACGCATTGTTAAAAGTTCGCAAATATCGGTAATATCTGAATTTTGACGAAAGGATTTCACCGAATTTTTACAGCCCCTTTACATAAAACTAAATTAAATTAAATATAGCTCATGTTTTTGTCCGCTTACAGCAGCTATATTCCAAAATTCATACTCATCAGTTAATTAGCTAAGGGGTGAATCATGTATATAAAAATATATAAACACACCGAGCTTTTTATATATAATTTTATTAGTGCATATGAATATAAATACCTATCTATCTATCTATCTATCCTATATCTATCTATCTATCTATCTATCTATCCTATATCTATCTATCTATCTATCTATATATATATATATATATATATATATATATATATATATAAAATAATAATCCAGGTAAAACATCCACAGGGTAGTAATACAACGAATTTTAACCGGGTTTATAAAAAGTGCTCAATATCTAATAGAGCTTTTATATATAATTATTTTCATTTACACAGACATGTACAAAATTATCGACACTTACATGTCGATGTTATCGATCAACAGCTATTATAAACTGAGATCTCATCAGGCAGAGTTAGAATCCGATCTTAACCCTAGATCATATTTGGGAAGAATGAAATGGAGAAAGAAAGAAAAAGTAGAAGAAGATATTTAAATTTCTTTTCTTTTTCTCTTTCTTTCTCCATTTCATTCTTCCCAAATATGATCTACGGTTAAGATCGGATTTTAACTCTGCCTGATGAGATCTCAGTTTATAATAGCTGTTGATCGATAACATCGACATGCCAGTGTCGCAGATTTTTTGCGCAGATGTCTGTGTAAATAAAATATATATATATATATATATATATATATATATATATAACTTCTTTGTAATATAGCAGGAACAATCCCAGCAGAGTGCTCGATTAATTAAGAATTTAAGTTAAAAATTAAAAATTAAGAGCGTAGTATTTATTTATTTTGGTACAGAAAAATTAGTACAACATTCGTACCGTCTGTTTTAAGCACAGCAAGACTTAGCCATCCGACTCTCTTCAGCTTCTGTTGTCATCTGTTTAGGAAATGTGAAGTAACGTACACTCTCGTTGTGACGCGTTATTTGCTTAGAGTGTTGTGTATGTTTGTTTAAATTTAGTGTAAGGAAGGTTTAATAAGGTTTGAAAAAGGTGGGGGGGGGGTGAAAAGTCACAGTTGAGATTTAAACCGGAGGAGATTTAAAGATATATATATGAAAAAAAAATTTTAAATAAAAAAATAAAGAAAATAAAAAAAATATTTCTATATAATTCCCGTGAGTCAATATTATGAGTTTCGTATATTTGGCCGTTACTGTATATATAACAACCTCTATATATAACAAGCAAAACTACCTCTAACAATAGGAACAGAACCGAATGAAGACAACTCATTTTTGACACGTAAAATGCTCAATAACTTTTCCGATAACGTTACGTCAATAATAAATGATAGTTAACTGTTCTTAGATGTTGATGTTGAGATGAGATTATGCATCGTTTGTACGCATAGTGTTTCGTTTACCGAGATGTCCAAGGAGATGTAAATGCATAAATACAATATTTTCTCTCTACCACGGTATTACTGATCCTCAGAAGTTTACCGTAATGGTCTCTAAAGACATGGACCTGCCATATCGGTTATTTAGCAGAATCGCAGAAAAATGTTCAGTCAAGCCAAATTTAGTATATATATATATATATATATATATATATATATATATATATATATATATATATATATATATATATATATATATAACTGTGAATCCTTGTTAATAGGTATTAAGATTCATGCAAGTCTTTAAACATACACGCAGACACACACACACACACACACACACACATATATATATATATATATATATATATATATATATATATATATATATATATATATATATATAGTCTCGGAAGTTTCTCAACCATTAAAACTATATTTAAAAAAAACAAACAAAAAAACTTATAGTCCCAAGTCTTCCAGTGGAAAATCACTCATGTAAGTCAATTTATTTTTTACAGTTATTATATTAGTTTGTTTCTAACATTATTTTAAGGGATCATCAGTTGTGGACCATGAACAACTGTTTCGGGAATTTATATATATATTATTTTATAATAAAAAGTAAGAAAATTCTTAACATTATCTAAAGGCAACTTTAGAATTTTATTATGATTAAACACTAATACAGAATGAAAATATATGCATCGAGAGATTTACTTATTGTGTGAGTAAGTCTGCAACTGATAGTGCAGGACGAAAACCATATTGTTTGTCCCTAAGTACAATTGCTTTGGTTTAGGGGATTTTCAACATGTTGATTTATCACAGATTGAAACAACTTGCTCGTGAAACCCAGGTCTATACTGAGATGCAGAATACCGATAACATTTATTTTAAATACTGGAAACGTAATTTTCCAAAGAAGCGCTTCTCCTCTAAGTAGCGATTGAAAGAACTATGTAGTGATAGAAGCAAGTTCTGACAGCTGATTCTTAATCACAATCACTGGAATGTTATCAGAACAAGTTCCTTTACTGGCATCACGGTTCTTATTTAGTTTGGTAACTCCCCGGAAATATATATATATATATATATATATATATATATATATATATATATATATATATATATATATATATATATTAATTAAGTTCAAATATTAACTAAATGAACAAAAACAATATTTTTTCAAAAGTGCTCACTATATATTAGAGCTTTTATATTAAGGATACTCCAACTATGTTTATTTTAATATATATATATATATATATATATATATATATATATATATATATATATATATATATATATATATATCATTTATAGTGTATTCAGTCCTAGAGGGAACATTCTGGCCCTGATCGTAAAGAGTGGTAGTTGAACCAGAAGCCTTTGATGTTAAAAGAGTATGTCAGTTGTTGTTTTGATTTTATTATTTAAGTGAACCCATCGGCAATCGATAACATGGCCGTTTGTGAAGAAGGGAACATATGTTTGTCTATTTGCAATAGAACTTGGAACTACCAAATTAAGTCGATATGTATTAAGCATAGTTACGGTAAAAGTGCTAGTGAACTTATATAAAAGCAAATCACAATTATTTGGCTAAAAAGATTGCATAGTGCAACAGGCCATGTAGAAAGACAGGTGGAAGGTATTTACATCCACATACAATCTAAATGTAGGGCGCTGCAAACATAGATAGGGTTACCACCGTCACGATCTGTTCTGGCAGGTCATTCGACGGAGCAGAAACACGGACATGAATGCTGCCTTTATTCTATTGAGCCCAAAACGACGGCGGGACACCAATTTTTGCGTACCCGCGGAGACCACAACTTGACGCTGAGGTGAAAAACTCCTCAAAAGGTAGATTTACATTCCTGTCGATGATAGTGTCCGCCAGAATCCGCTGTTCAAGTGAGAATAGATTTAGTCTTTGGGGCCGCTCTTTTCAGGTATTCGTGGAGAATCCTGTCACTATCCTAGTTGCTAAGCGTTGAACACGCTCAAGGCGTACGATATCTTTTTGTAAATAACGATTTGTTGCTTGGATGGCATACTAAAGAATGGGCCGTACCAAAGTTATGTATAGAGGACGGGAAGTGTCTGCTGTTAGATTGCGAAACGATCTCCGGATCATCTAGAGAACCCGCCTGCTTTTGTCCGCCATCTTGATATAATGGCGCGTGTGTCTGAAGAAGTTGTCCACAACCGTACCAAGGTCATTTGCATAGCGACGATATAAAAAGAAAAAAAACGGTAATTACCCGCTAGCAGCTCATTAGCGATGATATAAAAAAGACTGTAATTACTAGCGGCTCATTAGGTGAACCATTAGCTAAACTGTCTGCCTGAACCTCTCCACGTATTGACTTCCCTTATTTTTTCCTTTAGTCGTCACATTTCATCAGCGATGTTTCTGACAAAGGGGGATAAATTGCTGTGTTCTTAGTCGGCACCTATCCACCTAACAATTATTGTTGACTAGTTTTTGACATCGAAGTAGTATTTTTATTTTAAAGCTCCTTAAATAAAGTGGCTTCATGCCTTGTCTGGAGCGATTTCCATTAATAAAATTAAATGAATTTTATTTTTATAAAAAAGTGGAAAATAATGTGACAAAGTAAAAAATGATTAGTTTATTTAATTAAATAAAAGCAATACTTAAACGTAATGTTCATTTCTACTGATGATTTTTACTTCCATTCTGTGCCGTCTCCCTCTGTCTTTCTCTTTCTCTCTCTTAGAAACGAAAAGTAGAATAGTGTGTCCGATAATTATTATTCACGAAGGGAGAAGGGAATTTTGGGGAGGACTTCTGGCTTACGATGAGAAAATCGTGTATGGATGCCTGAAAGTGATACAATAATTATTTTTATTCATATTAATGAGACTTTTCTTTCACTATATTCAAATAATGAACATAATACAGACTATTTGAAAAATAATTTATTTGTTTTTTATTTGATTGTTTTCAAAACATTTGAAAAATTGTCATTTATTTTTTTTTCATCCGTATTTGATTTAACGTCTGAAATGCATTGTTTTTACACCTCATAATAATTTTTTATTATTAATTTGGCACTTCTTCAGTTTAGGTTTGAATCAGAACGTATTTGTTTTCAGTGCCACCGGAAGTAATATAGAAATAGAAGTTTTTTATCCAAAAAATCAATAAAGCGATCAATAATAAAGCAAAATGATTTCTGTAATTGGACATTTAACCCTAACCCTATTTCCCAAAAAACATTATTTGCACTAAATATTTCCGAAAAAACATTTCACGTATTATTGGAAAAACACATATTTTCACTATTAGTTGAAAAACAACAACATTATTTCTTGAAAAATAAAAGATTATTCTATTTAAAAAAAAATTATCAATGAACATTTTTTTAAAGTTCTGAAAACAATCAAATAAATTACTTTTCAAACAGTCTGTATCATGTTAATTATTGGAATATGTCTCAAATTAATATGAGTAAAAAGAAATTGTTGTATCACTTTCAGGCATTCCTACACGGTTTTTTCATCGGAAGTCAAAAGTCCTCCCCAAAATTCCCTTCTGCAAAATAAACAGTATAATCTTTATACAAATAAAGTAAGGTATATGTATATTTTTATATATGTGTATGTACTGGATTAAGTCCTAAACTTATCAACAAATAATTATGAATTTGGGAACACGGCTGCTAGGCGAGAGGGGTCGTAATATAGGCTACATTTTGTTTAATTTACTTGTACTCTTATAGCTGACGCACCATGTTTCCGTGACTTCGCGTCGTCAACGTTCGGGCAGGTCTCGGGAGCGCTCGAGAGTTGACGAAACTATTAACCAAGAAACATTTGAATAAAAACAGTTTGTTTTCATCAAAATAAGAAAACCAAACCAAAAAAGAATTGCATAAAAACAGTTGTTGCGGTGTTTATGTTAATAAAATAAAATTTAAAAACACATTGAAAAAATTTTTTTTGTCAATACAATAACATTTGCTTAACAAATCAAACAAACTCATCATTTAAAACGTTCTAATTTACAAACAAAAAAACATTTTATTTAAAAACCATTTTATTAAAAATGGTTCCTTTGACAAAAATGAACAAAAATAACTATCTAATTACTAACAGTTGTTGAGCAATGGTTTGTTCGTTTTTCATTTTTACATATGTATTTTAGTTTGATTTTCTTCGTCGTAATTTATCGGCTGCCAGTCTTCAATTTAGCGTTTGGCACTTTTCGCTTCGTCAACTCTCGGGCGCTTCCGTAACCTACCCGAACGTTGACGACGCGAGGTCACGGAAGCATGGTGCGTCAGCTATAAGAATACCAATTTAGTTAGAGGGTAACAAGTGTTGAAATCCCTTTGTGAGAATTCAGATACCGCTTTTTTTAGTGATATTTTAACGATAGTTATTAAACATTAATTAATAAATATTTCCAAAGTTTCCATTTCTTTTCGAGTATTTTAATAGGTTTTTTAAGGGAACAACTATCCTAGTTGAAGACTCAAAGATATTAAACTTGCATGGAACTTCATCCATAATCATTAAACATTAAGGACATTTACCTGGATTTGAATCTATTGATAGAACCCATTTTGGATCATTCTACTGCTCCAGAATCTATATCACGCCCGACGCCATCCTCTACGTGTAGAAAAGTCAAATATGTACTACGATTGAGTACTGCTGCCACATCATAGGAGGTGCCGCTTAGGACATCCTTTCCGACCTTGACAGATTCCATAACCGACTTCAAAATCTTGTGGGGCGTGTCCTATTCTCTTCCACACAGTTACTCTCTAACAGAAGATATGTTGCTAGTCTTTCTTTGCTCTACCGTTATTTTAATGCAGGTGCTCGATTGAGCTAAAATCTATGCCCCCCCCTTGTTAAACATTCACAAGTAGAATCCGCCTAGCCACTACTACTGTCAATGATTTCCTTTTCTATCTCTGCATGCCCAAGACGAAACAAAACTTTTATCGACAGAGTTTATTTCTTAGAACTTCTCGTCTGTGGAACACAGTGCCGCGAGTCTGCTTCCCAACCGACTACAACATGGTTGTCTTCAAGTCCAATATAAACAAGTTCTTGTTAAACCGTCTCCGTAAATAATCAATTTCTGCCCTGCTACAACCATATGTGACCGCGATGTTGTCTCGCCGTCTACCAGTCAAACTCTTTAACTTTTTATCCTCGAGTGGCCTTTGGGCCTTAGTAAGCGGAGACCTTTATTGTAGAAAAAAACTGAAGCCTTAAATGTTATCCATTTTCTAAAGTCAAAATATTCTAATGGATTTTGATCAAAATGAGCATAAGGATTAGAAATATAAGATTTAGCATCATTATATGTTGCTTTCAATCTTCGTAAGTTGGTATACAAATGTTGGAAAATATGCTGTTCAGGGAAATCAATTTTACTCATTCTGGGATTTTACTATTTATTTATAAAACAAAAGTACGTTCAAAAAGGCAGAATTTAGATTCAAAAATGCCCACAAAAATACGCATACCGAATAATAAGTTAAGAGTAAATAGACTATATCTTGTTAAACAAATGAATGTTTTCCCCAGGGAATACGTAAAAGCTACTTAAAGCTTGAATTAACCAATTCCTTTATGCTGTTATATACGCAACATAAACGTAACGTGATACATGATAAACTATCAGAAATCAATTCCAATATTTAATATACAGTATCTACAATAAGTGAGTACACCCAACGAATTTTTTACTTTTTACTTCATAGAACTTTAATTTTTCGTAGGATTTAAATGAAACTCGATGTGAACACATCCATGTAGTGGTTTAATAGCTTTACAAACTACTAGCGGAACCCGTCGCCCGGCGTTGCACGGGAGGAAAAACTACCTATTGCATGACGTCGAATAAAAAAGGAACGGCATATTGTTTCTCCCCCCCCCCGCTCTACCGTGTTGGCGAATGCTATAAATTAAAAAAAAAGTATTAGAGTAAAATGGGATCGAACGCTGAAACTAGCGATCATGAAACCTGCCTTCCTAACGACTTCGCCACCGTTTCGAGTTAAAAGTATATGTGAAAATAGGTCAATTAAGCTAAGCTTGATTATGGGCATGCGTGTTATGTTAAGATTCAGCAATGACACGGTTTATGTCATTTGTAGATGATGAAAATGACTGGATTTGGGCAAGTTTTCTATAATATGCGTGTTAAAGGTGTATGATTTTGAAAATGTAAATGTATCGGGGTCTACCAGTATGTTGGCGCTTACTGAATTAAATAAAATGTCGATTCGATCAAAAAATTGTAGCCGCCATGTTGAATGAATAAATGTTGCAAGAACTGTGTTCGTTAATTTCATTCGCTTAATTCCGAAATGAATATAAATGTAGAAGTCATGGGTAGAATTTGAAATAACGTAACCTGATATTCGCGGAAAATCATCGGAGTGAACGGGAGAGGTCATTAAGTTATTGCGTATTGCTTTATATTATGTAGTAAATTAATACCAGGCAAATAATAAATAAGAACGGGTGTTTTGTGAAAATTAAACTGTGTGTAATAGTTCCCGGTGTCGATGAGTAGAGTGACAGTACAGAATTGTTAGGAGGAAAAGTTTTTGCTACCACCTATATGGAGTTGGTTTTTAGGAGAGACGTGGATGGTGGGCCAAATGTAATATTTAGTGCTAGGTAGAAAAACATAATAACAAATTTACTAAAACACACTCGGGTGAATAAGTGTAGTATAGTTGTTAGTTTAGTAGCCTGTGATGCATGTGGTTATTTTCCTATTCTCCGAGAAGGTACGGGGGAAAAAACGTCTCTACTTTATATATTAGATGAAGAAACAAATATCTTTTCAAGGCAAAAAAATTGAACAAAAACATTTGGAACAAGTAACAAAAAGTGAGTACACATGAGCATTTTAAACAAATAATCTTATTTTTAATACTTTATATGGCCTCTATTGTTATCAATAACAGCAGACACCCTCCTAGGCATTAATTCGACTAGTTTATGACATGTGTCCGCCGGAATTGCGTTCCATTCACACTTGATGGCCTCCTTCAGTTCGTTATTATTTCTCGGATTTATTCCTTCAATTTTCCGTTTCACATGCTCCCACATATGCTCTATTCGGTTCAAATCAGGTGACATACTCGGCCATGGTAAGGTATTCACCCGTTTACTGTCTAAGAACGCCTCCGTAGCCCGAGACGTGTGCTTAGGGTCGTTATCTTGCTGGAAAACTCCACGTCTGCCAACACTTGTTAGACTTGGTAACATTTTTACTCCAATATCTAGCAATAGAGTTTGGAATCAATTTTTCCTTCGATGAAAGCAAGTCGGCCAACTTCTTTGACACTCATACACACTCAACTCATTAAGCTCCCACCTCCATGCTTTACAGTTGGCACGACACATTTATCCTTGTAAGCTTCCCTTTGTCGTCGCTACACACGCTTAACACCATCTGATCCGAATAGATTTATTTTTGTCTAATCAGACCAAAGGATTTTGTCCCAAAACTGCATGTCTTTGTCTTTATGTTCATTAACAAATTCATAGCGTTTCTTTTTGTGAGAAGTTTTAAGCAGAAGCTTCTTCCGGGGCATGCAGCCTTTAAACCCGTCTTCATAGAGAATGTTGCGCACTGTCTGAGCACTCACAGTTACGTTTAAACTGTGCGACATTTCTTCTGCGATACTAGCAGCACTCCGACGTCTGTTTCCCTCTATTAGTTGTTTGATGTGCGGCAATTTTTGACGGTTCCAGCTTTTTTGTACCGTTGAACAACTTTTGCTACCGTATTTCAGCTGATATTTACATTGTCACTAATTTCCTTATATGAATGACCACTTTTGAATAAATGAACAATAGTTTCACGAGTTTTTTTTATCTAATTCATTGCCATGAGGAGCCATTTCCAAGAATAATATGAAAAACACTTTGGTAGCAATAGATCTAAACAATAGCAGCGGAATGTAAGCAAAAAGCCGGTAAAATGCCTTATGTTATGTATTAGGGCAAATAAAAAGGTGTGAACAGAAAGTTCTGCTATTTATAGCTAATTGAGTACGTATTTATTCATGATATGTGAATTTCATAACTGTGTACTCATTTATTTTACTGTGATTTTATGGATTTTTTGTCCTATTATTTGTAATAAGCAACACATTCTAATCTTAAAGCTTATGCATATTTAAATTTAAATATATGGCTATGTTCATTTAAATCCTACGAAAAATTGAAATAAAGTTCTATGAAGTAAAAAGTAAAAACATTCGTTGGCTGCACCCACTTATTGTAGATACCGTATATAGACGTCAGTTCTGGTTTTATATGTATTTATCTTTTAACATTGTTTTACACACATAAATTCTATTGTAATATGTATTTATCTTATTGCAAATGTTTACATATTACCCACTCGACACAATCCTCGAGTATCATCGGTCTCTCTGTACAGGGGGGTTTCAGGACATCCTGACATGAAGATACTTAAGCCTACAAGTAAACCTTGACCAAATATTCAAAATTACATAGTATTCGAAGCCCAAATAAGATCCTCTCGACTCGGCTACATCCTAGCTTATACGAGGAATGATACACCTTCACCAAGTAATGTTACCTAAGGTAACATCACTTAGCTGGATACTACACCAGACTAAATGAATTCCTGTCATGGAATCCGGAGAATTAATGATCTTAACTTCTTTACTAAATTAACGTTTAAGAGGTAAAGGAGAACTTTAATGGAATATTCGAATATCTATGTATCTCATAGAGAAATCAAGTATTAGCCCCCAGGAGGGGCCCCTTGATTTCTGAGAACTTCGACTGAAGTAAAATTAAATAAGAGGGAATACATCAAACTCTATAAAACCATATATCTATGTATACAATCTACATCGTATGTTTTCTACATGTTTTTTCCAATCTTTCTCTGTTTTCATTTATCAAAATAAACATATAAAAAACTTATATCAATATCCGTCTATATATGAACTGATAACTATTACAAGATTGTTCAATATATTGTTCAGTTGTAAATATATATTTATATATGTATACATATAATTTATATATATATATAATGTATATATATAAATTACATATATATGTATACATGTAATATATATTCATATATATATATATATATAATGTATATGTATAAATTACATATATATATGTATACATGTAATATATATTCATACATATATATATATATATATATATATATATATATATATAATGTATATGTATATAAACCAATATATGTGATGTAATTACTATTATTACAATGGAAGTGTTTATGTTTCTCATGTGTATCATCGTAATCTCTGTTGTATATAAACTGATCAAGATTACAAGAAAGATTCATATATACTTCAGTTGTGACATATATACATATATATATATATATATATGTATACATATATACATATATATATATATATATATGTAAATAATATATATATATAAATTACATATATATATATGCAGTTTATATAAATATTTAATTGATATAAGTATATATATATATATATATATATATATATATATATTATTTATATGTATATAAATACCAATCTATGTGATGTAATTTCTATTTTTACAAGGAATTGTTTGTGTTGATCATCGTAATGTTCGTTTCTAGTTTCTCAGGATCATTATTTCTTTTCTTTACACTCAATATTTTCATTGGCATCTCCCCTTTCAATGGTTAAATATTCTGTTTTTATCTTCTTTACACTGAATATTTTCATTTTCATCTCCCCTTTCAATGGTTGGATATTCTGTTTTTTATCTTCTTTGATCCGTTCCAAAAAATGTTTTCCCGTTTCTCATAAAATTCTTTATCGTTGATTTATATTTCTACTCACAGACGTCTCCATCTAAAGAGGGTAACAAATATTGAAATATACCTGAAACCTTGAATGAGTTCATAGCGATTTGCACGTAAAATATATTAAATTCTTTTAAATAAATGATTTATACTCTTAGAAACACACTGTCTTTGTTCATTGAAACCCCATTACATGTTGCAAATAGCATTAAAACTTATGTTTCGCAATTCTTTAGATGAGGATTGGTAACGTGTATTATCTCGCTTATTCGGACTACCGCTCTCATCTTGATGTTATTCTCACAACGTTTCGGTCGATGTTACCTCCGACCTTCTTTAGGACCAGCTTCCTGACCAAAAATGCACCAAACATTAATATTATTATGTTTCTCCTTTCCCTTTGCAAAACTCAATCATGTTCTGCAAAGCCAAATATAAAAAAGAACATCATTTTCCGCTATCAAAAAACAAAAATAAACACCATGAATAAATACTTTAACATATAAAGAACTTGAAGCATAACAACGTTTTACCAAAATAAGCGAATTTGGCATTACATAACTCGAAAACAGTTAATATGTCGTAAAATAAAAACAACCAAACGTAACACGATGAATAAATAATTGAACATATAAAGAACTTGAAGCATAACATCTTTAAATAAAATGACTGGATTCGGCATTAAATAACCCGAAAAGGGTTGAGATGCCGTAAAACAAAACAACCAAATCAACCCCATGAATAAATAATTGAACATATAAAGAACTTGAAGCATAAAATCTTTAAATAAAATGACTGGATTCGGCATTAAATAACCCGAATAGGGTTGAGATGCTGTAAAACAAAACAACCAAATCAACCCCATGAATAAATAATTGAACATATAAAGAACTTGAAGCATAAAATCTTCAAATAAAATGACTGGATTCGGCATTAAATAACCCGAAAAGAGTTGATATGCCGTAAAACCAAACCAAACCAAACTTTCTTCAGGTACGTCTTTTGATATGTCCACGTATTCGGAAGATTGTAATGTGTGCACATTTTGGTGTATTACTTGTAAATTCGCGAGTTCGATAGAAAGATTCCCGAGTTCGATAGAAAGATTCCCGAGTATGATAGAAAGATTCGCGAGTTCGATAGAAAGATTCGCAAGTTCGATAGAAAGATTCACGAGTTCGATAGAAAGATTCCCGAGGTCGATAGAAAGATTCCCGAGTTCGATAGAAAGATCGCGAGTTCGATAGAAAGATTCCCGAGTTCGATAGAAAGATTCCCGAGTTTGATAGAAAGATTCCCGAGGTCGATAGAAAAATACGCGAGTTCGATAGAAAGATTCGCGAGTTCGATAGAAAGATTCGTGAGTTCGATAGAAAGATACACGAGTTCGATAGAAAGATTCCCGAGTTCGATAGAAAGGACAGGATGCACCTGAAGAAGGTCGGAGTTTACATCGACCGGAACGTTGTGAGAATAACATTTAGTATTAAAACAGTAAAATAATTGCAATAGTGAAAATTATTAAAATAGTAAGAACTCTTGTAATCTGTACAATGTTGTAAAACACATCAATATTTTAAGATATTTGCAATAAAATCATTATTTATAGCATTTGGGGGACATTTTCAGCACCCGTTGGAGGAATCATACCATAGTATTTATAGTTTTATTAGTACATTATTTCTGTTAATAAGTATTAATCTTATTTGTTCGCTACATGTTTTAATTTAAAGTCATTACCGTTAAAAGCTTCAAATAAATAAGGCGAAGTTACGTAATTATCCAGGGACGTATTTTTTTCGGAAACGTAGGGTCCTGTTACGCAATTGTTTGGTAATCAATTTGCTAGGACACACATATCCAGTGAGTAAGTGTATTCTCTCTATACATTCTCTTTGAATTAGAGTATTGTTTCAGTTTATAACGAAGGTTTTTCTGTATTCTAATAAAAATAAATTTTGAATCTTAAATACATGCATTCCTTTTGATAAAAATGCATGATTCCTAAAGAATTCTCTATTCAAAATTTAAAGTCTTTAAAAGCTTCAAATAAATAGGGCGAAGTTACGAAATTATAGAGGTAGGTATTTGTTTCGGAAATGTAGAGTCCTATTACGCAATTATTTGCCAACAAATTTGCTGGGACACAAATATCCAGTAAGTAAGTGTATTCGACACAGTCTGTACCGTTAACTAATGAGTCACTCCCACTTCTGTAAATCGTAAATACAAATTATTTAATTATGATGACTCGCTTACTATTTTGAGCCATACTTTCTACTTCCATAACTTGAAACAAAACAAATAAATAAAAAGAACAATATCAAAAGCATGAAAATGGGTGCTTACGATCTTAGATCAATTTTAAGAGGGTTTCTTTTGGGAGTCATTCTGTCGGATCTCATTTTTATTTTTTTTATTTGTATTTTCCTAGGATGCTTTTTTCTGTGAAAAGCTAGAGCCCGCCCTTATCTCCCATATGACTATTTTTTTAGTTTTTTTTTTCATCGATATGTGTAAAAGACAGTAGTTCATTGGACCTGAAAGCGAGGCTTCAGGCTTCGTCGCGCTGACAACAATCGTCCCTGAAGAAAACTGCTCCTGCGCTGACCTTCGGCCTTGCATTATTCTCAAAGGGTCAGCATCGGCTCTCTTACGTCATCCTGAGTTCAGTTGAACCACTCTAAAATGTCGTCCATTATATTGGCAAGTCACTCACGGAAGGATCTTCGCATCAACCCCACTTTTTTCATGTTCCGTCTCGTCCCTCTCCATCTCAACAAACCATTGTCAGGAGAGTTCGCATTTTTGTTGTTGCTTTTCCTTTTTTAAGACTTCAGTTGAAACGAGACATATACCTACGTATGCACATGCACATACCTCTTTCTCTCTCTCTTTATCTCTCTCTCTCTCTCTCATATATATATATATTATATGTATTGTTTTCAGGTTCGATTATTTTCGATAGGAATTCGAATCAGAGAGCTCTATGTCCGTTCAAACAGAGCATGAATAAGTTATGAGGTTGAAAAAGACTAGATATACATTTGGAGTGTACAAGTTATGAGGTTGAAAAAGACTAGATATACATTTGGAGTTCGACCGTAACTAGATCTCATCGGATGTGTTTCCAACCACAATTCAAACCTAAATGAAAAATTTTTAACACCTTTATATATCTGACAATAATTTTAAAATCAAGTAAAAATAAAGAATAACATATAAATAAAAAGAATTTCAACGATATTCTATTTCCTGATTGGTCCCCATAATATAGAAGGGATGGGAAGGGGTGATTATGTTAATTAATAAATTAGGGTGGTGGCATTAATGGAGTATAAAAATATGTAAAATCAAAGTACAAAAATAAAATAGGTCTCTTATCTTTACAAGAAGTTAATGCTCGATTTAAACCTAAATTTGTCCGTTTAAAAGAATAAGAATTTTTAAAATTATGTTACAATCCTAAAGTTTGGATTAAGTTATATACATATATATACATATATATATATATATATGAAAAAAAAAAATCTAAAAATGACAAATCTAATTTATCTTCAGTTGTTCAATGCAATGTGTATTCAATAAAATTATGTTTATTTTTTCTTTCCTTAAGTCAGGTTTTTCAAAGATCGAAATGTTATCATCAGAGGAATTACATGGATAGATAAGTTGTCAGGGAAGCAGCCAAACTTTAAAATCTGAATTTTTTTTAGACAATAATAAAAAATGGATATAAGTGTGTGAAAAAAGTTTTTTAAAGTGTAAAATATATCCAGAAAGAAAAAAAGTTCAGTGACAAAATGTTAAATGAAAAAATTTGCCTTTTCTATTTTCAACATTTTCTACATTTAACATTTTGTCACTGGACTTTTTTCTATCTGGATATACTTTACATTTAACAACTTTTGTCAAACACTTATATCCATATATCTATTATTCTCTGAAATTTTTCAAACTTTAAATAGTGACTGCTTCCCGGCAAACTTACTTATCTATGTAATAATTTGGATGATAAGATTTCCGTTCTTGAATAGTCTGGCTTAAAGAATAGAAAACAATAAATATATTTTTATTGAACAACTGAAGATGCAATAGATTTGCCATTTTGACATTTTCTCATTCATCTATATTATTGCTCTATCACATATTGTGAGCTTAAAACACTTGACGATAGGTTCAAACATCTAAAAGTATACATCCTACTTCTAGTTTCATACCTCATATATATATATATATTTATATATATATATAGTAAGTTGTGAAAATATATTCATGGCAGTTAAGCTACACAGAGGCTCTCGCGTTTAATCCCCAGGTGGAATCTTCAGGCTAAATTGAAGATTCCTCGCAGGGATGAAACGCGGGAGCCTCTGTGTAGCTTAATTGTCATAAATATATTTGTATAGCTTACTACCTAGCTCTACTTACCAATCGAGCACTGTTAAAGTAAATACTGAAAATTGATACATAAAAAAGTATATCTCCTTAAAAAAATGTTATGTTGATACATGAAATAATAATTAATATATATATATATATATATATATATATATATATATATATATATATAGTAAGCAATGAAAATATATATGGCAATTAAGCTACACAGAGGCTCCCGCGTTTCATCCCCGG
>OY744533.1:95539577-95584577 GCA_963556195.1 Sepiola atlantica
GTACTAATAATATATATAATATATATATATATTATATATATATATATATATATATATATATATATATATATATATATATATATATATAATATATATAATATGTATATATATTATATATATATTATATATATTATATACATATATATATTATATATATAATATATATCATATTTACAACATTTTGAGGCAAAATTGAAAGACAGTGTATGACTTATTAGTTTATTGCGAGTCGTGTGAATTTATTTGCCACAAGAAAATTTGCATAATAGAAAATATTGTTATTCTCTGTGCCTTTCTACTTTCTCAATAACTGCCTTCAAACGCTTCCTGACACTTACACACGTGTTTGTCAAATATTCGGGAAACAACTTCTCATATTCTTCTTTAATAGTATTTTTAAAAGAGTCGATATTGTTCTTTTTAGTAGCATATTCGAAAACGCTCAAGATAGAGGGCTAAAAGGCAGCCATAAACACATTTTCACAAATTTGCTAAATGTGGGTTTGCAGAAATCTTGTATTTTCTAGCTGTGTGGGCTGGAGCACCGTCTAGGTAGTTTTCATTTAAGCCATAGCAATACCTGTTATCTCAGAGTCTTGTAATAAGTATTAAGTGTGTATCAGAAACCACAACACCAACCCCCCTAACTTGAGCAAATTGTTTTGTTGTGGATTACTCCTTAACCTCAGCTGTCGATTTTGAGATAAATCTGCCATGTTCAGAACAGCATCGACAGTGAGGATTTTTCATCTGAAAGGATTCTTACAATGAGCGACTTTTTCTTGAACCATACGATAATTTGATTGCACCTTTCCAGTCTCTTTCTCTTTTCATTACAGTTGTGAACAAATGTTTTGGTGTTTTTGTGTGAAATTTTAACTTCAAATCATATTTTACTGCATTTCTGATTCTCTTGTTGTCTATTTAAGTTCAATTGCAATTTTTCTCATGATAAAAAGCTTTGGTATATTTTGGTTTGCACCTTCACTTTCAAAGATCCTCGTAATATTTTTACTCATAGTCATTTTTTTCTTTACATTCTTAACCGTTTTATGGACATTCAAACTATTCTTTCTATCTCCTTCGGTGTTACGAGTGCATTCAGAAAATCGCACACTCATTGTCGTTTGCTTTACTGATTACTTATATGGGCAACAGATTCTGTAAAGGTAATACTAATAGTGTTAGGAATGATTACGACATCTATATATACAAGGTTTCAAAACAATTGACTTAGTGTCTGCTGAGAAATATCTTTTTTGCTTGAAAAAGTATTGTTTATAAAGAAATTTAAATTCTTAAAATTGAGAAACAGTTTGCAAACTATAAAATGCAATTTAGTTTTAATGTTTTTTTTTCAAATTTAATTTTTGAACATGTACACCTTCATCAGAATTTCAAATAAAGATACAGTTAAATTCCCTTTTTTCATCCTTTGCTTTGGGTGTTTTCAGTTCGTCTGTTGTGTCGCCGCCGCGCGCGATGTTCTTTGACTAAGGACACTTTCATCTTATATTCTCTCCAGCACCAGACGAATTGAAATCACCACCCAAACAAAGAGATGAGACAAAAGCTATGTTTTATCTGTAATATTGATGAAGAAGTATATCATTGAAAATTTAATTGTAAAAATCAGATATTAATGAAACTAAATTGCATTGTATGGCCTGCTACCGGCTTATTAATTTTAATAATTTAAATTACCTATATAAACAATGCTTTTTAAAAACAGAACACTATTTTTTTCATTGATCTTCACTAAGGAAACTTTCATCACATATTGAAAACACAAAAGAGATGAACTAAAGCTATTTAACTCTACTCTTATTTGAAATCTTGAGATAGCAGTATATCTTCGAAAATTAAATTGAAAAAAAACAACAAAATAAAACAATAAAACCTGATTGCATTGTATGAGTTTCTAGCGGCTTATTATTTTAGAATAATTCAAATTACGTATATATATATATATATATATATATATATATATTTATGCAAACATTGTTAAAAATAGCAGAATTCGTCTGTTTAATTATACCTTTTTTATTTTTTCAGTTTTTCTGATGGTCCTTTTTGTAATAAAATATTTTTTTTAAATGTTCCATAGGTTTCACGAACGTTTTCGATTCTTCGTCAAATCATCCGCGGATGTCAAATACAAATAAACTAAATAGCTGGAGAAAAGAAGATAATTTTAAAAAGGCGGCGAAGAAACGCGCATAGATCTTTTTTCGCATTGTTCCATGAAGTCGTTGACGATTTTAAATTCAGCAACGCTGGATGGAATCACAGAATAAACTCGCATTACGTTAAGCATTTTAAAATGTTACCACTGGTTTCACATGTGATTTTGTTAATTTTAGATTGTTGTGTTTTTATGTAGAAAGCTTCAAGTATTTTTAGTTTTATAAAATTTGTTTCGGAATGTATAATAGTAGTGCGATTAAATAAAATTTGTCTTAAATCAGAGGGAGGACAATTTTGTATATATATATATATATATCGGGCTGTGTTATGCTGAAACATGTATAACTTCACATATATAGAAAAGAGAGACGAAGATAGAAAATAGAACGAGAGAGAGAGAGAGAGAGGGAGGGAGGGAGGGAGGGAGGGAGAGAGAAAGATGCATAGAGAAAGGTCGCTTGAACACAGAGAGGGACATAGACATACGACCACACACTGGCATGACATCACTTATATTGTCTAAAGTGGTTTGGAAATGGTGTACTCGGCATACCGATGCGACCCCTAAATTGTATCCCCCTGAGTATACACCGGTGTTGCTGTTGTCCTTCATCAACGTCACTGCTGTGACAAGAGAATATCGTTACTCTGCGTCAATGGCAAGGCCAAATGAAGTTAATGATGGTAAAGATATTGAGGCAAAACTTCGTCCGTAAGAGACAGAGTACGCAGTTAGCAAAACACTATATACAACGGTATATATCAAACGGAATATACACACACACATATCTTTCCAAACATGTGTATATATATATAAATATATATATATATATATATATATATATATATATATATATATATATATATATATATATATATATATATATGTATGAGAGAGAGAGAAAGCTAAAGAGAGGAGGGTATTAGAAGGTTATTACAATGCAAAAAATGGAAATATGTCGGCGTGGAGAAGTATGCAAAAAATAATGGTTTTTAAAAATATTTTTTTATAGTAAAACTTACTTGATTAGTCAATACTTCTACACAGTGATCTCATGTGTGTGAACGTGTTCCATAATATATTTCGAGGAAATATCTCTTTATCAAATAGGCTATACTTCTCAACGCCGACATATTTCCATTTCTTGCATTGTGATAGCCTTCTAATACTCCTCTCTATACATATTACACGCAATGCTTCAAGCAAACTCCATTTTCGTATATATATATATATATATTTATATATATATATATATATATATATATATATATATATATAATCAATATTTGTTATTGTTTATTATCTATGTACGTATACGTTTCGTCCATTTTAAATCGGGACTCATCAGTATAGAGATATGACTATTCACTATCGGTCATGCGATTCGAAACCACGGACTACAAGTATTTTTCAACTCAAATCCGACGTCTTTAACCGCTGCGCCAATTTTAAACAGCGAATAAACGATGATAATTTTAATACTTTATCGGCGGCTTAACGTCTAAGCATTCTACTTCTTTTAAGGAAAGGAACAATGCATTATAAAGCAAGTGACGTCATGCTGTGTTAATACTACCATTATAGTGCTCTACTTTTTCGAGGAGCGACAAATAAAAAATATATGTTATTGTTTATTATCTATGTACGTTATATATATATATATATATATATATATATATATAATATAAATATAGAGGCTAACAAGCCTTCAAAAACCATGTATTAGATGCGAGTAATTAAATCAAAAGAAAAATAAAAATATTTCGAAACATTTAATAAAATATTTCGAAATACCTTCCGTTTTTTTTTTTCCTCATCTTGATTTTTTTTTTTTTGGCTAATATTTCGCTTGACAAAAACAAGCTTCATCAGAGCCAAGACAAACAAAGGTATAACCTTTTTTTTTTCCATAATTTACTTCCTGGAAAAAAAAAAAACGGAAGGTATTTCGAAATATTTTATTAAATGTTTCGAAATATTTTTATTTTGATTTTGATTTAATTACTCGCATCTAATACATGGTTTTTGAAGGCTTGTAAGCCTCTATATTTATATTAACTTACATAAGATGCTTTATAAAATGAACTTTCCTAATTTATTACTCGCAGCGACCATGCGCATTCAAGTTCTATTCTATTTAAAACAAGACATTTTCAACAATAGTCCACAACACCGGACGTGACACTTCACCAACACCAGGAAGTAAATTATGGAGAAAAAAAAAAGGTTATACCTTTGTTTGTCTTGGCTCTGATGAAGCTTGTTTTTGTCAAGCGAAATATTAGCCAAAAAAAAAAAAATCAAGATGAGGAAAAAAAAAAACGGAAGGTATTTCGAAATATTTTATTAAATGTTTCGAAATATTTTTATTTTTCTTTTGATTTAATTACTCGCATCTAATACATGGTTTTTGAAGGCTTGTTAGCCTCTATATTTATATTAACTTACATAAGATGCTTTATAAAATGAACTTTCCTAATTTATTACTCGCAGCGACCATGCGCATTCAAGTTCTATTCTATTTAAAACAAGACATTTTCAACAATAGTCCACAACACCGGACGTGACACTTCACCAACACCAGGAAGTAAATTATGGAGAAAAAAAAAAGGTTATACCTTTGTTTGTCTTGGCTCTGATGAAGCTTGTTTTTGTCAAGCGAAATATTAGCCAAAAAAAAAAAATCAAGATGAGGAAAAAAAAAAACGGAAGGTATTTCGAAATATTTTATTAAATGTTTCGAAATATTTTTATTTTTCTTTTGATTTAATTACTCGCATCTAATACATGGTTTTTGAAGGCTTGTTAGCCTCTATATTTATATATATATATATATATATATATATATTTATATATATATATATATATATATATATATATATATATATATAAACCGGTAAAATGTATGAATATCAAAAAAGAAAGATGGGAGGGGCACAAACGACTGGAAAATAAATCAAATACGTACGTGAACATACAAACATTTATATACAATTTGTGTTTTAAAAGCGAAAGGACTGGATGTGCGGTGTGATATGTGAGTTATGGGCGAAAGAGTGATTAGTCGTTTCTGTCATAATCAAAGTTAATTTATTCAGGGTGTTCATCTAATAATTCGCAATAACATGTAGAACTCTATCTTTAGTATAAAATCTTAATTATACAAACAACTTTGTTGCACATTTTCAGACATGGTTCAGCTCGGGCTGGATATCAGACGCGCTTCTTCAAGCGAAGTCTTTACTGTAAAAGCGAAGAAGATAACGAACACTTTTCAAAAAGGATACATATTGTATTTTACGCATGACAAGTATGTATTTCAAATAATTTAAAATCAAACTTTTATTTATATTATAATTTTAATTTTAATTTTAATTTTGATTTTAATATTCTTGCTATTTTTAACACGATTACATATTTCGAATTGATTGATTATGCGCGACAACAGTCAATATACATTTCAATTGGTTTTCACACCACAGAAGAAGTGCGCTGAGGGCGGTAAGTCATCAGACACACATTTAAAATAAAATCAAGCCGGTAAATGATGACACTTATTCCAGCATAGAATTTAGTTGTGTGTCAATTCTATTTCACAACAGTCGGGAATACAGGTCTCGACAAACATCTTTCTGAACTTATAAGCAAACATATTCCTATATATTCACATATCAAATCTTCTTACTGATCGTTGGCATGTACTCGTACACGTACATTTTCTATCATACGGACTAGATTTACTACTAAACAATACATGCACGTGAAAGTGGTATGTATCTTACGTAAATAAATATATCAACAAACCATGTAGTAGGTTCATTTACAAAACGTAGATCGACTAATATCTAGTACAAACAAATACGAGGAAATCAGAATATTTTTTTAAAGTGATAATAACAGAAAATTAGAAAAGGAAAATGAAAAATAGAAGGAAAGTTCCACATGGTTTACACCACCATTTTCAATAAGTGTTCTAACAAATATAACAAAAGTATTTGTTAGCATTTATTAAGAAACTGTTTGAATCCCCCCATAATTGTAGTAAAGTTATATATAAAAATACAATCATGTAAGGAGATCATACTCTACGGCCCCATAAATAGCCCAGGATATAATTACTTCATACTTTTAAAAAAATCAGCGAACTAATAATAATAACACAGTAGATACAATTACTTGCAAATACTTGCAATTGTAGATACAACCAACTGTCTTCGCAAAATTAATTGCATAAACATGATGTAATATGTAAATGTATGATCAAATCTAATAATAATAATAATAATATTTATGATAAAAGAAGATATATATTATTTAACCAACATACAAAATTAAACAAAGAATCTCTTCACATATCAATTCATTTAATAAGGAAAATTCAGAAATTTTACTTGATTTTCTACGTACATTTAGTATTTTATAATAGATAAATGCAATCTAATATGTAATGGTTAATTGTTAAGATTGTTAATTTATATGAACCTGGTTCAAGTTTATAATAATCTCATAAGTGAAACATCATCTATTATATAAATTAAACCTAATTTATTAAATTTTAAATAAAAAATGATCACATATTGTCCGCACAAAAGAAAACGATAATTTCATCTCCTTATAGTAATAACGGATCGTTTGGACTCTGTTAATAATTTTTTAAGTACTTGATTAATTTGACATTTGATAACTCCTGCGTTTGTATATATTTCATTGGAACTTTTTATATATTTTCTGGTGAGGATACTAATTTTATTCTAATTGCTTCGAATGTTCTTATGTAAAAATAAGAAATGATGAATTTGAATTCATTTGTTAAAATATAAGTTTTCAAAATAAACTGAGTTTGAAACAGTTGTAATATATATAATTACATACATATCTATGTGTATGTATATGTATATTTATATATATTTATATAACAATAAACATATACGTATGTTCAGTAAACTACAAAGCAACGCTTATGTTTAATTTCCGGGGGAATTCATCAGGTTAAATGTGAGGATTTATATCTAACGATAGCTTTTATATGAAACTAGTGCTTACTCGAGCTACTAATTCATCATATACGTTGGTTTTATTATCGCCACGTATCTATTAATTTTCATCAGCCAATGTTGTAACTTGCTGTGATTGAGAAGAAGTTACGCTTCGAATTTTAGATAAAACCTCATCAAAGTTGCCTACCTCTCGCACCTGAGAACTAGAATAATTATCACCATCTGACATTGATTATTTGAGTCATAAGGCTTATTTATATTAATTTTTGAAGTAATTTAATACATATGTTTATCATTGATATTCGTCTATAGCAATACACGTTTTGTTTCGCGAATTGTACATCAAAGCAGTGGGACAACGTGAAGTGTTATGGTAAATTAGCCAAGTGGCTTTATTCCGATGACATTTTTATTTCCGATTCTCATCCAATTTTCCGAATTGTTCTCCTTCTTTTCCAGAGGGATCCATCTCCGTTTCGCAAACGTAGATCTCATGACCCTATGGAGAGTTTACCACATTTTTTTCTATTATTTCTCTTCCCCTGTTGATATATATATATATATATATATATATATATATATATATATATATATATATATATGTATATATATAAAGATATAAACGTATATATGCATATATATAAAGATATAAACGTATATATTTACGTATATATATATATATAAACGTATGTATATGCATATATATATGCTTATATATAAACGTATAAACGTATATATATAGATATATATGTATATACGTATATATATACATATATATGTATATATATATATATATGTATATATGTATATACATATGTTCGTATATACGTACACATATCAACGTATATACGTATACATATAAACGTATATATATATATATGTATATATATATATATGTATATATATATATGTATATATATATATGTATATATATATATGTGTATATATATATGTGTATATATATGTGTGTATATATATATATATATATATATATATATATATATATATATATATATATATATATATATATATATATATAAACATTGTTGTTGAAGGCCGGACGAGAAGCTTGATCGTGAGCCTTATTGAATATCTAATTCAGTTCTTACCCGTCTTCTTTCTGGCGATATGTCCTGTTCCCCTTACCAGCGGACCCTTCTAGTTTCTCCCAGTCCGCTTGATACTGACCCCTTCCCCATCGCCTTCGACATCGACCTCTCTTGTCCAGTGAGATCGACATGACCACATTGGGTCAAGTCGTTCTGAGCAATTTCCAGCTTCATTGTCTTTTCAACCAATCAGAACATTCCAACGAGTTTCCTTTTTGCTTTGTCAGCTTCCGACAACCTTGCATCTATCCCATCCGTCTGTTTGACAATTTCCGTGATTTCGGGGACCTTTTTTTATTCATGCTTATACATTTTTAATAATGATTCGTTATATATATATATATATATATATATATATATATATATATATATATATATATATACTAGTAGAGAGACCCCGCTTTATTCCCGATTGCATGAGGGACCCTATATTATCGAGTGATCAACCATAAGTACTCTATTACTGTTTTTTCATATATTTTCACATCTTATAGAAGTAAATTTTTGGTTGGGCTCTCGGATATAAACTTTTATTGGATTTGATGAGTTCAAGTAAAGTTACGTTTGTTGAAATCTTTTTCCATTTGTTTAGTGTGCTTATCACTATGCAGGCACACCCGGCGTTTCCTGGGAATGATTCAGCGCCGCTTAGTAATCCAGCCCCAAGTCCTGAACTCCATATTTATATTTGTTGTCTTAATTTTTAGTTTCTCTGATTTTAAAATTATTAATCAAATAAAATAACGTAGAAAATCGTATTAGTTAACCTCTCTTTTTGTTTCATTTCACTTCAATCGATGTTCTTAGAAATCAAGTGGCCCCTTCCTGGGGCTAACAGTTGATTCTTCTATGAGATACATAGATATTCGAATATTATATTAAATTATCCGTCATCTGTTAAAAGTTGAGTCACTAAAGAAGTTAAGAATATTAATTTTCCTCTCCCCAATTGATCAGTTAACTATGTTATAGTATATCTTTCTTGTGGTCTATTTGTCTAACCGGATTCCAGGACAAGAATTCACCAAGTCTGGTGGAGTATCCAGCTAAGTGCTCTTACTAAAGGTATCATACCTAGAGAAGGTTCACAATTCCTCGTATGATCCAGTGTATAGTTGTGTCTTGAGGATCTTATTTGTGCTCTGAATTCTATGTTATTTAGAATATTTGGTCAGGGTTTAATGGTAGGATGAAGTATCCTCGTGTAAGGATGTCCTGAAAAACCCTTGTACAGAGAGACTGAAGACACTTGAGGATGGTGTCTAATGAAATATGATTATTCAAGTATCCTTTCAGAATATATATATATATATATATGTATATATATACATATATATATATATATATATATATATATATATATATATTTATATATATATATATATATATATATATATATATATATATATATATATATATATATATATATTTAGGCAAATATTATTAATTAACACAGAGTGTTTTTACTTGATCAGACTTTTTTTTATTTTTTCAATTTTCCGAAAGATCAATTTAGTGTTTCCGGCAAATTGTAATATGTACCTTCCCTGTGTTTCCTGTTCAATTTTCTTTCCTTTTTTGCGAGTACCTTCGATTTGATTCGTACAAATCATCTTCAGGCTTGTTTTTTTTTTTAAATATTTATTTACTGTTGAGTTTTTTTTATTATTTTAACGGCCAGTAATTTACAACTTAATAAACTCAACAGTAAACACATATTTTTTAAGAAACCAAAATTAACACCGTCTGAAGATAGCGAAAGTACTCGCAAAAAAAGGAAAGAAAAATGAACAAGAAACACATGGAACTTACATACAGCAATTTGATCGAAACACTAAATGGACAATTCAGAAAATTTAACACTTCGTGTCATTTTATAATGTTAGCCTAAATGAAAATATACTGCCTAAATACACACACGCAATATATATATATATATATGTGTGTGTGTATGTGTGTGTGTGTATCTAGGCAACATATTTTCTTGCAGGCAAGTATTGTTGAATATAAGAGACAACTCATGTCTAAATATCCTTTGGTAGATCCTTTCAATAGTCCGAATCAGGATCTTAGTTTCGGAGGGGAATTGGCTGATGAATTTGCCATAGTTTAGATTTGTCTCCCAAGTACTTTCAGACACATCCGGATGCATCTTCAGGGGAATGAGCTTAATCAGGTACAGACCATGTGTTAGTATTATAGAAGGTTTTGGCGGGAATTATGTAATAAGTACGAAACTATAGTTAGAACTATAGACATTTTAGTATATTATTACCGATATTAAAGTTAATTATATAAATTAAGTGTTTTGGTTTTCATATATAGGGTTTCTAATATATAGAGTTGTTACTACTATATTCTAAGACTTTGGTATTTTCTACTAAGAGTTTTCTGAATTCCGATCGGAGGCAGGAATAGTCGTTAGTTAAGTGTTGGCCTATGGCGCTAGTATCAGACAAATGCATCGCCAATCTATATATTGTATTGGAGATTTGACTCCAGTTTCAAGTTATATCTATTTATAAAGTCGAGTCATTTATTGAACTTGAAGTGAGATTAAAACATTGATCTCATATTCAAAATTAAAGGACAACATATTTCTAATCTATTGTCTAGATGTATGGCATCGTCGTACTAAGGTAAACTAATTGTTATATATCTTTGCAAAAGGATATCTCATTAATTCACGATTGGATCTTATTGTTTTATAATTCAATTTTTGTTATCATTTGTTTATAAAACACATGGTTATATTTATTTATATCCTTGATAGAAATAAAGTAATTTTCTCGAAAAGAGTATTTACAATCTTTTTTATTATTATTTACTTTTTGGGGTTGCGATCCAGTTCTACATTGTAAGTTAAAATCAAATCCCCCTTCCCCCTACACACAGCGCGTCAGTGAATATCACCTCACATTAATTTCATAACGAAATTAAATGTCACTTTTATACATTTCGGTTCATTCTTACAAAAGTTAGCAATTTTATTTTTTGTTAAATTGTAAATGAAAAACAACCCCCCAAATGCACATACAGCGGCCAATAAAGCAAGTGCGTCAGTGAGAATAACCCACATACATTATATCACGAAGTTAATGGGTGTTACCACCTCTTGTAAATAACCTTTTACCAATCCTATAATGTTGGAACATTTATCCCATTTAAAGTGAGACTAAAATTTAAATTACTATTTAAAACAAAAGAAGAATATTGTGCTAATATGTTGAGTAGTAGAATACAGTCGACGGCCTAATGTTAATGGAAATGCATATTGCTTTTCAAAAGGACATCTCATTAATTCAGTATCCGTTGGTATTGTTTTATAATTCACTAATTGTTTTCATCGATATAATAAAGTAAAGTTGATTTTCCCCTATTTCATCGGCCATTACAGCCCTGTAAACACAAGCGATATGTAGAATTCCGCTATGGTCACGCTTTATGCCAAGTATTACTGCATGTTGTTTTGAAAATATGCCTCCGTTTCGTTCGCTTTCACTAATTTCTACATCTTATCCGGCTTACCTGCCTCTATTAAAACAGTAACACATACAGGAAGTCGGAGTAAGTTTCACAAACACGCTTAAAATCTATAGAGTATTATCACCGTAATGATATAAGTTTGTCAGTGTTCGTATTGTCTTTTACCTATTATACTTTTACTAACTAAATAAGAGTCGCATCCTTCAAACTACATTTTCTGCTTTTTAGAGCGTTTTGATTGGCTTTTTTTAGAAACGTTTTCATACATTCTATTAGATTTGGATTTATATAATTTCGTTTCTAATAGTGTTATTGTTCGTCTCATGCATTCTTTTACAATCTTCTCTTTCATTTCTGTTGATTTGATGGTGTATGCGACCAGAACTCCCAAATTAACTCACTAATAGTTCTCATCATCAGTGATTGCTTGGAGTCCGAGTGACAAGTTATCTCAGATTTCCAGTATTGTCTACCTCTTTCGATAATCATTGTAAATGTCTGGTTAATGTTTTCCCTCATTGGTGTTTCCATCCTCCTTTTTTATTCACGACTATTTTGCGTGGTGTCAACTGAGCTGGTGCCATCACATTGATTGTTCTTTTACGGGGGGGGGGGGGGCAGTTTACGAGGTTTTTTTAAGGTTTCAGTTCCCTCGGGTTCACGTGCATTCCTTTTCTGTTGGTGTTTTATTTCGGTTGCGACTTTTATGTAGCTGGTTAACATTTATAGTTTATGTGGGTTTGTTTACGCATTCGAAGATTTTCTTTGAGAAAAAAAAATCATCGATTATTATTATTATTAATAGTAATAATGGGGATTTTTCTCTATTATTATTATTATTAGTAGTAGTAGTAGTAGTATTAGTATTTGTATTATTATTAGTATTATTATTATTATTAATAATCACGTACATCATCATCATCATCATCATCATCATCATCATCATCATCATTCTTCTTTTTTTTTCTTCTTTTTTTTTCTTCTTCTTCTTCTTCTTCTTCTTCTACTTCTTCTTCTTCTTATTATAATCTCACACGAATAAGTATCATTAATCGCTCACTGGTAACACCATGCGGTGTTCCCTGGAGTCTGAGTGACACATATTTCTCGAGGTTTCTACTATTCTCCACTTCTTTCGATAATCGTTGCACATAACTTTGCATTTGTACAACAGCCGTTTACGCTTTATCGGTGAAAACGGCCGTTGGTTTTCTTTGAAACCTGACTGGCAATAATTCTACCCAAGATCGCAATACCCTCCGTGCTCCCCGACTACGGTTGTTCCATACTTCTTGTCCCTTCATGACCATTTTCGTAGTCCAAACAGACGCCGGCGTCACCACCTGTGTGTTTGCGGGGGGCAGATTATGTGATTTTGCTATCAACTCTGGCAACTTCAATTTTCGTTTCGTTCGTTTCCTGCAACTTATCGATCGTGCCCCCAGCCGCCCATACACAGTGCAACTTCATCCAAGTCTGTCTGCGATTTGTCAGTATTATATAAATTTGTAAGTTGGTTTCCGCGCTCGAAGAATTTTCTCAATATTTCAGCAGTCGTCGTCGGTGCCGTGCCTTGCATGGTGTCAATTCTTCCTTTTGCTTTTCATTTCTCCTAGTGCCTTTTCAGGTTTTTCGAACTGTTCCTAGTGTTCCTAATATTATTGATATTACAACGATCTTCGTTATTTCTGATACTCCCATCAGTTCTCTGGTAAGCATCATATCTTATTTTTTTCTGTTTCTTTGGTCTTCACACTAGGAACTGCTGGGACGGCGAAATCCGCTATTCGGCATATTTCTTTACTTCTTGTTCACTCCTCCACTTTTGATATGTTTGTCCGTGTGCATTTCCGTGTCCCATAGGATTTAATGTCTTTTATTTTTACTATAGTAGTGCAGTTTATACTTGTACGATTTGTATTGATCTTTAAAATGAGTTCGATTGCATTGTTCCCAGTGGATCACACTAATAACACAAACATTTCTGTTTTTGTATTGTTTTTCGTCTAATTTGGTGTTTTCACTTAATATGTGCCTTACAATTTCGTCTATTTGTCCACAGGGATTACCTATACAGTTTTCTGGGTTTTATTTATGTGTTTTTACACGAGTCATTATTTGTGATTGCCCACTTGCAATAACAAATAGTGTTCCGTGGAGTCTGGGTGACAACACGTCTATCTAGACTTCGAGCACTCTCAACCTCTTTCAATAACCTCTGCGAAACATTTTGCGTTGTCACGACAGTCGTTAACTATTTATTTCTTGTTGATAACGACTCTGTTCTTTCTGAAATCCGAGTGGCAATAAGCCTCTAAGATTCCATTACTCTCCACAACACTCCAGTAAAGGTCGGGACAGCGCTCCCATTCCTTGATCTATCTATCCACTCTGGAACTTCACGACCATTTTGTGTAGTAAAAACTGAGGCGACTATCCCCATTATTTTTTTTGCGGAGGGTGTAAGATTATATTATTATGTATTTATGTAAAGTTAGGTATATGTATATGATAATATATTTGTATGTACAGGATTCACTCCTAAACTAATTAATCAATCATTATGAATTTTGGAACACAGCGGCCAGGTATAAAGAGGCAGTAATATAAGTTATATTTATTTAAATTTATATTTATGCAAATGGGTATAAAGGTAGTGGAAATCCTTCATGAAAATCTAAATACCATTGATATTTGTGAAATTTTATCAATATTCGACATCAATTAATAAATATTCACCAAATTTCAGTTTCTTTTAAAGGGTTTTTAGGGGACATAACTTTAATTAGAACGATTTTTCCATTTCCATGAGGGCGATGTACAACGTCTATTCGCCGACATTTTGGGTGTGAGCGATCGATGGAATAGCCAACAGCAAAAACTCCGTTGTTATTGTTAGAATTTAAAAAAGAAAGAAACACATATGCAATAATAATAAAATAAATATTTATTAAATAAAAAAAAATAAAATTAAATAATTATTTTTGATTTCTTCACCGGGGTACTTTCCACGATATAATTTTATAGATTAATAAAATGTATGTGCTTATTGCCCTTGGCTATACCATCAGTCGGCCACAAACAAAATGTCGACGAATAGACGTTGTACATCGCCCTTATGGAAATGGAAAAATCGTTCTAATTAAAGTTCTACTTGATATTTTTAAATTCTTTTGCGTACCGTGAGTGAGAAACTATGCCTGAGTAAGTACAAAATACTGATTTTACATGAAAATAATTTTTCCAGGGACCGTGTTGTAAATAAGCACCGACAATTCAAATATTTCAGATTTGAATGAACTTTAATCCATTGTCATTTGACCACAATTAAGTAAGATTCCTTGAATTTTAATTTCTTCTTAAGACTCATTAAATTTAAGTTTTAAATTCAAGACATTTATCAGAATCGAAGTCATGTAATGTATTTTGATCAAAATTTAGATAAATGGTTCTAGGCCTAAGGACGATTGTGTAGTTTAGCAAACAGGGGTAAATATTCAACAGGAAGTCACGACCAATAGATTAAAACAATTAATTTTTTTTAATAATAAAATATAGTTTCTGAAAGAAAACATTGAAAAGTTTATTTTCAATGAAGTAACATTTTGGCCCAAACTTTGTAATAAAATATAGTTTTATTATTATTATGTTCGTTTTATAACATTTTAAATTACAAATAATAAATCACTGTCAAATTCAGAAACTATATTTAATTACAATGTTTTGACCAAAATGTTACTTTATTGAAAATAAACTTTATTTTATTACAATGTTATTTTTTCAGAAACTATATTTTATTAATCAAATAAATTTATTAAAATGTTTCAATCTATTGGTCGTTACTTACTGTGGAGTATCTGCCGCTGTTTATTAAACTGCACAAGTGCCTCATCAGGTTTAGTAAGATTATATCTTGATTTCAGTGTTCGTGAGAGGACATAAAACTGTTGCAAAACTGTTCTGTGTGGGGAATTAATTTTACCTGTTATGGGACGGGTATTCTTCTACTGGTAAGAAATGGAAGCCTCTGGATTTGAATGATTCTGTTTTAGAGTCATTGAAATTTGAGAAGAATTATTGTAATACGAAAAACAAAATTATAATGGATGAAAAAGTAAGAGAAAATTATTTGCTCCGTTTAATTTTGCGATTATTAATTTTTTTAATTTCTTTCTTCTCTCTCGGTTCGCTTCTTCGAATAGGGAAGAGGGCGAAACCGATTGAAGGCCGCCATCATTGTTTTAAAAATGTCAAGAGGAGGAACACAAATCCACTGGGAGGTGGGGGAAGAAGACGACCGGGAGTGAAGGTAAGAGAGCGGAGAAAATGTTCGGCACGATAAGTTGACAATGGACTCTCATTCCGTCAGATAAACGGACAGAATTGTTCATGGATGAAATAATAATCCAGGAGAATGAAGGGACAGGGTGTGATGGACCCACTGGTTATGGGGGTGAGGGGCTACGCCTCGCATTGTAAACTCAAGGATAGCATTGCTCATATGTAGCTTATTGGGGTACTTTTTTTTAATCTCTGAGACGCCTTTCCTTCTCTCTCCCCTTTTTTCTACCCTTTGTTTTTTTTCTCGCCTGTTGTACGCTCTACCCTTTCTTTCTTTGAACAATTCTCGAATCATTTGCTTTGTTCCTTTTCAAAATAGAAATAATCATTCGGGGCGTGGTTTAGCACTTAAAATACCTTCTGTTATCTTTGCTAATATATAACGTATTTCTAAAAATAATTACTGAACCTTAATAGATTTTAACTTTTGTGTCTTGTGTTTGGAATAAATAAAAATCAATGCCAAGACAATAGTATCTTATTACCAATTCTTTTTTGTTGCTATATGTAACAACATATAGATATATTAATATATAATTACTTCCACAAACAGACAACGCCGCAGACCACAATTAATGAAAGCTACAAACCGGTTGTCATAGACTCGAGTTTCGCTCTCCATTTGGGATCATCAGTAGAACATATCCGAACTCAGGATTCGAAACCAAAGTCACTTCCGGTTTGTGGCTTTCATGGGTTGTGAGCTGTGTCGTTATCTGATTGTGGAAATAATTATATATATCATCTCACATTAATAAAAATCTAATATATATATATATATATATATATATATATATATATATATATATATATATATTTATTTACAAAGTAAAATTCCTACTTAATTATTAGCTAATTTGCGGTGGCCAACGGGGAAACGCTCTTGACTACTAACTAGTGGCGATTTGTGATCGGAGTTCGAGCCCGCCGACCGTCGGAAATTAACTTCCTACACTGAAGATTGCGTTAGCATTAAATATCGATGTCTGTAGGTAATAAATAATTAATATTTATTTATAAATATTAATATATATATATAACTCTTTTTTAATATAGCAGGAAAAATCTCAGCAAAGTGCTCGATTAATTGAGAATTATAGTTAAAAATTAAAAATGAAGAGCATAATATTTATTTATTTTGGTACAGAAAAATTAGTACAACATTCGTACCGTCGGTTTCAAGCACAGAAGGACTTAGCCACCCGGCTCTCTTCAGCTTCTGTTGTCATCTGTTTCGGAGCTGAAGAGAGTCTTTCTGTGCTTGAAACCGATGGTATGAATGTTGTACTAATTTTTCTGTACCAAAATAAATAAATAAATTATATATATATATATATATATATATATATATATATATATATATATATATATATATATATTGAAGGACAGAGAAAGAGGGGGTTATTTCAATAATATTGGCGAAATAGCCATAATTACGGAGAAAAAGTTTTAATTACTGAAACAAAAAAATGACACCTACCAACAAATAGAGGCGGTCTGATAAAAAAAAATGTTTTTCTTAGAAACCATGTTAAAAAAAAGAAATTAATTAACCGAATAAGAAAAATGTTATTTCTACCAATACATCTTTTGGTCGACCCTTTGTCATAGTAGTCGTCGACGATATAATTAGGGCGAAATAATGGATAAAAGTGTCGTAAAATGCATATGGGAATTAGAGGATATGGGGTTAAAAAATTATGAAGTAGATATCTCAACGTACACACATAAGTTTGCGTTGAATCTTTTCTGTTTGTACAGAAACGCTTGACGGAAGTTCAGATGATTTTTCGAACAAGCTCTGTGCAAAACAGAAAACGCTCCCTCAGAATACAACCTAGTAGACTATTGTCACTCTAATAAATGGTCACCAATGGCAGACGCATGTGCTTGTAAACCTCTGGATGTCGACCACTGCCTTTGCTTAGATATCGAACTGGGGATATGTTGGTAAATTCTAGATATCAAACTGGTGGCATATCTGAAAATTTTCGATATCGAACTTGAGACATATTGGAAAATTTTAGAAATCGAACTGGGGGCATATTGGAAAATTCTAGATATCGAACTGGGGACATATTTGAAACTTCTAGATATCGAACATGGGACCTATTCGAAAATTCTAGATATCGAAATGGAGACATATTGGAAAATTCAAGATATCGAACTGAGGGCATTTTGGAAAATTTTCGATATCGAACTGGAGACATATTGGAAAATTTGAGAAATCGAACTGGGGGAATATTGGAAAATTTTAGATATCGAACTGGGACATATTGGAAAATTCTCGATATCGTACCTGGGGCATATTAGAAAATTCTAGATATCGAACTGGGACATATTGGAAAATTTTAGATATCGAACTAGGGACATATTGGAAAATTTTAGATATCAAACTGGGGACATATTGGAAAATTCTAGATATCGAACTGGGGATATATTGGAAAATTCGTACCTTTAATTGCTGAATGGTACGTTCCACGTAGCCTCGAATAGGCCCCGACAAAATAAACAACGAGATTGTATTTTTTGCCATGCTTTCCTCCATGATTCCACCCCAATTATGTCGTCGAGTACTACCTTGGAAAAGGGTCAACCGAAAGACGTCATGGTAGAAATATAAGTTTTACATCCTTGATTCATTAATGTCTTTTCTTTTAACAATTTAGCTGAATGCAATGCCTTTTTTAATCTGAAGAAATAGATTACTTAATCCCCTTACCTCTGCTTTTTGGAGCGGGTAGTTATAAAGGGCTCTCTCTTCCCTGGTAATTATGGCTATTTCGCCAATATTATTAAAGTCTATGTTAGAATTTTGTACCTCCAAATATTCCCTCATCTCTCTCTCTACTGTATTGTATTAGTCTCTGTAGGTGTACATACTTTGAAACTACAGTGTTTATGAAAAGTGTTCAATAACAAGTAGAGCTGTTCTTTAGTATGAATAGAAACTAACTGAAAGAGATTACAAGTAAATAATGTAACCCGATACTTAATTATAAAAATATCTCATCCCCAAAAACGATTTAATTAAAGGAAAAGTTTTCCAAATTATCTCACTTCTCTGTCTTCTTTGGTCTGAAGAGGTTGACTCTCTGTGAAGAGTAAAACCGAAACATGTATGCACATATGTAACCAATAATGTTTGTATAAATACAAAATTACACTATATATATAAATATATATGGTCAATTAATAAATAATTTTCGATTTTGTTAATATAGTTTAGAAGCGAATTTTGGTTAACTAGTCTAACTTTTAATAGACAGTGTTTTTCTGTTTTCAGAGATGTTTTATCACTTGTATTGCAGTAAAATTATATCTTTATCATCATAAATATGGAAGAGCTGAGACTGCAAAGAACAGACCCATAGACCGGCGTAAATCAAGCCCCGAAGGCCAAGACGATACCAGTCTATGGCGTGCAGTATCCATCGGAACAGATACTACACTTTGATCTTATCCAAAAGGCCAAGACATGGTGAGTAACCTGGGAACATTTTTTTTGTAAAGTTTTCCATTTAGAGGGGGTCTACTGAAAGCAAAACATGCAACTCAAAGAAAGAGAAAATAATAAAAATTTAAAACTAATGCTATATTTATTGCTAACACTCGTCTTAGTATATATATATATATATATATATATATATATATATATATATAATTTCTAGAGATGAAAGATGAGAATAACAAATTGTAAAGATATAAAATTAATTAGAACATCAAAAGTTCAGAGCAAGGAGCTTGCCATGGATTAAGGATATGAACTTTTGATGTTCTAATAAGTTTGTATCTTTACAATTTTTCATTCTCATCTTTCATCTCTGGAATTGATTGCTCTATTCAATATATTGAACTTTATATCATCACGATAGATTATTATTAAACGATAATTAAATTATCTTTAATTTAATTCAACATTTAAATATCATATATATATATATATATATATATATATATATATATATATATATATATATATATATATATATAAATGTTTTGAGGTACAAAACTTATAAATACATTTAAAAAGAATACGCGGAAATCTCTCTAAGGCCCTTTCGACTATCATCTCGTCAGGAGAAAATCGATAGTTTTAATTAATAATGACGTCGAAAGAAAAGCAAAATGGGGAAATTGAGTGTGCCAAAATTAACGTTAAAGCTAGGGTTACCCCTCCTCTAATTCTTTGGACTCTGCTATTGGCCAGCATTTGGTTGAAAACCCTAGCTGTGCCAGTGGCTATAAAATAGACCGTTTTGAGGTCTTGCATCGAGCAGATTCCAAGAACCATTTGAAAATATTGGAATATGTCTCTATTGCTATTCGAAAACCTTCCTTGTGCCGGCAGAAGGAATTTGAAAGATCGCTTAATCTCTTAAGGGAAATTTGAACTCCTTCCCAATTTTTTTTTTAATCCCCTAACGTAGTGCCTTTTAATCCACTTTTAACGAAATCATTAAATTGAATTTTAATCGCTTTAACGTTAATTTTGGCACACTCAATTTCCCCATTTTGCTCTTTCTTTCGACGTTATTATTAATTAAAACTATCGATTTTCTCCTGACGAGATGATAGTCGAAAGGGCCTTAGAGAGATTTTCGCGTATTCTTTTTAAATATATATATATATATATATATATATATATATATATATATATATATATATATATATATATATATATATATATATATATAGGGCTATCGTTGAGAAATCTGATTCGTGTGTTTTCACGTATTTTGTTGGGGGTTGATACTTTCTTTTTTCTTTTTTCTGAAGTGGTTACCTTTTTCCCAAGTGAGTGTTTTGCCTTCATATACTTCAGTTTGCCGAACTTTTAACGGAAATCAACCTGGATTTTCACCGTATTTTCCCCTGGGTTTTTTTTTTGTTATGATATACTTTTTCGTTATTCCATGACATTTACAACAACCCTCTGAAGATTGGCAACATTGGACTAATTAATAAAAATACAGTTATCGGATTTTTGCCAGGAAACGCGCGTAAAGGATAAGAATGCATATTGCATTTGAATGAATTACGTTCCTCTCTAAAATGAGTGATGTAAACAAAAAACTCATCGAAGTACAGAAAAAGAAAAGTTGTTAAAACCAATGCTAATTATGGTTTTGTATAAATTTCCCATCATCTATGGAATGCATATATATATATATATATATATATATAACATTTAATGAATCACTTTTTGAGCGAATTAGGGACGGCTTTTAAATTTATTTCCAACTTTGCTCTCACTAGCTGATAGATTTTATTTTTGTTCCAAAATTATTATTAAAATGGACTGTTTATATTATAAACTATAACATGTCATGAACAGATATATATATATATAGCTCTCTCCCGCAACATGCCATCATACCAGTTGCTCATAGCTGACCCACTTGAATCTTGCAACGAAAAAAAAAAGTTGGAAGTCTCGTGTACATTAATTTGATCAGATGATTAAGTGGATATCGACACAGACTGGAGACCTAGGTGTCCCAAGTTCGAATCCAGTCGGTTCCACAGTACCACTGTAACTAAGGGATGTTGGTAACCTTCTCGTGGTCCTTCCCGTAATACCCGATGTCCTTCTAGCAAGATTTCTTACTAGAAAAACATCGGGGAAACTAATGCCAACACCAGAATCATCTGATTCACACGAAAGAAAAATATACGGACTGAAGACCTGGGTGTTCCAAGTTCGAAGTCAGTCGGTTCCACAGTACCACTTTCACTTAGGGATGTTGGCAACCTTCTCGTGGTCCTTCACGTGAGTACCCGATGTCTTTCCAGGAAGATTTCTAACTAGAAAAAACACCGGGGAAACTAATGCCAATACCAGAATCATCTGATTCACGCGAAAGAAGAAGAAAAGAAGGAGAATAACATTATTCACTGATTTTCTGTCATTACAGTAATCGTCTGCTTCTTGTTGCTTTTAAACGCGACTTATTACAGGCATTTGAATTTAATCCAAGAGAGGTAATTTCTTCAAACTCGACGCTGTATTAGAATGAATAAATCTTTCTTCGTATATTCAAAAAAAGAAACGGACGATCATCGATTCTTTTTTTTTTTCAAATTAATGTTATGACAAAAAACTAGTGAATAACAAACTATTAGACATAAAATGTCGAGCAAAATGTTTACAAAAAGTTAAAGAAATAATGTTTTACTATTATTTAAAATGCTTACATTGCATAGTATTTGGATATTTTCTATTTTAATTTAAACGATCGAAAACAATCGTAGAATTTCCATTGAATCTCGTGCGTTTGTATAATTCACGGCAGGTTCTGTAAATAGAAATTGCATGCTACTGAATAGTTGTGGTCTTTACGAATTCGATAATTGTGTTTAGTTAAAATTAGCTCATTAATTAAAATGAAAGATACACAAATAGGTATAATAAACAAATCGGTAACGAAGAATTACGGCTACCAACCAACAAAATGCCGCCGAATTTACCAGTGTCATACTTGAAAATAACAAACACGATCAAGTTACATAAAATAGCATTGTCTTCGACTGTACGTTCCGTAAGGACATTTGTTGCACATAAATACACATCTATAAAGAACTAACATGTTCTTTATAAATGTGTATTTATGTGCAAGAATATAACTGTACAAAGTGTTAGCATTTCCTGGCTGAAATCTGAATGGCAATTTAAAATAGCGTAATCAATATACTATTCATGAATAATAATGATAAAGACATTGTAAAATTGCATGCTTGTTTCTCCATAGAAATACATTCTTTAAACGTCCAAATATAGTAATTTTAAATTCAGTAGGTTTATTTTATAAAAACAAATTATTACTTACATCTTTAATTTTATACATTTTACTACAAATGTTGGTTAATAACTTTCTTAACTAAACATTCTGTAATTAAATTAACTTCGGAAAAATCAGTTGTCATCTGCTTCCTTTTTACATATAAACATACATTTTTTATTAATACTAATATGAAGTCGAGTTGAGATGAATTACCTCCCTTTTATTTTGCGCATCCATATTTGCAGCACTATTGTTATGTACGTAATTATTGGAATAATAATAATGGGGAGGCTCGTTGTCACTCAGACTCCAGGGAAGACAACTGTTTATTATCAGTGAGCAATCACTGACGATGACTTGTGTGGGAACTCCTAGTGAGTACAGATAATAATAATTAAAAAAAATCTTTGAATGCACAAACCAACTGACATTACTAGGTAACGATAACCAACCACAGGAAACTTGAAATCAAGAAAATAAATAAACATTACAAGAAACAAAGAGAACTGAAACTACAAGAAATCCCAACGCTAAACATAATGCTGGTACTAACTTCACGTGGTCCCACACACAATGGTCTTGAAGGGTCAATGAGCATAGAAAGATAGATAAGAGGGAGTTCTGCGCAAACCTTCTCTGTGAGGACGTAGGGACTACTGAGATCTTGACGAGCTTTATTGCAGATCAAATTCCAAAATAAGCCAGATGTCGTTATCAACGTGCAATTAATGGTAAACAGTTATTGCTATAACGCAAAGTGATTTGCAACGGATAACGTAAGAGACGGAAAGTGTCGAACCATTTCTAGTGATGATTAAAGAATAAACTGCACTTCAGCCATGGTCCAAAGTGAAGCATGCCACCCTTCATCCTGTCATATCTATAACTTTTAAAGACTCTGTAGATGAATATGTCTATTGAAAGCAGAGTTATAGTTGCTTAACAGATTAGTTATTCTCATCAAACCTTGGATATATGAACCTCATAAGACAAATCCTAGTTTTAAAGACGAATGAAAATAGATGAATGCGCTTCTTCACAAATCTTTAACATAAGGTTTCGCGTCTTCGAAAAAGATATTTGTAATCCAGGCAAAGAAGAGATCGCTTGCTGATTTGTTTCAGAACTGCCGAGCTGGTTGAATGCGTACAAGTTACACACCGACATATTGTTTCGCATAACTTGCTAATTTAAACGGATTATTTCATAAAGATATTGATGTATATTGGTTGCTATCCGTCGCTTGATATTGTGTTTGTTTTTGTTTTTAGTTGGGGGAATTTGCATGGGAGAAAAGATACATGGATCGGTGTTTATGAACGAAACGATATTGATGAACAAGAAAGGCAACACGTAGTAAAAAAAGATAGAGATAGATGAATGAATAAGAAATATAGAAGATAAAAGAAAGAATGAGAAGCATGAATAGAAAGGAGTAATTAAATGAAGACATAACAGAGATAAAGTGAGATGAAGAGTAAGGACAGAGAAGGAAATAAGCTAAGAAGAAAAAGATAACGAATATGAGAGAGAAAATTATTAATAACAAGTTCTACTCAAATGATGATGATGATGATGATGATGATAATGATGATAATAATAATATTATTATTAATAATAATAATGATAATAATAATAATGATGATGATAATGATGATAATGATGATGATGATGATAATGATAATAATAATAATAATGATGATGATAATGATAATGATAATGATGATAATGATAATAATGATAATGATACTGATAATGATAATGATAATGATAATAATGATGATGATGTTGGTGATGAAGATGATGATAAGAATAATAATGATGAAAATGATGATGATAATGATAATAATGATAATAATAATGATAATGATGATGATAATGATGATGATAATAATGATAATGATAATGATAATGATAATAATGATAATGATAATGATAATGATAATGATAATAATGATAATGATAATTATAATAATAATAATAATAATAATAATAATAATAATAATGATGATAATGATAATATAGATAATGATAATGATAATAATGATGATGATGTTGGTGATGAAGATGATGATAAGAATAATAATGATGAAAATGATGATGATAATGATAATAATGATAATAATAATGATAATGATGATGATAATGATGATGATAATAATGATAATGATAATGATAATAATGATAATGATATGATAATGATAATAATGATAATTATAATAATAATGATGATGATGATAATGATGATGATGATAATAATAATAATAATAATAATAATAATAATAATAATAATAATAATAATAATAATAATAATACCTAGAAAGGAAAGTGGTCGAGGTATACCTAGTGTTGAAGATGTTGTGAATATAGAAAAAGGTTGTCTATATAAATATATTTTTGAAAGTAATGAGATTCTTCTTCGTGAAGTGAAAAGAGCGGAAATACTAAGAACTAGGGTGAAACAGAATCAAAGGTTACAGGAGAGAGGGTTAACATTATTTGGAAATAAACTACACAGTGTATATTTTAAGAATACTGCTTTTAGAGATGATGACAGCTGGAATTAGTTAGTCAGAGCTGATCTCAAAAGATCTACCGAGAGCAACTTTATGGCAGCCCAGGAAACAGCAACCCGCACAAGTTCCATCAAACATTACATTGACAAAACCGCAAAATCACGGATATGCCGATTGTGTAATGAAAGGGAAGAAACCTTAGCGCATATTGTATCTGAATGCCCAATGCTAGCACAATACCAGTATTAAAAATGATGACACGACAAAGTCGCTCAGGTACTACACTGGAATATATGCAAACTTTATGAATTGGACCCCAATGAGAAATGGTATGAGCATAAGCCAGAAGTTGTACAGGAGAACGACGATGTCAAACTTCTTTAGGGCATGTGCATAAAAACTGATAAGGTTCTTGAATATACACAACCCGACTTAATCTTTCTAAACCAAAAAAAACGAAAACTTGCTTAATCATTGATATAGCCTGCCCCTTCGATACCAGAGTGCATGAGAAATAACAGAAACAAATAAATATTCAGACCTAAAATTGGGAATTAGTTAGAGTATGGAAATGCAAAGAAGTAAAAGTGATTCCCGTTGTAATTGGACCGCTTGGAACCATAACTAAAAGTCACCATAAATTATATAAACAGATTGATGACACAATTTATTTTTCAATTCTGCAAATGGTTGCCTGTTAGGAACAGCGAAAGTGTTAAGGTACAGCTTGAATGTCTAAAGTCAAGGAAATTGACTTGGTGTTCAAAAAAAGGAAACTCCAACTAAAAACATCCAACAGTTGAGACTACTATGAAATAATAATAATAATAATAATAATAATAATAATAATAATAATAATAATAATAATAATAATAATAAATTGCAGCTGCTTCGGCAGGTACCACACAAAATAGTCGTAAACGATCAAGGAGGATGGAAACACCGAGAAGGAAGGGAGCTTTAAACAGTTTTCCATGTGAAGAGTGCACAGACTACTGAGACTTTGAAAGTGCTTATTGCCATCCAAACCTCAGAGAAGACCAAATACGTTGCCAAAGTTATTTGCAATATACTGAAAGAGATGGAGAGTACTGGAAATATAATGGAGAATTGTTGTCACTCAGACTCCAGGGAAAACCGCCGATGATGGTGCCATGTGTGACAACCCCTAGTGAGTACAAATAATAATAATAATAATAATAATAATAATAATAATAATAATAATAATAATAATAATAATAATAATAATAACAACCACTCAGCCACTTAATCACATACTCAGAAAATGTGATGCCGGATACAAGTTTACACAGAACTAAGAGTAAACCCCCTGATGTACATGGACGACCTGAAACTATTTGCAGAAAGCAAGAAGGAACTAGAAAAGCTGATAAATATGACCAGAATCTTCAGTCAGGACATCCTAATGGAATTCGGAATGGAAAAGTGTTCATTACTAGCAATAAAAAGAGGAAAACTGGAGACAACAGAGAGCATAGAACTCCCCAACCAAGAGGAAATTAGTGCGCTAGGCGAACAGGATAGCTAAAAATATCTTGGAATTCTGGAAGCAGACACCATCAGGTCTACAGAAATGAAAGACAACATTGGAAAATAATATTTACGAAGAACCAGAAAACTCTTAGTAATGAAATTAAATAGCAGGAATCTAGTAACAGGAATAAACACCTGGGCAGTAGTACTAATCAGATACTAGACTGGACCAAAAAGAACTCATGCACCTTAACCAGAGGACTAGACAATTAATGGCCATGCACAACACACTACATCCAAAAGACGATTAAGACACACTCTACATGAAAAGAAACGAAGGGGGAAGAGGACTGGTAAGTATAGAAGATTGTGTGAAAGACTCAAAGAAAGAGCTGGAGAAATACATAACTCAAAACACGGAAATCCTTATCAACTCAACAAGAGACACCGTTCCAACGAGCAACTCGGGAAGCACCGAAACCAGAATCAAAACGACAAGAAAGGAAAAGTGGGAAGAAAAACAACTACATGGACGCTTTAGAAGACTGAAAAGAGAAGAAACCAACGAAAATAGCTGGGAATGGCTAAGTAAAGGACACTTGAACAGAGAAACATAATTTTTACTGATGGCTGCACAGAACAATACAATTAGAACACACTACATTAAAGCTAAAATAGATAACACCCAGGAAAACAGTAAATGCAGACAGTATGGACAAAAGAGACGAAACAGTAAATAATATAAAAAGTGAATGTAGCAAACTAGCCAAAAAGGAATACAAGAACAGACATGCCGGAAACTGTGCAAACAATTGAATTTAAAATAAGTAAGCAAATGGTACAAACATAAACCAGAAACAGTACTGGAAAACGAAAACACACAAAATCATCTGGTATATGGATATATAAACAGACAAACTCATACAAGCAAGGTAACTGGATGTTATAATAATTAACAAGATGAAAAAATCTTGCAAAATCGTAAACTTCGCCGTTCAAGCAGGCCACAAAGTGAAGATCAAAGAAACTGAAAAACGAAGCAAATACACGGAACTAGTCAAGAAACTGAAAGGAATATGGAGTATGAGGAAAGTATAATATCAATATCGTAGGAGCACAAGGAACAATCCAAAAAAAACTAAAAAAAAACTCAAGTGGGTGAAATTGGAATCAAAGGGACCATCGAAACCATACAAATTACGGTATAGATCAAAACATATGAAATCTTAAGGAAAATCCTTGAATGCGGAAACCAACCCGCATAAGCTACAAAGGTTAACAGTCATAAGCAATTTATAACAGGTAGAAAACAAAACCACACAAAGAACACCACAACACCTACTAAGGAACAGAAACTTCAAGAAACATCACTTCATAATCCCACCCTTCCAATAAATTACACCGGTCTCAACTCAAATGAACTAAGGGATAGAAATTACAAGAAACACCATAAGCTCCCCCTTCCCCCCCCCCCCAAAGAAAAATGGTGCCGGCATAGGCTGACACCAAACAAAATATTTGTAGAGGGTCGAGGAGGATAAGACCGGGGAGGGACAGCACAAACCAGACCTTTACTGGAAACGTGCGACGAATGTTGGGACCTTGGGGAGGCTTATTGCCACCCAAATCCCAGGGAAGACCAATGGTCTTTACCAGCGAGAAATTTATGGTAAGAAGCTATTGCGATATCGCAAGATTATTTGCGGTGGTTATCGAAAAGAGGTGAAGAATACTGGAAATCTGGGGAGGCTTGTTGTCACTCAGACTCCAGGAAGGACCATTGGTTGTTGTCAGTGAGCAATCACTGACTATGATCTGTGTGAGAACTCCTAGTGAGTACAAATGATAATAATAATCTAAGTTTTTGCGCTAGCGTTTCATGGCGTACCAGAGGGCATGCCCAAAAGAAATACGTTCATATAAAAACAGGGAACGCTCCCAAGCATTTACAAACTAATAACATGTCTATCAACCATGTGGAAACCCCTTACAGCACAACGGAGATAACAGATCTACCACTCTCCTAACAATTTTGGACTACTTCCCGAGGAACAAAAAGGATTTCGAAAAGGGAAAAAGGGGTGCATGACCTTTTATACAAAGATAAAAAAATAAAACTGAAGAAAGAAAACAACAAAAAAAATAAAATAGCTATGGCATGGATTGACTACAAGAAAACCTACGACAGAATCCCGAAAGCATGGATAATTGAGTGCTTAAGAATTTACAAGCTATCCGACAAGATTATTAATCTGATTAAGAAAGCACTGGCCACACTGAGACTATAGCTGACAATGGAGGACACCAGCTCACAGAGATAAGAAGACGGAGGGGAATATTCGAAGAAGACTCTCTATCACCACTTCTGTTTATCATAGTCATGATTACAATCAACTTTATATTAAGGTAATTTGATGCCGTATACACGTTTGCAGACACAGAACAAAGAATGCACCACCTCATGTATATGGACGATCTGAAGCTACTGGCAAAAAAACAAAACAAAAGGAAACTGGAAAAGCTAATACACGCGACAATAATCTTCAGTCAAGGCATTGCAAATTGAATTCGGAATAAAACAGTGTGCACTGCTAGTGATGAAAAGGAGACGACTGGAGATATCATGGGGCGTGGAACTGCCCAACCAAGAGAAGATGATGTCGTTTGGCGAACATGATAACTATAAATATTTGGGAATTCTTGAAGCAGACCCCATTAAATCTACAAAGATGAAAGAGAATATTGGAAAAGGAATACACAAGAAGAACAAAAAAACATTTAGAAACGAAATTATATAGAACTCTAGTAAAAAAATAAACACCTAGGCAGTATCACTAATAAGATACTCATTCATAGGCTGGACAAAAGAAAAGCTTAGGAACTTTGGCCAGAGGACTAGAAAACTAATGTGTATGAACAATACACTACACCCGAAAGATGATACTGATAGACTCTACGTTAAAAGGGACGAAATGGGGAGAGGACTGGTAAGTATAGAATGCTATATGTAAGACACAAATGAATTGGAAAAAACACATAACCCAGAACACAGAAAAGCTGATCCCCACAGAAGAAGAAGACACCGTCAGAATGAACAATTCAGTAAGCAGCACCACCAGAAACAAACAGATAAGATACGAAAAGTGAAAGCAAAACAGCTACACGGACGATTCATAAGAATGGCAAGAGAACAGACTCACAGAAAAACCTGGATATGACTAAGGCAAAAAACAGTGAAAAATAGTTGATTTCGTCACCCCAGCAGATCACTGGTTCAAGATTAAGGACACAGTAAAACAAAGCAAATACATGAACATTGTTCGGAAGCTGAAGAGAATTACTGCAATACCAATAACTGGTAGAGCATTAAAAGACGTACAGTTAAACGTAGGAAAACTTTGAATCAAAGTGAGGATTAGCATCAGATTTTAAAAAACAGTTGAAATATTAAGAAAAATCCATGTGGAAGCCAATCTATGCGGAAGCCAACCCATAAAACCAGGTGATATGGATCGACTACAGCTAAGTTGAAATACAATAACACTTCATAAACACAAATAGAATTATGGATGGAACAGAACCAGTCGAATCCAGGGTATATAACACATCACTCAATAAGTCCTGGGCATAACTCAACGAACTACAACTTTCAGGTAAAATTCGACTTTATTCATCAACATAGTCTCCTTCTAGGGTGATACACAAGTTCCAACGGTTCTCTAATAATTGGGTGCACTTTTTGTAGAACGATTTATCTTTGGTCTCAAAATACGCATTCAGTTTTCGATATCAGTTCTTCATTGGATGAACATCTCTTTCTGTTGAACTTTTTTTTAAAGATCTGAAACAGCCAAAAATCGCGGTTAGCCAGATCTAGAGAACAGAGTTGGTGCTGAAGCAATTCTAAGTGCAATTCATGTAGATTTTCTATTGTTGCTATCGACTTGGGACACCGTGCATTGTCTTGGTGAAAGAATACTTTGTTTCTATACGTGGATAAGTTTTAGCGATTCCTTCCTTTAAAAGTACCATCATTATATATCATATTCGCTATTGATTGATTAATTCTTTGTCTTTAATCGATGTACAAAATACCTTGCGAATCCCAAAATGTGGAAGCTAAAATCATGCCTGCTGTTGTTCGCGTCTTTGGTCGCTTTGGACGGCTTTAACCTGCTACTGTCCACTCAGCTGACTGCCGATTTGACTCCAGAGTGAAGTGGTTGTCCATGTTTCATCCACGTAAAACTCCTTTTTGTTGCGTTGAAACAGCTGCAGAAAATGCTCTGAATAGTCGACGCATTGTTTTTTTTTATTGAATGTGAGCAAACGCAGCACCCACTTTTAACGCAGCCGTGTTATTGCAGTTAGGCAAACTGATGAATATAATGGATGCTGATATCTTCAATTCCTCTGCTGTCTCACATAACTTTAATTTAAGAGTTTATATACTTTTTTTTTCTCTTCCAGTACAGCTGCCGAATTCATGTGCCCTGACACTTAAGAATCATTTTTTTGTCTGCACTACTGCGTTTAAAGTAAGCACACAACCTCTTAACCGTTGTTTCAAACGTCTGATAAAACCGCATCACACCATTTCTTTGCTTGAATAGTATTTCCCCCCATCTGAAAGTAATGATGTATCAGCAGACTAAAAATAAGATTTCTTCAATCGTTTTTACAATGTGCAACAGTAGCTTCATTTTAATAAACGTAATTTGTATAGTAATGATCCGATGGCTTTCATTTTGACACGTACTATTTGAGGGTTCGTGCTTTATAAACGTCATACGGCTCGTTTTATTAGTGGCGTCATCTATTCGGCAGCTAAGGGATTTATTGGGTGATCTGTTATATAAAAAATGATAAGGATGACACTCTTTACCATAATAAAACACTGTGGTACCAGACTCAGTTGGTGCACAGAACATCGCCGCAATGTACCATCCTTGTGCTTGTTTTACAAATACTTCAATGGATTATGCTCTGATAAATTGGCTACTCTGGTGCCCCCTCGACGTAAATTCACTAGACTAACTCAACAATCAACTAAATCTCATTCATTCACTGTGGAGGTCCCCAGATGTCGGAGAGCCTTCTACTCAAATAGCTTCTTTCCTCGTACTGCTGGCCTCTGGAACTCCCTCCCTGCCCCCTGTTTCCCCAACAGTACAGACATGCAGAAATTTAAAACTAATGTAAACAGACACCTCGTTGGGCTGATCCCAATCTAGGTGACCGCCCCTACCTTCTCCCCTTTTTTTTTTCTCAGTAGCCCCTTACGTCTACAGTGGCGGCCTGCCTTGTTTGGGGTGAACTTTGTTTAAAAAAAATCTCTGGGGATAAAAAGACCGTGAAGAAATAGCACCATCCAAATCTCGACTGTAAGGGCACGGATAGTTCTGAGTACTGGAATTATAATGACCCTTATTGTCACAAATCTTCTGGAGAAAGCCATTAACCGTTATCACAGAGAACTCAGTGGTCAACGGCTTTCGCTGAAAGGGAAAATAATTAGCAATGGTGATCGGTAGAAGCGAAAAGTACTATAAATCTGGGGAGAGCTGGTGTCACTTTTTTTCTAATGAGCGATCACCGGTGATGACTTGTTTGAGAACCCCTATTGAGTAAAAAATAATACTTGGCCCAGAAATCCAGCATTGCAATTATTTCAAATTTTGATTCACTTTTATTTCACCACGTAATTTCTACTTTGCTTTGATTTCTTTGTTTCAGAATCTAATTAGAAATTTATTTAACATTTTTTATTTTATTTGAAGAGAATTCTTTTCTATGACAAGACTTATACTAATCTAAATAGTGAGAGAAAAGAAGAAGAAAAAGAAGAAAAAAGAGCAGGAGGAAGAGGAGGAGGAGTAAAGAAGAAGAAGAAACAGGATAAGTGAGAAAGAATAAGAATAAGAAGAAGAACAGAGGAGAGGAGGACGAAGGAAGAAGAAGAAGAAGAAGAAAGACACAGAGTGAAGAGAAAGAGAAAGGGCATCGAGTGAACAGAAAGAAGAAGAAGAAGATCAAATAAATAGAAAGAAGAATAAGAAGAAGAATAAGAACATCAAGTGAATAGAAAGAAGAAGAAGAAGAAGAAGAAGGACATCAAGTGAATAGAAAGAAGAAGAAGAAGAACATCAAGTGAATAGAAAGAAGAAGAAGAAGGACATCAAGTGAATAGAAAGAAGAAGTAGAAGAAGAAGAAGAAGAAAAAGAAGGACATCAAGTGAATAGAAAGAAGAAGAAGAAGAAGGACATCAAGTGAATAGAAAGAAGAAGTAGAATAAGAAGAAGGACATCAAGTGAATAGAAAGAAGAAGAAGAAGAAGAACATCAAGTGAATAGAAAGAAGAAGAAGAAGAACATCAAGTGAATAGAAAGAAGAAGAAGAAGAAGAAGAAGAACATCAAGTGAATAGAAAGAAGAAGAAGAAGGACATCAAGTGAATAGAAAGAAGAAGAAGAAGAACATCAAGTGAATAGAAAGAAGAAGTAGAAGAAGAAGAAGGACATCAAGTGAATAGAAAGAAGAAGAAGAAGAACATCAAGTGAATAGAAAGAAGAAGAAGAAGAAGAACATCAAGTGAATAGAAAGAAGAAGAAGAAGAACATCAAGTGAATAGAAAGAAGAAGAAGAAGAAGAAGAAGATCAAGTGAATAGAAAGAAGAAGAAGAAGGACATCAAGTGAATAGAAAGAAGAAGAAGAAGAAGAACATCAAGTGAATAGAAAGAAGAAGAAGAAGAACATCAAGTGAATAGAAAGAAGAAGAAGAAGAACATCAAGTGAATAGAAAGAAGAAGAAGAAGAAGAAGAACATCAAGTGAATAGAAAGAAGAAGAAGAAGGACATCAAGTGAATAGAAAGAAGAAGAAGAAGAAGAAGAAGAAGAAGAACATCAAGTGAATAGAAAGAAGAAGAAGAAGAACATCAAGTGAATAGAAAGAAGAAGAAGAAGAACATCAAGTGAATAGAAAGAAGAAGAAGAAGAAGAAGAACATCAAGTGAATAGAAAGAAGAAGAAGAAGAACATCAAGTGAATAGAAAGAAGAAGTAGAAGAAGAAGAAGGACATCAAGTGAATAGAAAGAAGAAGAAGAAGAACATCAAGTGAATAGAAAGAAGAAGAAGAAGAAGAACATCAAGTGAATAGAAAGAAGAAGAAGAAGAACATCAAGTGAATAGAAAGAAGAAGAAGAAGAAGAAGAAGATCAAGTGAATAGAAAGAAGAAGAAGAAGGACATCAAGTGAATAGAAAGAAGAAGAAGAAGAAGAACATCAAGTGAATAGAAAGAAGAAGAAGAAGAACATCAAGTGAATAGAAAGAAGAAGAAGAAGAACATCAAGTGAATAGAAAGAAGAAGAAGAAGAAGAAGAACATCAAGTGAATAGAAAGAAGAAGAAGAAGGACATCAAGTGAATAGAAAGAAGAAGAAGAAGAAGAAGAAGAAGAAGAAGAACATCAAGTGAATAGAAAGAAGAAGAAGAAGAACATCAAGTGAATAGAAAGAAGAAGAAGAAGAACATCAAGTGAATAGAAAGAAGAAGAAGAAGAAGAAGAACATCAAGTGAATAGAAAGAAGAAGAAGAAGGACATCAAGTGAATAGAAAGAAGAAGAAGAAGAAGAAGAAGAAGAAGAACATCAAGTGAATAGAAAGAAGAAGAAGAAGAAGAAGGACATCAAGTGAATAGAAAGAAGAAGAAGAAGAAGAAGGACATCAAGTGAATAGAAAGAAGAAGAAGAAGAAGAAGGACATCAAGTGAATAGAAAGAAGAAGAAGAAGAAGAAGAAGGACATCAAGTGAATAGAAAGAAGAAGAAGAAGAAGAACATCAAGTGAATAGAAAGAAGAAGAAGAAGAAGAAGAAGAAGAACATCAAGTGAAGAAGAAGAAGAAGAAGAAGAAGAAGAAGAAGAAGAAGAAGAAGAAGAAGAAGAAGAAGAAGAAGAAGAAAGAAAACTAACAAAGGAAACGAAAAAATATGAAAGCAGGGAATGACGGAAAGAAGTAGAAATTATATGAGAAAAGGAAGAAAATATTCAAAATGAAAAAAGAAAAGATAAAAGGATACAAAAAGAAGAGAAGGTCGATGACGACACGAGGATGGGGGCAAATAGAGAAGGATGATGAAAAAAAAAGGAAGAAAATAAAAAAAAAACGACAGATAGGGGTCGCCTAGGGTGAGGGGACACTGCTTATTTTGTGAGTCGTAAATATGTCTATGAATCCGTAGATATAAGTGACAATTAATACTTGATTTGAATACGCTTTGTCAACAAATTGTATTTGGCAAACATATTAATACAGCATGCGTACATTTTCTGTGTGTGTGTGCGTTTTTCAATGAGTGGGCGTGTGTGTGCTTTGGGGAGAACATTGGGTGTGTTATGGCGGGAATAATAGAAATAGAAAAGAACTGCGTCCAAATTATCCTTGAGGTCATCTGGAGAGTAAATTGTCAATGAAGAGGATTCTAAAGAAAAACAAACACGCAACAAAACGAATACAGCAACGACAAAAACAACAACAACAACAACAACAACAACAACAATAATGATAATAATGATAATAATAATAATAATAATAATAATAATAATAATAATAATAATAATAATAATGATAATAATAATAATAATAATAATAATAGTAATAATAATAATAATAATAATAATAATAATAATAATGATAATGATAATGATAATGATGATGATAATAATAGCCTGTAAATAAACGATTACAACATACGCAAATAAAGAGTTTTTTTTAACAAAACAAAAAAAAAACACGTACGAGAAAACGTCTCAAATCAACGAAATAATGTGCAATATATATGGAGTCTTAAAAACAGGGACGTTTTACGAATCATAGAAGTGTTTGTTTAAAGAGAAGAGAAAAATAAGAAACGAAGAATGGAAAGTGGAAGTTAACAACAACAACAAAAACAATACCAAAAACAAACTAAGACAAACAAAGAATAACAACAACAACAAAAAATAAGCAAAAAAAAAAAAAAAGGGAAGGTAACTCACGGAAAAGAAAATGAATGATTTGTGAAATAGAATGTAATTTGAATAAAATAAACAAAAATGTTCGGGGGGTAGAAATTAGGAAGTTGGTGGAAGAGAATCGAGCGAGATAATGACAGAAAACGACGAGAAAGAGAATTTAACAAGAAATGTTGAATGAAACATATTTTTTTTATGAAATATCTACAAAAATGAAAAATGACAATAACGCATAAAATTACAATGAAAAAAAAATAAACAAAAGAAACGAATTAATGAGCAGAAAAAGCAACTGAAACAGGAATATATTTTGTTGTGTTTGTTGAGAAAAGCTTCAATGACAATAAAACGAATAATCGGAATGATGATGATGATGCTGATGATGATGATGATGATGATGATGATGATGCTGATGATGATGATGATGATGATGCTGATGCTGATGATGATGATGCTGCTGCTGCTGCTGCTGATGATGATGATAGAGACATGAATGCGGAGTTTAAAGAGAAGTTGCAAAAAGACATATTTCTAAGAGAAACTATCAGATATATAAGTTAAGATTAAATATCTATAGAATAGTACATATATATATATATATATATATATATATATATATATATATATATATATATATATATATATAGAGAGAGAGAGAGAGAGAGAGAGAGAGAGAGAATGAGAGATAGATAGATAGAGATATAGATAGATAGATATATGGATGGTTTGATAGATAGATAGATAGATAGATAGATAGATAGATAGATATAGTAATTTATGAAAATATACTTATGGCAATTACGCTACACAGAGGCTTCCGCATTTCATCTCCGTAGGGAATCGTCAGTCAAACGGGGATGAAACGCGGAAGCCTCTGTGTAGCTTAACTGTCATAGTATATTTTCATAACTTACTACCTAGTTGTACTCACGTATTTAGCACTGTTGAAGTAAATAGTGAACATTGATACATAACATATTATATCCCCTTTATAAAATGTCATGTGGGCACGTGAAATGAAAATTATATATATATATATATATATATATATATATATATATATATATATATATATATATATACATAGATAGATAGATAGATAGATAGATAATTAGATAGATAGATAGATAGATAAGTAAACTGATCTAGTAGCATCAGATAGATAGATAGATAGATAGATAGATAGATAGATAGATAGATAGATAGATAGATAGATAGATAAATGGAAGTCGGGATTTTAAAGAACATGGCAGACAAATATATAGATACATTGGCAAGTAGAAATATGAAACGAAAGCAGGCTTGTAAAAATAGGCAGGAAAAATAGTGTTATAAAAACAACGAGGGATTTTTAAAAGAAAATAATTGATTAGACAAAGAGATAGAAAGAAGTTAAGATCATTTTTAAAATGTCATGAATAATTATCGATTGAAAAAACTTGATTCTTAGAAAAATATTCTAGAGAAAAAACTACTTAAAACCACAGACATTTCAAGAAAATAAACAAAATATAGATTGATTAAGAAAATAAACGAAAGATAGATTGATTACGAAAATAAACGAAAGATAGATTGATTAAGAAAATAAACGAAAGATAGATTGATTAACAAAATAAACGAAAGATAGATTGATTAACAAAATAAACGAAAGATAGATTGATTAAGAAAATAAACGAAAGATAGATTGATTAAGAAAATTAACGAAAAATAGATTGATTAAGAACATTAACGAAAGATAGATTGATTAAGAAAATAAACGAAAGATAGATTGATTAAGAAAATAAACGAAAGATAGATTGATTAAGAACATTAACGAAAGATGGATTGATTAAGAAAATTAACGAAAGATAGATTGATTAAGAACATTAACGAAAGATAGATTGATTAAGAAAATTAACGAAAGATAGATTGATTAAGAACATTAACGAAACATAGATTGATTAAGAAAATAAACAAAAGATAGATTGATTAAGAAAATAAACGAAAGATAGATTGATTAAGAAAATAAATGAAAGATAGATTGATTAACAAAATAAACGAAAGATAGATTGATTAACAAAGAGATGATTTTAAAGAAAGGGGTAGAAAGATAGACTTTTTAAAGTTAGTTTCTTTTAAGAAAATGAACGAAAAATACATTGATTAAAAAGGCGCAGGCCTTTTTAAAGAATATTGTGGAAGATAGATTGATTGACACGAAAGAAAATTGTAGAAAAATATGCTGATTGACAAAGGCATTATTTGAAAGAAATTGACAGGAAGATAGGATTTATCGACAAAGGTATGGTTCAAAAGAAAATGTCAGGAATATCGGAGAGATTGATAAAGTTATTATTTTTAACAAAATAGTCGGTAGATTGATCTAAAAATCATGCTTTAAGATAAAATGGTAGAAAGATAGGATTGATTAGCAAATGTATGATTTGAAAAAAAATGATAGGAAGATTGATTGATTGACAAAGGTATGATTCTTATAAAAAACATAGGTAGATTGATTAACAGATGTATGAATTGAAAGACAATGACAGGAATATAGATTGCTTGACAAAGGTATTATTTGAAAAGAAATGGCAAGAAGATAGGATTGATTGACAAAGGTATGATTTGACAGAAAATGGCAGGAAAATAGATTTATTACCAAAGGAATTATTTGAAGAAATGGCAGGAAGATAAGATTGAGTGATAATGACATTATTGTAAAGGAAATGGTAGGTACATAAGATTGATTGGCAAAGGCATTATTTGAAACAAAATGTCAGGAAGATGGGATTGATTTGCAATGGCATTATTGTAAAGGAAATCGTAGGAAGATAAGATTGATTGACAAAGGTATGATTTCAATAAATATAGTAGGTAGATTGATTGATTGACAAAAGTATGATTTGTAAGGAAACGGCAAGAAGATACTATTGATTGACAAAGGTATGATTTTACAGAAAATGACAGGAGAATAGTTTTTTTTTAATTTTTTATTTTATTTTAATTATGTATGTAATTATTTTAAGGCTTGAAACAATTGTCAAAGAAAGTAAGAGAGAGTCAACAGATGACGATTAGAACGGAAGTGACGCCGCCGTTACTGACATAGCGTTGCCACGAACGATAGCCAGGGAGATGCGTTGGAACAACAAGGCTGACTCACGGGGCTCGTGCCTAGACGTTGAAATCCTCCGTCCAAAATAGATTGATTAACAGAGGCATTATTTGAGCAAAAAATGGCAGGAAGATAGGATGGATTGACAAAGGTGTTATTTGAACAAAACTGTTAGGAAGACATGAGTGATTGACAAAGGCATTATTTGAAAGAAAATGGCGATCAGATAAATTGATTGACAAAATCATAATTTGAAATAAAATGGTATTCAATATGAGTTTACTGAATAATGGCAGGATTTCAAAGTAAATGTTAGAAATAGTAGTTTTCTGAAAAAAGGCATGATTTAAAAAAAAATGCCACAAAGACGAATTTATTTAAAACGACATAATTTTAAAGCAAGATTTTTTTAAAGAAATTGTAGAAAGAAAGATCTTTTTAAAAAGGTATGATTTGAAAGAAAATAGCACAAAACTAAAAGTAGTTAAAAGACGCGGTTTTCAAAGAAAATGGATTTTTCTTTTACTTCAATTAACCCCCCCAAAAATAGATTTTTCTTTTACTTCAATTCACCCCCCAAAAATAGATTTTTCTTTTACTTCAATTCACCCCCCAAAAATAGATTTTTCTTTTACTTCAATTCACCCCCCCAAAAAAGATTTTTCTTTTACTTCAATTCACCTCCCAAAAATACATTTTTCTTTTACTTAAATTGACCCCCCCCCCCAAAAAAAAAATAAAAATCACACACTTCCACCGAGACGTAACGGAATACCAAGAATTAGGGGTTAGGTTTAAAGGATCATTCGAAGCGGGGAGTTTTGAAGCGAGATGTTCTTTCACATTAAATTTAAAGTTCTACATGTAGGTAAAGTAAGGAAAACAGGGAGCAGGGAGGGGAATCCAAAGGCAATCAGTTCAGAGAAAGAAACTATTAGAGCAGCACTCATTCCGGCATCTGGGGATCTTTACAGTGAAGGGGTGAAATTTTGCTCATTGTCTGTTTGTTGAGGTATTTACGTTTAGAGGGCACATGTGAAACGAGATAGTGTTACTTAATGAATTAGCACCTCTTTGTAAATCCTGTTCAAGAGAGACAGAGACTAGTGGTTGGTGCACTAGCCCAGCAATATAACGTTATGTATGGCGAATAGTGACTTTGTAGAGCTATAGGATACTAGCAGATGTGAGGAGTTTACTAGATCGCTAGAGGCAAGCAAGATACTGGAATTCACTTACTAAGGAATCGGCCATTGCCTTGGATATGTGTGTTTTCTATTTGTTCACATGTCGAGAAGAGACCGTAGTATAATCAGCAAATATGCCCATCTCAGACGCGATTGCATCAGAAGATCGTTTGCAAAAATCAGGAATAATAAACGTCCAAGGATTTACCCCTGGGACACACTCGCATCAATGTGATAGTGTTTAGGTGTCCGATCTATATCTTTCTTTTGGATAGGAAGGATCTGATTTTATTAAAAACTCGTCCAGTGATACCGGAAAAAGTTAATTTATTTTAGCCGACGTTCATGCCAAACCTTGTTAAAGGCTGTAGACATCTCAAGTGCTTCCGCCCTAGCTTTGTTTGCCTTATTCAGTGTAGGGTATATGCGTTCAGATGTGACCGTTAGGATATCTGCAGTAGATGATGCTTACCTAAATGAATACTGTTGTGGGTATAACATTAAATGATTCAAATGACAGTATTTGAAGAAAATGGCGGAAATAGAGATTTAATGAAAATAGCATTTTTTGAGAGAAAATGAAACAAAAAGGAATTTATTTCTTTTAAAAGTTATGATTTGAAAAAAATTTACAGAATGGCGGATACATTGAAAAGGTTCTTTAATTTTAAGAAAATTTATAACGGTAGATGGTACTTTAATGAAAAAACAATATCCGAGAAGGAAACTGTATAGAAAATTGCAGAGAGAGAGAGAGAGAGACAGACGGGGTGGGTAAGAAAGAGAGGGAGAGAGAGAAAGAAAGGGACACACAAACAGAGAAATAGAGAGATGGGCAAGATAGGTAAGAGAGAGAGAGACGGGATTGCTAAGAGAGAAGGGTAAGAGAGAAAAAAACAGGGACATTGACGAGGTGGGTGAGAGATAGATAGATAGATAGAGAGAGAAAGAGACAGAGACAGAGACAGAGACAGAGACAGAGACAGAGAGAGAGATAGACCGGATAGGTAAGAGAGAAACAGGAAGGGTAAGAGAGAGAGAGAGAGAGAGAGAGAGAGAGATTGATGGGATGGGTACAAAAGAGAGAGAGAGAGGGGGAGGGAGAGAGACGGGATGGGTAAAAGAGAAGAGAGAGAGAGAGACGGGATTGATAATGGGAGAGAGAGATAGACTGCTAAAGAAAAGTGCCAACAGATGGAGAGGGGAGTGAAACCCAAACTGCTTAATGGATCGATAGAGCGGGGGAAAAGAGAGAATTGAACACATAGATAGAGAGAGAGATTTTTCAAGTTAACGAGAAGAAAAGTTATATGTAGAAAGAGAGGTAGAAAGAAAGAAGCAGAGATAGAGACAAAGGTAGAGAAAAAGAGAGAGATAAAGAGAGAGAGAGGGGGAATAGGGTTGAGAGAAGAAGAAGAAGAAGAAGAAGAAGAAGAAGAAGAAGAAGAAGAAGAAGAAAAAGAAGAGGAAGAAGAAGAAGTAGAAGAAGAAGAAGAAGAAGAAGAAGAAGAAGAAGAAGAAGAAGAAGAAGAAGAAGAAGAGAGAAGCGCTGTGATGGAGAATCTGTTGGATCCATCATGATAATGATGCCAATGATAAAGATAATTGCAAAAGGAACCCACCCCATCGCCGTTAAGACCCCCATAAAGCCCCCACCACCGAATTGACAACAACTTCCTTCCCGCCTGTCACATCACAACCCTAAACCCCAAATTTCACCACCATCCCCACAAGCAAGAGCGATGTTTATGACAAGGGAAATAAAAACGTTTGTTTTTTTTTAAAAATTATCAATAACTCGAATTATATTTGCAATAATAATATTACTACCACAACTAATAATAATAATAATAATAATAATACGGAGAAGAAGAATAAAGAGGAGGGGGGTGGGGCGGAGTAAGTGAGGAACGAAATTAAATATTTGCTTTTTTTGTTGCCTTGTTTGCTTACAAGCAGCGAAACATTCTTAAAGACTGGGAATAAAAAAACGAAAAAAGTTCGCAAACTTGGAACAATAAAACGTGATATTCCTGTTATGAAATATTTGTTAAACTTATGTTTTTTTTACTTACGTAACAGAAAAAAACACAATTGTCCGTTGACGATGCTTCAGAAGCTACATAAAGTACACACCCGCCCACACACACATATAAACTGTTTCGCTGTATCACGGTTTTATGTGTGGCTAGAAAAGCAAATCCTTCATGCTTAGATCGATAGCCAACTGTTTCGACAACAGGAGGGAATCTTACCACTTACTGTATCAACACAAGTGTATTACAGTGATATATAGATATATATGACCATTTTCAGCAGCCGAAGGTGAAAGCATATGTAGTCATTGTGCGTTAACTGACTTTTTATATTAGATAATTATATAATTATATCTTTAGCAACAACATCTAGAAAATAAGGTTCAATTTATACCTTAGTGCCTCGAACCCTTATGATTTGTTCTCCCAACAGACTTCATTCGGAATTGGATAAGATAAGGGGAATCCTTATCAGCAACGGTTATCCGAACGACTTAATCTCAAACTGCATCAATAAAAGTTGCAGAATACAGAGTCTACAAAACCTTTTTGGCCAACAAGATGTCCAGTTTATCTCAAACTGCTTTAAATAGGATAGATAAGTGGAATTATTCAAGAGTTGGGCATGCAAATCACAACAAGTGAAACAGGTTGTTTTTCTTTCTGTTGCTTTACGTTTGCTTTTTGGCACAATACCTGCTTTTCGGTCTTTTTCAATAGATAGTCTGTCTTATAATAAAACCAATACTATTGTTTAAATTCCAGTGCGATGCTGACCATACTAGGCGGACGAAAATGCTTTTATAGACCCCAATAACTCAGCATGTCCCATCCAAAATTAAACAGGGTTGACCTGGTTCCTTGGGCCATACATCTTTTTCGCCTTTGGAATCGTCTATTTGTCAGCATTTAGTCGTAGGAAATAAGTATAAAATAGAGTGGTTTAAGGTCTTACACAGGGCGGTGTCATATCGCGCTTGCTGGTTGCATACCACTCAAGGTCCCGATCTCGCCAACCAGTTCGGCAAAAACTGGGGATTTTCAGTGCCCGTTTATCTGTCAGGCTGGGATATTCGTCCTTAGTAGTCGTAGGAAATCAATCATCCCAGGTTTGCCCCCCTCCCCTCTTTGCGGTCAAGTAAGTTTATTGCTTATTGCCCGACCGAGAAATGCTGACGGGGCCGGCCAAGCAATTTTTATAGGCCAGAATGCTCCTTCTTTGGGAGCGCTGGCTTTACACCCCTTCTCCACCTTCCGGCCTCCTGCCACATCTTCCTGTGGTAGGAAAGGAAGTACATACCGGCGGAGTCCACCTCTCATTTAAAAATCTTGGAATCCGTTGCGACTGTCTTGCGAAAACTTTCTCTTTGCAAGCAGAAGGATTGCGTAAAGTCGTTGATTCTCTTTGGGAAAAGGTAGTTGCCCCATTTTTGGGACCTTTTAAAATAACCGATTTTTTAAAACGCTTTTTACTCGATTTATAGAATCACATTTATTTTAAACGCTTTTTCCCCCCATCTCATCGGTATTCAATTTCCCTATTTTTGCTCTTTCTCATTAATTTTATTTTACATTTTGTATTCCAACGATTCCTTATGAGATGTTGTGAAGTTGCCCAACAGTAAATAATAAATAAAGGAAGTCAAGTCGAGGGTTGGTTCAACAAGTGTATTAACAAAGCAAGAAACTGACTAGCTCTTGGCTAGACAGTTACAAAACTGTGCTTTGTCTTCTCTGTGGCTCTGGTGACTCACACTATTTATAGTACAACCGGTGTAGTTTCTCCTGTGTAAGAACGGCCGGTGTAACAGAGATGTTGGACGAAAGAGCTCCAGAGGCTACATTTTCGGAAAAAATTTACTCTCTGGAGCTCTTTCGTCCAACATTTTAAAAGTTCATAACATATTAATTTTAATTTCCAATATTTACAACATGCTCCTGGAATCAATACTCATCCATGTTATTTTCTATATACTCACGTTTCAAAAAACATTTTAATTAGTAAAAATTACATTTAAATAACGATAGAGAATATAAATACTTTTCTTAATCAATCCCTCCTCTCTCTCCCTCTTACAAACCGGAAGTCCTTGACACGAGTCTAGGACTTCCGGTTTGTTTCTTTCATAGGTTGTCTGATTGTGGATATAATTATATATATATATATATATATATATATATATATATATATATATATATATATATATATATATATATACTCTCGGAAGTTTCTCAACCATTAAAACTATATTTAAAAAAAAACAACAAAAAAAACTTTTAGTCCCAAGTCTTTCAGTGGAAAATCACTCATGTAAGTCAATTTTTTTTTTACAGTTATTATATTAGTTAGTTTCTAACACTATTTTAAGGGATCATCAGTTGTTTTCCATGAAATATATATATATATATATATATATATATATATATATATATATATATATATATATATATAATACATATTTCAAATGGACTTATATGATAACTTTACTGCAGTTTCACGGTAAATTCGATAGCCACAAGTACATTTCTAGTCAACACGTCTAGCTAGCATTGAATTTTCGACGTCTTTTTAAAAACTTGTTTAGCATGACGTGACGTCACGAAATTGTCTTCATTTGCGGACTACGAATATTCTTACAGTTGTTCTTAAATTTCAAATTTACGGATAACAAGTGTTACTTATACTGCAATGAATTACTGGGTGTTTCGTTGAATCGAAATAGTGGTTGCTCCCGTTTTTAACATGAGACTCCA
>OY744533.1:95589577-95617077 GCA_963556195.1 Sepiola atlantica
TATTGTAGTAAGTAAATACAGAAATAGAGAGAGAGAGAGAGAGAGTGAGAAAGAGAGAGAGAGAGAGTGATAAAGAGAGAGAGAGAGTGAGAAAGAGAGAGAGAAAGAGAGAGAGAGTGATAAAGAGAGAGAGAGAGTGAGAAAGAGAGAGAGAGTGAGAAAGAGAGAGAGAGTGAGAAAGAGAGAGAGAGAGAGAGTGAGAAAGAGAGAGAGAGAGTGAGAAAGAGAGAGAGAGAGAGAAAGAGAGAGTGAGAAAGAAAGAGAGAGAGAGAGGGAGAAAGAGAGAGAGAGAGAGAGTTAGAAAGAGAGAGAGAGTGAGAAAGAGAGAGAGAGAGAGAGAGTGAGAAAGAGAGAGAGAGAGAGAGAGAGAAGGGTGTACCAAATCCATTTCCTGGGTAAAGAAATAATTGCCGCAGTCTAAAAGGATTTCTTCTTCACTGACCGAGGAGTGAAAAGAATAAGTATATTATCATAACACTTAGTAAAAAATAAAAATAGACAATGAAGAAATGACTTGTAAAATCGACAAATAGTTATGTAGACGAAAAAATGCCACAGTCTAGAAAGATTTCTATTTCATTGACCGAGAAGAGAATAGATTAAGCAACATATACTACATTTTAAGGTTAAGTATATTCTGAGAGCGGCGATCGTAAACATCAAGACAGTCAAATAGAACTCAACGATAAAGTCGCAGTATTGCACTGAAGCATAAGGTGAATGTCTATTTTCTGAACTTTTTTCACAGTTTTCAACTTTAATTTTACTCATGAAATGTTCAGCATTTGGGAAAGCGAATAAGCATGAACACACGAGTAATATAGCAACATACACATATCTAAAGCCAATCAATATTTCGGTCGATTCAAACAACCTTAATCACGCATTCTTGATTAAGGTCGTTTGAATCGACCGAAATATTGATTGGCTATAGATATGTGACTGTTATTAGTTGGTCTTTTTTTTCAGATTCTTTTTAAATGGATATTTAGATCGGGAATTCATTTTGTCGCTATAGTTAGTCTATTGCACGCTTTAGTGTCGAGATTGTTACGACACTTCAAACTATGTTTTCTGAATATGTACGTATATGGCACCTTCATAATGTTAACAAATAGACAGTGCGTGCAATTTATTTGCACCTGGTGTATTCCGATGCATTCGTATACACCTGCACCCAGATGGAACAAATAATTCACTGGCAGATATGATAAATCGGGAAGATCATTTTTTTAAGACGACATGTGAATCTGCACCAAGGAAATTCATATATATATATATAAAAAAAATAGGGTAACATTTCAAATGAACGGATATTGGAAAACATAAAAATGTTTGATTCTAAGTTTAAAGGATACTTGTACTTACTGATTAATAGGGAAACATTCTTATTCTAATTATAGCACATGGTGATATATAATGGATACCAATGCTGACTATGGGATCGGCCAATGATAGTTCAGATCTAAGAGTATTCATTACAGACAATTAGAGTGTAATAACATGTGAAAAGATATGAACCCTTCTTCCCAGCTCTGCTTAAAATATAGAGTTGTATTTAGTGAAGTATTTAAGATAAATCGTTGTCAATAGCGTTTTGATTCGGTGTTGGTTCATAATATTACCTATGTGGCTAAATCTAAAATATTTTAATCTGGAAAAAGTAAGTTTTAAGAAATAAAAGCACTAAATCTCAAATAAGCCACTAACTGATCTCTCTCTCCTCCTCCCGCCCTCTCTCTCTCTTAATATATATATATATATATATATATATATATATATATATATATATATATATATATGTACTTATTTTTTATTCATACGAACATGTACATAATATATATATATATATACATATATATATATATATATATATATATATATATATATATATATATATATATATATATACATAAAAGTAAGTGATGAGATTAAAAATTTGATAAATTATAATATTTATTAAATCATCAATTGTTAAAACAATGGTTATATATATATATATATATGTATATGTATATATATATGTATATACATATATATATATATGTATATACATATATATATGTATATATATACATATATATAAGTATATATATATATATATATATATATATATATATATATATATATATATATATATATATACCATCGACCATGCGCGATTTAAATTCAATTAAAAAGAGACATTTACATCCTTAAGTCCACACAGCATTGGACATGACTTCTACAAAGCCAGGAAGGATTGTTACGAAAACAAAATAATGTTAATACCTTTTATTTGTCTAAAGCTCTGACGAGGCTTGTTGTATCAAGTGAAATGATTAGATAAAGAAGTCAAGATGAAAAAAAAACTTGATATTTTATTTTGATTTTAATAAAAAATATGTGCATCTAACACATGTTTTTTGAAGGCATTTCACCTCTTTCTTTAAGTTATATATATATATATATATATATATATGTATATATATATATATATATATATATATATATATATATATATATATATATATAGAGAGAGAGAGAGAGAGAGAGAGATGTCTGTGCTCGCCGCTTTCAGTGTAAACATCACTAAATCTCTCCGTTATTACGTGACGATATCTCGTGTTTTTGTTTTTTATTAATACTTTTTAAAGGCGATTCAGAATGAGATGCTAAACTAAGGCTGTCTCGTTCTTGGTTACGTTTTCCATATTGTCTTAGAAAAGATATTCCTGTTAGCAAAAAATAAGTTTATATTACCATATTTAGTCAGCTTAACTTTTTTTAATATGTATATTAAAAACTAACAATAATATGCGACCGGATAGAAAACACTCTTAAAGCGACAAATATCGCCAATTTAATTTTCACGAACACTAAATTAAAAGGTCATATTCTTTGTATTTGAGTGACAACCAAAATCATCAGTTTTGATTATGAATAATAAATGGTTAAAACGATTTTGATAAAATCCTAACTTAGAGATGTTGTATTTCCATGTCTAAGTTGGCAGACGAAATAAAGTATTCAAACGTAATTGTGTTTACAATTTGCAAGCCTAGATGTTTGAGATTGAATTGAGTAAACCACGAATTATAACAAAATAATCCCCAGAAAACAATTTAAAAAGGTCACAATGGTGAATGTGTAATAGTAATAGTTGAATGTGCAATATCTAATAAATATACTTAGCTGTGAACAAATAGTAATAGTAATAGTTGAATGTGCAATATCTAATAAATATACTTAGCTGTGAACAAATAGTAATAGTAATAGTTGAATGTGCAATATCTAATAAATATATTAGCTGTGAACAAATAGTAATAGTAATAGTTGAATGTGCAATATCTAATAAATATACTTAGCTGTGAACAAATAGTAATAGTAATAGTTGAATGTGCAATATCTAATAAATATACTTAGCTGTGAACAAATAGTAATAGTAATAGTTGAATGTGCAATATCTAATAAATATATTAGCTGTGAACAAATAGTAATAGTAATAGTTGAATGTGCAATATCTAATAAATATACTTAGCTGTGAACAAATAGTAATAGTAATAGTTGAATGTGCAATATGTAATAAATATATTAGCTGTGAACAAATAGTAATAGTAATAGTTGAATGTGCAATATCTAATAAATATACTTAGCTGTGAACAAATAGTAATAGTTGAATGTGCAATATCTAATAAATATACTTAGCTGTGAACAAATAGTAATAGTAATAGTTGAATGTGCAATATCTAATAAATATACTTAGCTGTGAACAAATAGTAATAGTAATAGTTGAATGTGCAATATCTAATAATATACTGATCTGTGAAGAAATATTAATAGTAATAGTTGAATGTGCAATATCTAATAAATATACTTAGCTGTGAACAAATAGTAATAGTAATAGTTGAATGTGCAATATCTAATAAATATATTAGCTGTGAACAAATAGTAATAGTAATAGTTGAATGTGCAATATCTAATAAATATACTTAGCTGTGAACAAATAGTAATAGTAATAGTTGAATGTGCAATATCTAATAAATATACTTAGCTGTGAACAAATAGTAATAGTAATAGTTGAATGTGCAATATCTAATAAATATACTTAGCTGTGAACAAATAGTAATAGTTGAATGTGCAATATCTAATAAATATACTTAGCTGTGAACAAATAGTAATAGTAATAGTTGAATGTGCAATATCTAATAAATATACTTAGCTGTGAACAAATAGTAATAGTAATAGTTGAATGTGCAATATCTTATAAATATACTTAGCTGTGAACAAATAGTAATAGTAATAGTTGAATGTGCAATATCTAATAATATACTGATCTGTGAAGAAATATTAATAGTAATAGTTGAATGTGCAATATCTAATAAATATACTTAGCTGTGAACAAATAGTAATAGTAATAGTTAAATGTGCAATATCTAATAAATATACTTAGCTTTGAACAAATAGTAATAGTAATAGTTGAATGTGCAATATCTAATAAATATACTTAGCTGTGAACAAATAGTAATAGTAATAGTTGAATGTGCAATATCTAATAAATATACTTAGCTGTGAACAAATAGTAATAGTAATAGTTGAATGTGCAATATCTAATAAGTATACTTAGCTGTGAACAAATAGTAATAGTAATAGTTGAATGTGCAATATCTAATAAATATATTAGCTGTGAACAAATAGTAATAGTAATAGTTGCATGTGCAATATCTAATAAATATACTTAGCTGTGAACAAATAGTAATAGTAATAGTTGAATGTGCAATATCTAATAAATATACTTAGCTGTGAACAAATAGTAATAGTTGAATGTGCAATATCTAATAAATATACTTAGCTGTGAACAAATAGTAATAGTAATTGTTGAATGTGCAATATCTAATAAATATATTAGCTGTGAACAAATAGTAATAGTAATAGTTCAATGTGCAATATCTAATAAATATACTTAGCTGTGAACAAATAGTAATAGTTGATTGTGCAACATCTAATAAATATACTTAGCTGTGAACAAATAGTAATAGTAATAGTTGAATGTGCAATATCTAATAAATATACTTAGCTGTGAACAAATAGTAATAGTAATAGTCGAATGTGCAATATCTAATAAATATACTTAGCTGTGAACAAATAGTAATAGTAATAGTTGAATGTGCAATATCTAATAAATATACTTAGCTGTGAACAAATAGTAATAGTAATAGTTGAATGTGCAATATCTAATAAATATACTTAGCTGTGAACAAATAGTAATAGTAATAGTTGAATGTGCAATATCTTATAAGTATACTTAGCTGTGAACAAATAGTAATAGTAATAGTTAAATGTGCAATATCTAATAAATATACTTAGCTGTGAACAAATAGTAATAGTAATAGTAGAATGTGCAATATCTAATAAATATACTTAGCTGTGAACAAATAGTAATAGTAATACTTGAATGTGCAATATCTAATAAATATACTTTGCTGGGAACAAATAGTAATAGTAATAGTTGAATGTGCAATATCTAATAAGTATACTTAGCTGTGAACAAATAGTAATAGTAATATTTGAATGTGCAATATCTAATAAATATACTTAGCTGTGAACAAATAGTAATAGTAATAGTTGAATGTGCAATATCTAATAAATATACTTAGCTGTGACAAAAATATTTATAGTAATAGTTGAATGTGCAATATTTAATAAATATACTTAGCTGTGAACAAATAGTAATAGTAATAGTTGAATGGTCAATATCTTATAACTATACTTAGCTGTGAACAAATAGTAATAGTAATAGTTGAATGTACAATATCTAATAAATATACTTAGCTGTGAACAAATAGTAATAGTAATACTTGAATGTGCAATATCTAATAAGTATACTAAGCTGTGAACAAATATAAATAGTAATAGTTGAATGTGCACTCTCTAATAAATATACTTAGCTGTGAACAAATAGTAATAGTAATAGTTGAATGTGCAATATCTAATAAGTATACTTAGCTGTGAACAAATAGTAATAGTAATATTTGAATGTGTAATATCTAATAAATATACTTAGCTGTGAACAAATAGTAATAGTAATAGTTGAATGTGCAATATCTAATAAATATACTTAGCTGTGACAAAAATATTTATAGTAATAGTTGAATGTGCAATATTTAATAAATATACTTAGCTGTGAACAAATAGTAATAGTAATAGTTGAATGGTCAATATCTAATAAATATATTAGCTGTGAACAAATAGTAATAGTAATAGTTGAATGTGCAATATCTAATAAATATACTTAGCTGTGAACAAATAGTAATAGTAATAGTTGAATGTGCAATATCTAATAAATATACTTAGCTGTGAACAAATAGTAATAGTAATAGTTGAATGTGCAATATCTAATAAATATACTTAGCTGTGAACAAATAGTAATAGTTGAATGTGCAATATCTAATAAATATACTTAGCTGTGAACAAATAGTAATAGTAATAGTTGAATGTGCAATATCTAATAAATATACTTAGCTGTGAACAAATAGTAATAGTAATAGTTGAATGTGCAATATCTAATAAATATACTTAGCTGTGAACAAATAGTAATAGTTATAGTTGAATGTGCAATATCTAATAATATACTGATCTGTGAAGAAATATTAATAGTAATAGTTGAATGTGCAATATCTAATAAATATACTTAGCTGTGAACAAATAGTAATAGTAATAGTTGAATGTGCAATATCTAATAAATATACTTAGCTTTGAACAAATAGTAATAGTAATAGTTTAATGTGCAATATCTAATAAATATACTTAGCTGTCAACAAATAGTAATAGTAATAGTTGAATGTGCAATATCTAATAAATATACTTAGCTGTGAACAAATAGTAATAGTAATAGTTGAATGTGCAATATCTAATAAGTATACTTAGCTGTGAACAAATAGTAATAGTAATAGTTGAATGTGCAATATCTAATAAATATATTAGCTGTGAACAAATAGTAATAGTAATAGTTGAATGTGCAATATCTAATAAATATACTTAGCTGTGAACAAATAGTAATAGTAATAGTTGAATGTGCAATATCTAATAAATATACTTAGCTGTGAAGAAATAGTAATAGTAATAGTTGAATGTGCAATATCTAATAAATATACTTAGCTGTGAACAAATAGTAATAGTAATAGTTGAATGTGCAATATCTAATAAATATACTTAGCTGTGAACAAATAGTAATAGTTGAATGTGCAATATCTAATAAATATACTTAGCTGTGAACAAATAGTAATAGTAATAGTTGAATGTGCAATATCTAATAAATATACTTAGCTGTGAACAAATAGTAATAGTAATAGTTGAATGTGCAATATCTTATAAATATACTTAGCTGTGAACAAATAGTAATAGTAATAGTTGAATGTGCAATATCTAATAATATACTGATCTGTGAAGAAATATTAATAGTAATAGTTGAATGTGCAATATCTAATAAATATACTTAGCTGTGAACAAATAGTAATAGTAATAGTTAAATGTGCAATATCTAATAAATATACTTAGCTTTGAACAAATAGTAATAGTAATAGTTGAATGTGCAATATCTAATAAATATACTTAGCTGTGAACAAATAGTAATAGTAATAGTTGAATGTGCAATATCTAATAAATATACTTAGCTGTGAACAAATAGTAATAGTAATAGTTGAATGTGCAATATCTAATAAGTATACTTAGCTGTGAACAAATAGTAATAGTAATAGTTGAATGTGCAATATCTAATAAATATATTAGCTGTGAACAAAAAGTAATAGTAATAGTTGCATGTGCAATATCTAATAAATATACTTAGCTGTGAACAAATAGTAATAGTAATAGTTGAATGTGCAATATCTAATAAATATACTTAGCTGTGAACAAATAGTAATAGTAATAGTTGAATGTGCAATATCTAATAAATATACTTAGCTGTGAACAAATAGTAATAGTAATAGTTGAATGTGCAATATCTAATAAATATACTTAGCTGTGAACAAATAGTAATAGTAATAGTTGAATGTGCAATATCTTATAAATATACTTAGCTGTGAACAAATAGTAATAGTAATAGTTGAATGTGCAATATCTAATAATATACTGATCTGTGAAGAAATATTAATAGTAATAGTTGAATGTGCAATATCTAATAAATATACTTAGCTGTGAACAAATAGTAATAGTAATAGTTAAATGTGCAATATCTAATAAATATACTTAGCTGCGAACAAATAGTAATAGTAATAGTTGAATGTGCAATATCTAATAAATATACTTAGCTGTGAACAAATAGTAATAGTAATAGTTGAATGTGCAATATCTAATAAATATACTTAGCTGTGAACAAATAGTAATAGTAATAGTTGAATGTGCAATATCTAATAAGTATACTTAGCTGTGAACAAATAGTAATAGTAATAGTTGAATGTGCAATATCTAATAAATATATTAGCTGTGAACAAATAGTAATAGTAATAGTTGCATGTGCAATATCTAATAAATATACTTAGCTGTGAACAAATAGTAATAGTAATAGTTGAATGTGCAATATCTAATAAATATACTTAGCTGTGAACAAATAGTAATAGTAATAGTTGAATGTGCAATATCTAATAAATATACTTAGCTGTGAACAAATAGTAATAGTAATTGTTGAATGTGCAATATCTAATAAATATATTAGCTGTGAACAAATAGTAATAGTAATAGTTCAATGTGCAATATCTAATAAATATACTTAGCTGTGAACAAATAGTAATAGTTGATTGTGCAACATCTAATAAATATACTTAGCTGTGAACAAATAGTAATAGTAATAGTTGAATGTGCAATATCTAATAAATATACTTAGCTGTGAACAAATAGTAATAGTAATAGTCGAATGTGCAATATCTAATAAATATACTTAGCTGTGAACAAATAGTAATAGTAATAGTTGAATGTGCAATATCTAATAAATATACTTAGCTGTGAACAAATAGTAATAGTAATAGTTGAATGTGCAATATCTAATAAATATACTTAGCTGTGAACAAATAGTAATAGTAATAGTTGAATGTGCAATATCTTATAAGTATACTTAGCTGTGAACAAATAGTAATAGTAATAGTTAAATGTGCAATATCTAATAAATATACTTAGCTGTGAACAAATAGTAATAGTAATAGTAGAATGTGCAATATCTAATAAATATACTTAGCTGTGAACAAATAGTAATAGTAATACTTGAATGTGCAATATCTAATAAATATACTTTGCTGGGAACAAATAGTAATAGTAATAGTTGAATGTGCAATATCTAATAAGTATACTTAGCTGTGAACAAATAGTAATAGTAATATTTGAATGTGCAATATCTAATAAATATACTTAGCTGTGAACAAATAGTAATAGTAATAGTTGAATGTGCAATATCTAATAAATATACTTAGCTGTGACAAAAATATTTATAGTAATAGTTGAATGTGCAATATTTAATAAATATACTTAGCTGTGAACAAATAGTAATAGTAATAGTTGAATGGTCAATATCTTATAACTATACTTAGCTGTGAACAAATAGTAATAGTAATAGTTGAATGTACAATATCTAATAAATATACTTAGCTGTGAACAAATAGTAATAGTAATACTTGAATGTGCAATATCTAATAAGTATACTAAGCTGTGAACAAATATAAATAGTAATAGTTGAATGTGCACTCTCTAATAAATATACTTAGCTGTGAACAAATAGTAATAGTAATAGTTGAATGTGCAATATCTAATAAGTATACTTAGCTGTGAACAAATAGTAATAGTAATATTTGAATGTGTAATATCTAATAAATATACTTAGCTGTGAACAAATAGTAATAGTAATAGTTGAATGTGCAATATCTAATAAATATACTTAGCTGTGACAAAAATATTTATAGTAATAGTTGAATGTGCAATATTTAATAAATATACTTAGCTGTGAACAAATAGTAATAGTAATAGTTGAATGGTCAATATCTAATAAATATATTAGCTGTGAACAAATAGTAATAGTAATAGTTGAATGTGCAATATCTAATAAATATACTTAGCTGTGAACAAATAGTAATAGTAATAGTTGAATGTGCAATATCTAATAAATATACTTAGCTGTGAACAAATAGTAATAGTAATAGTTGAATGTGCAATATCTAATAAATATACTTAGCTGTGAACAAATAGTAATAGTTGAATGTGCAATATCTAATAAATATACTTAGCTGTGAACAAATAGTAATAGTAATAGTTGAATGTGCAATATCTAATAAATATACTTAGCTGTGAACAAATAGTAATAGTAATAGTTGAATGTGCAATATCTAATAAATATACTTAGCTGTGAACAAATAGTAATAGTTATAGTTGAATGTGCAATATCTAATAATATACTGATCTGTGAAGAAATATTAATAGTAATAGTTGAATGTGCAATATCTAATAAATATACTTAGCTGTGAACAAATAGTAATAGTAATAGTTGAATGTGCAATATCTAATAAATATACTTAGCTTTGAACAAATAGTAATAGTAATAGTTTAATGTGCAATATCTAATAAATATACTTAGCTGTCAACAAATAGTAATAGTAATAGTTGAATGTGCAATATCTAATAAATATACTTAGCTGTGAACAAATAGTAATAGTAATAGTTGAATGTGCAATATCTAATAAGTATACTTAGCTGTGAACAAATAGTAATAGTAATAGTTGAATGTGCAATATCTAATAAATATATTAGCTGTGAACAAATAGTAATAGTAATAGTTGAATGTGCAATATCTAATAAATATACTTAGCTGTGAACAAATAGTAATAGTAATAGTTGAATGTGCAATATCTAATAAATATACTTAGCTGTGAAGAAATAGTAATAGTAATAGTTGAATGTGCAATATCTAATAAATATACTTAGCTGTGAACAAATAGTAATAGTAATTGTTGAATGTGCAATATCTAATAAATATACTTAGCTGTGAACAAATAGTAATAGTAATAGTTGAATGTGCAATATCTAATAAATATACTTAGCTGTGAACAAATAGTAATAGTAATAGTTGAATGTGCAATATCTTATAAGTATACTTAGCTGTGAACAAATAGTAATAGTAATAGTTAAATGTGCAATATCTAATAAATATACTTAGCTGTGAACAAATAGTAATAGTAATAGTAGAATGTGCAATATCTAATAAATATACTTAGCTGTGAACAAATAGTAATAGTAATAGTTGAATGTGCAATATCTAATAAATATACTTAGCTGTGAACAAATAGTAATAGTAATAGTTGAATGTGCAATATCTAATAAGTATACTTAGCTGTGAACAAATAGTAATAGTAATATTTGAATGTGCAATATCTAATAAATATACTTAGCTGTGAACAAATAGTAATAGTAATAGTTGAATGTGCAATATCTAATAAATATACTTAGCTGTGACAAAAAATATTTATAGTAATAGTTGAATGTGCAATATTTAATAAATATACTTAGCTGTGAACAAATAGTAATAGTAATAGTTGAATGGTCAATATCTTATAACTATACTTAGCTGTGAACAAATAGTAATAGTAATAGTTGAATGTACAATATCTAATAAATATACTTAGCTGTGAACAAATAGTAATAGTAATACTTGAATGTGCAATATCTAATAAGTATACTAAGCTGTGAACAAATATAAATAGTAATAGTTGAATGTGCACTCTCTAATAAATATACTTAGCTGTGAACAAATAGTAATAGTAATAGTTGAATGTGCAATATCTAATAAGTATACTTAGCTGTGAACAAATAGTAATAGTAATATTTGAATGTGCAATATCTAATAAATATACTTAGCTGTGAACAAATAGTAATAGTAATAGTTGAATGGTCAATATCTAATAAATATACTTAGCTGTGACAAAAATATTTATAGTAATAGTTGAATGTGCAATATTACTTAAATATACTTAGCTGTGAACAAATAGTAATAGTAATAGTTGAATGGTCAATATCTTATAACTATACTTAGCTGTGAACAAATAGTAATAGTAATAGTTGAATGTACAATATCTAATAAATATACTTAGCTGTGAACAAATAGTAATAGTAATACTTGAATGTGCAATATCTAATAAGTATACTAAGCTGTGAACAAATATAAATAGTAATAGTTGAATGTGCAATATCTAATAAATATACTTAGCTTTGAACAAATAGTAATAGTAATAGTTGAATGTGCAATATCTAATAAATATACTTAGCTGTGAACAAATAGTAATAGTAATAGTTGAATGTGCAATATCTAATAAATATACTTAGCTGTGAACAAATAGTAATAGTAATAGTTGAATGTGCAATATCTAATAAGTATACTTAGCTGTGAACAAATAGTAATAGTAATAGTTGAATGTGCAATATCTAATACATATATTAGCTGTGAACAAATAGTAATAGTAATAGTTGAATGTGCAATATCTAATAAATATACTTAGCTGTGAACAAATAGTAATAGTAATAGTTGAATGTGCAATATCTAATAAATATACTTAGCTGTGAACTAATAGTAATAGTAATAGTTGAATGTGCAATATCTAATAAATATACTTAGCTGTGAACAAATAGTAATAGTAATTGTTGAATGTGCAATATCTAATAAATATATTAGCTGTGAACAAATAGTAATAGTAATAGTTTAATGTGCAATATCTAATAAATATACTTAGCTGTGAACAAATAGTAATAGTTGATTGTGCAACATCTAATAAATATACTTAGCTGTGAACAAATAGTAATAGTAATAGTTGAATGTGCAATATCTAATAAATATACTTAGCTGTGAACAAATAGTAATAGTAATAGTTGAATGTGCAATATCTAATAAATATACTTAGCTGTGAACAAATAGTAATAGTAATAGTTGAATGTGCAATATCTAATAAATATACTTAGCTGTGAACAAATAGTAATAGTAATAGTTGAATGTGCAATATCTAATAAATATACTTAGCTGTGAACAAATAGTAATAGTTGAATGTGCAATATCTAATAAATATACTTAGCTGCGAACAAATAGTAATAGTAATAGTTGAATGTGCAATATCTAATAAGTATACTTAGCTGTGAACAAATAGTAATAGTAATAGTTGAATGTGCAATATCTAATAAATATACTTAGCTGTGAACAAATAGTAATAGTAATAGTTGAATGTGCAATATCTAATAAATATACTTAGCTGTGAACAAATAGTAATAGTAATAGTTGAATGTGCAATATCTAATAAATATACTTAGCTGTGAACAAATAGTAATAGTAATAGTTGAATGTGCAATATCTAATAAATATACTTAGCTGTGAACAAATAGTAATAGTAATAGTTGAATGTGCAATATCTAATAAATATATTAGCTGTGAACAAATAGTAATAGTAATAGTTGAATGTGCAATATCTAATAAATATACTTAGCTGTGAACAAATAGTAATAGTTGATTGTGCAACATCTAATAAATATACTTAGCTGTGAACAAATAGTAATAGTAATAGTTGAATGTGCAATATCTAATAAATATACTTAGCTGTGAACAAATAGTAATAGTAATAGTTGAATGTGCAATATCTAATAAATATACTTAGCTGTGAACAAATAGTAATAGTAATAGTTGAATGTGCAATATCTAATAAATATACTTAGCTGTGAACAAATAGTAATAGTAATAGTTGAATGTGCAATATCTAATAAATATACTTAGCTGTGAACAAATAGTAATAGTAATAGTTGAATGTGCAATATCTTATAAGTATACTTAGCTGTGAACAAATAGTAATAGTAATAGTTGAATGTGCAATATCTAATAAATATACTTAGCTGTGAACAAATAGTAATAGTAATAGTTGAATGTGCAATATCTAATAAATATACTTAGCTGTGACAAAAATATAAATAGTAATAGTTGAATGTGTAATATTTAATAAATATACTTAGCTGTGAACAAATAATAATAGTAATAGTTGAATGTGCAATATCTAATAAATATACTTAGCTGTGAACAAATAGTAATAGTAATACTTGAATGTGCAATATCTAATAAGTATACTAAGCTGTGAACAAATATAAATAGTAATAGTTGAATGTGCACTCTCTAATAAATATACTTAGCTGTGAACAAATAGTAATAGTAATAGTTGAATGTGCAATATCTAATAAGTATACTTAGCTGTGAACAAATAGTAATAGTAATATTTGAATGTGCAATATCTAATAAATATACTTAGCTGTGAACAAATAGTAATAGTAATAGTTGAATGGTCAATATCTAATAAATATACTTAGCTGTGACAAAAATATTTATAGTAATAGTTGAATGTGCAATATTACTTAAATATACTTAGCTGTGAACAAATAGTAATAGTAATAGTTGAATGGTCAATATCTTATAACTATACTTAGCTGTGAACAAATAGTAATAGTAATAGTTGAATGTACAATATCTAATAAATATACTTAGCTGTGAACAAATAGTAATAGTAATACTTGAATGTGCAATATCTAATAAGTATACTAAGCTGTGAACAAATATAAATAGTAATAGTTGAATGTGCAATATCTAATAAATATACTTAGCTTTGAACAAATAGTAATAGTAATAGTTGAATGTGCAATATCTAATAAATATACTTAGCTGTGAACAAATAGTAATAGTAATAGTTGAATGTGCAATATCTAATAAATATACTTAGCTGTGAACAAATAGTAATAGTAATAGTTGAATGTGCAATATCTAATAAGTATACTTAGCTGTGAACAAATAGTAATAGTAATAGTTGAATGTGCAATATCTAATAAATATATTAGCTGTGAACAAATAGTAATAGTAATAGTTGAATGTGCAATATCTAATAAATATACTTAGCTGTGAACAAATAGTAATAGTAATAGTTGAATGTGCAATATCTAATAAATATACTTAGCTGTGAACAAATAGTAATAGTAATAGTTGAATGTGCAATATCTAATAAATATACTTAGCTGTGAACAAATAGTAATAGTAATTGTTGAATGTGCAATATCTAATAAATATATTAGCTGTGAACAAATAGTAATAGTAATAGTTTAATGTGCAATATCTAATAAATATACTTAGCTGTGAACAAATAGTAATAGTTGATTGTGCAACATCTAATAAATATACTTAGCTGTGAACAAATAGTAATAGTAATAGTTGAATGTGCAATATCTAATAAATATACTTAGCTGTGAACAAATAGTAATAGTAATAGTTGAATGTGCAATATCTAATAAATATACTTAGCTGTGAACAAATAGTAATAGTAATAGTTGAATGTGCAATATCTAATAAATATACTTAGCTGTGAACAAATAGTAATAGTAATAGTTGAATGTGCAATATCTAATAAATATACTTAGCTGTGAACAAATAGTAATAGTTGAATGTGCAATATCTAATAAATATACTTAGCTGCGAACAAATAGTAATAGTAATAGTTGAATGTGCAATATCTAATAAGTATACTTAGCTGTGAACAAATAGTAATAGTAATAGTTGAATGTGCAATATCTAATAAATATACTTAGCTGTGAACAAATAGTAATAGTAATAGTTGAATGTGCAATATCTAATAAATATACTTAGCTGTGAACAAATAGTAATAGTAATAGTTGAATGTGCAATATCTAATAAATATACTTAGCTGTGAACAAATAGTAATAGTAATAGTTGAATGTGCAATATCTAATAAATATACTTAGCTGTGAACAAATAGTAATAGTAATAATTGAATGTGCAATATCTAATAAATATATTAGCTGTGAACAAATAGTAATAGTAATAGTTGAATGTGCAATATCTAATAAATATACTTAGCTGTGAACAAATAGTAATAGTTGATTGTGCAACATCTAATAAATATACTTAGCTGTGAACAAATAGTAATAGTAATAGTTGAATGTGCAATATCTAATAAATATACTTAGCTGTGAACAAATAGTAATAGTAATAGTTGAATGTGCAATATCTAATAAATATACTTAGCTGTGAACAAATAGTAATAGTAATAGTTGAATGTGCAATATCTAATAAATATACTTAGCTGTGAACAAATAGTAATAGTAATAGTTGAATGTGCAATATCTAATAAATATACTTAGCTGTGAACAAATAGTAATAGTAATAGTTGAATGTGCAATATCTTATAAGTATACTTAGCTGTGAACAAATAGTAATAGTAATAGTTGAATGTGCAATATCTAATAAATATACTTAGCTGTGAACAAATAGTAATAGTAATAGTTGAATGTGCAATATCTAATAAATATACTTAGCTGTGACAAAAATATAAATAGTAATAGTTGAATGTGTAATATTTAATAAATATACTTAGCTATGAACAAATAATAATAGTAATAGTTGAATGTGCAATATCTAATAAATATACTTAGTAGTGAACAAATAGTAATAGTAATAGTTGAATGTGCAATATCTAATAAATATACTAAGCTGCGAACAAATAGTAATAGTAATAGTTGAATGTGCAATATCTAATAAATATACTTAGCTGTGAACAAATAGTAATAGTAATAGTTGAATGTGCAATATCTAATAAATATACTTAGCTGTGAACAAATAGTAATAGTAATAGTTGAATGTGCAATATCTAATAAGTATACTTAGCTGTGAACAAATAGTAATAGTAATAGTTGAATGTGCAATATCTAATAAATATACTAAGCTGCGAACAAATAGTAATAGTAATAGTTGAATGTGCAATATCTAATAAATATACTTAGCTGTGAACAAATAGTAATAGTAATAGTTGAATGTGCAATATCTAATAAATATACTAAGCTGTGAACAAATAGTAATAGTAATAGTTGAAATTGCAATATCTAATAAATATACTTAGCTGTGAACAAATAGTAATAGTAATAGTTGAATGTGCAATATCTAATAAATATACTTAGCTGTGAACAAATAGTAATAGTAATAGTTGAATGTGCAATATCTAATAAATATACTAAGCTGTGAACAAATAGTAATAGTAATAGTTGAATGTGCTATATCTAATAAATATACTTAGCTGTCACAAAAATATTTATAGTCATAGTTGAATGTGCAATATTTAATAAATATACTTAGCTGTGAACAAATAGTAATAGTAATAGTTGAATGGTCAATATCTTATAACTATACTTAGCTGTGAACAAATAGTAATAGTAATAGTTGAATGTGAAATATCTAATGAATATACTTAGCTGTGAACAAATAGTAATAGTAATAGTTGAATGTGCAATATCTAATAAATATACTTAGCTGTGAACAAATAGTAATAGTAATAGTTGAATGTGCAATATCTAATAAATATACTTAGCTGTGAACAAATAGTAATAGTAATAGTTGAATGTGCGATATCTAATAAATATACTTAGCTGTGAACAAATAGTAATAGTTGATTGTGCAACATCTAATAAATATACTTAGCTGTGAACAAATAGTAATAGTAATAGTTGAATGTGCAATATCTAATAAATATACTTAGCTGTGAACAAATAGTAATAGTAATAGTTGAATGTGCAATATCTAATAAATATACTTAGCTGTGAACAAATAGTAATAGTAATAGTTGAATGTGCAATATCTAATAAATATACTTAGCTGTGAACAAATAGTAATAGTAATAGTTGACTGTGCAATATCTAATAAGTATACTTAGCTGTGAACAAATAGTAATAGTAATAGTTGAATGTGCAATATCTTATAAATATACTTAGCTGTGAACAATAAGTAATAGTAATAGTTGAATGTGCAATATCTAATAAATATACTTAGCTGTGAACAAATAGTAATAGTAATAGTTGAATGTGCAATATCTAATAAATATACTCAGCTGCGAACAAATAGTAATAGTAATAGTTGAATGTGCAATATCTAATAAGTATACTTAGCTGTGAACAAATAGTAATAGTAATAGTTGAATGTGCAATATCTAATAAATATACTTAGCTGTGAACAAATAGTAATAGTAATAGTTGAATGTGCAATATCTAATAAATATACTTAGCTGTGAACAAATAGTAATAGTAATAGTTGAATGTGCAATATCTAATAAATATACTTAGCTGTGAACAAATAGTAATAGTAATAGTTGAATGTGCAATATCTAATAAATATACTTAGCTGTGAACAAATAGTAATAGTAATAGTTGAATGTGCAATATCTAATAAATATATTAGCTGTGAACAAATAGTAATAGTAATAGTTGAATGTGCAATATCTAATAAATATACTTAGCTGTGAAGAAATAGTAATAGTTGATTGTGCAACATCTAATAAATATACTTAGCTGTGAACAAATAGTAATAGTAATAGTTGAATGTGCAATATCTAATAAATATACTTAGCTGTGAACAAATAGTAATAGTAATAGTTGAATGTGCAATATCTAATAAATATACTTAGCTGTGAACAAATAGTAATAGTAATAGTTGAATGTGCAATATCTAATAAATATACTTAGCTGTGAACAAATAGTAATAGTAATAGTTGAATGTGCAATATCTAATAAATATACTTAGCTGTGAACAAATAGTAATAGTAATAGTTGAATGTGCAATATCTTATAAGTATACTTAGCTGTGAACAAATAGTAATAGTAATAGTTGAATGTGCAATATCTAATAAATATACTTAGCTGTGAACAAATAGTAATAGTAATAGTTGAATGTGCAATATCTAATAAATATTCTTAGCTGTGAACAAATAGTAATAGTAATAGTTGAATGTGCAATATCTAATAAATATACTTAGCTGTGAACAAATAGTAATAGTAATAGTTGAATGTGCAATGTCTAATAAATATACTTAGCTGTGAACAAATAGTAATAGTAATAGTTGAATGTGCTATATCTAATAAATATACTTAGCTGTGAACAAATCGTAATAGTAATAGTTGAATGTGCAATATCTAATAAGTATACTTAGCTGTGAACAAATAGTAATAGTAATAGTTGAATGTGCAATATCTAATAAATATACTTAGCTGAGAACAAATAGTAATAGTTGATTGTGCAACATCTAATAAATATACTTAGCTGTGAACAAATAGTAATAGTAATAGTTGAATGTGCAATATCTAATAAATATACTTAGCTGTGAACAAATAGTAATAGTAATAGTTGAATGTGCAATATCTAATAAATATACTTAGCTGTGAACAAATAGTAATAGTAATAGTTGAATGTGCAATATCTAATAAATATACTTAGCTGTGAACAAATAGTAATAGTAATAGTTGAATGTGCAATATCTAATAAATATACTTAGCTGTGAACAAATAGTAATAGTAATAGTTGAATGTGCAATATCTATTAAGTATACTTAGCTGTGAACAAATAGTAATAGTAATAGTTGAATGTGCAATATCTAATAAATATACTTAGCTGTGAACAAATAGTAATAGTAATAGTTGAATGTGCAATATCTAATAAATATACTTAGCTGTGAACAAATAGTAATAGTAATAGTTGAATGTGCAATATCTAATAAATATACTTAGCTGTGAACAAATAGTAATAGTAATAGTTGAATGTGCTATATCTAATAAATATACTTAGCTGTGAACAAATAGTAATAGTAATAGTTGAATGTGCAATATCTAATAAGTATACTTAGCTGTGAACAAATAGTAATAGTAATAGTTGAATGTGCAATATCTTATAAATATACTTAGCTGTGAACAAATAGTAATAGTAATAGTTGAATGTGCAATATCTAATAAATATAGTTAGCTGTGAACAAATAGCAATAGTAATAGTTGAATGTGCAATATCTAATAAATATACTTAGCTGTGAACAAATAGTAATAGTAATAGTTGAATGTGCAATATCTTATAAGTATACTTAGCTGTGAACAAATAGTAATAGTAATAGTTGAATGTGCAATATCTAATAAATATACTTAGCTGTGAACAAATAGTAATAGTAATAGTTGAATGTGCAATATCTAATAAATATACTTAGCTGTGAACAAATAGTAATAGTAATAGTTGAATGTGCAATATCTATTAAGTATACTTAGCTGTGAACAAATAGTAATAGTAATAGTTGAATGTGCAATATCTAATAAATATACTTAGCTGTGAACAAATAGTAATAGTAATAGTTGAATGTGCAATATCTAATAAATATACTTAGCTGTGAACAAATAGTAATAGTAATAGTTGAATGTGCAATATCTAATAAATATACTTAGCTGTGAACAAATAGTAATAGTAATAGTTGAATGTGCTATATCTAATAAATATACTTAGCTGTGAACAAATAGTAATAGTAATAGTTGAATGTGCAATATCTAATAAGTATACTTAGCTGTGAACAAATAGTAATAGTAATAGTTGAATGTGCAATATCGAATAAATATACTTAGCTGTGAACAAATAGTAATAGTAATAGTTGAATGTGCAATATCTTATAAGTATACTTAGCTGTGAACAAATAGTAATAGTAATAGTTGAATGTGCAATATCTAATAAATATACTTAGCTGAGAACAAATAGTAATAGTTGATTGTGCAACATCTAATAAATATACTTAGCTGTGAACAAATAGTAATAGTAATAGTTGAATGTGCAATATCTAATAAATATACTTAGCTGTGAACAAATAGTAATAGTAATAGTTGAATGTGCAATATCTAATAAATATACTAAGCTGTGAACAAATAGTAATAGTAATAGTTGAATGTGCAATATCTAATAAATATACTTAGCTGTGAACAAATAGTAATAGTAATAGTTGAATGTGCAATATCTAATAAATATACTTAGCTGTGAACAAATAGTAATAGTAATAGTTGAATGTGCAATATCTATTAAGTATACTTAGCTGTGAACAAATAGTAATAGTAATAGTTGAATGTGCAATATCTAATAAATATACTTAGCTGTGAACAAATAGTAATAGTAATAGTTGAATGTGCAATATCTAATAAATATACTTAGCTGTGAACAAATAGTAATAGTAATAGTTGAATGTGCAATATCTAATAAATATACTTAGCTGTGAACAAATAGTAATAGTAATAGTTGAATGTGCAATATCTAATAAGTATACTTAGCTGTGAACAAATATAAATAGTAATAGTTGAATGTGCAATATCTAATAAATATACTTAGCTGTGAACAAATAGTAATAGTAATAGTTGAATGTGCAATATCTAATAAATATACTTAGCTGCGAACAAATAGTAATAGTAATAGTAATAGTTGAATGTGCAATATCTAATAAGTATACTTAGCTGTGAACAAATAGTAATAGTAATAGTTGAATGTGCAATATCTAATAAATATACTTAGCTGCGAACAAATAGTAATAGTAATAGTTGAATGTGCAATATCTAATAAGTATACTTAGCTGTGAACAAATAGTAATAGTAATAGTTGAATGTGCAATATCTAATAAATATACTTAGCTGTGAACAAATAGTAATAGTAATAGTTGAATGTGCAATATCTAATAAATATACTTAGCTGTGAACAAATAGTAATAGTAATAGTTGAATGTGCAATATCTAATAAATATACTTAGCTGCTAACACATAGTAATAGTAATAGTTGAATGTGCAATATCTAATAAATATACTTAGCTGTAAACAAATAGTAATAGTAATAGTTGAATGTGCAATATCTAATAAATATATTAGCTGTGAACAAATAGTAATAGTAATAGTTGAATGTGCAATATCTAATAAATATACTTAGCTGTGAACAAATAGTAATAGTTGATTGTGCAACATCTAATAAATATACTTAGCTGTGAACAAATAGTAATAGTTGAATGTGCAATATCTTATAAGTATACTTATCTGTGAACAAATAGTAATAGTAATAGTTGAATGTGCAATATCTAATAAATATACTTAGCTGTGAACAAATAGTAATAGTAATAGTTGAATGTGCAATATCTAATAAATATACTAAGCTGTGAACAAATAGTAATAGTAATAGTTGAATGTGCAATATCTAATAAATATACTTAGCTGTGAACAAATAGTAATAGTAATAGTTGAATGTGCAATATCTTATAAGTATACTTAGCTGTGAACAAATAGTAATAGTAATAGTTGAATGTGCAATATCTAATAAATATACTTAGCTGTGAACAAATAGTAATAGTAATTGTTGAATGTGCAATATCTAATAAATATACTTAGCTGCGAACAAATAGTAATAGTAATAGTTGAATGTGCAATATCTAATAAATATACTTAGCTGTGAACAAATAGTAATAGTAATAGTTGAATGTGCAATATCTAATAAATATACTTAGCTGTGAACAAATAGTAATAGTAATAGTTGAATGTGCAATATCTAATAAATATACTTAGCTGTGAACAAATAGTAATAGTAATAGTTGAATGTGCAATATCTAATAAATATACTTAGCTGTGAACAAATAGTAATAGTAATAGTTGAATGTGCAATATCTAATAAATATATTAGCTGTGAAAAAATAGTAATAGTAATAGTTGAATGTGCAATATCTAATAAATATACTTAGCTGTGAACAAATAGTAATAGTTGATTGTGCAACATCTAATAAATATACTTAGCTGTGAACAAATAGTAATAGTAATAGTAATTGTTGAATGTGCAATATCTAATAAATATACTTAGCTGTGAACAAATAGTAATAGTAATAGTTGAATGTGCAATATCTAATAAATATACTTAGCTGTGAACAAATAGTAATAGTAATAGTTGAATGTGCAATATCTAATAAATATACTTAGCTGTGAACAAATAGTAATAGTAATAGTTGAATGTGCAATATCTAATAAATATACTTAGCTGTGAACAAATAGTAATAGTAATAGTAATAGTTGAATGTGCAATATCTAATAAATATACTTAGCTGTGAACAAATAGTAATAGTAATAGTAATAGTTGAATGTGCAATATCTAATAAATATACTTAGCTGTGAACAAATAGTAATAGTTGAATGTGCAATATCTAATAAATATACTTAGCTGTAGATAAATAGTAATAGTAATAGTTGAATGTGCAATATCTAATAAATATACTTAGCTGTGAACAAATAGTAATAGTAATAGTTGAAGGTGCAATATCTAATAAATATACTTAGCTGTGAACAAATAGTAATAGTAATAGTTGAATGTGCAATATCTAATAAATATACTTAGCTGTTAACAAATAGTAAAAAGTGCGATTCTTGAAATGAGACCGACTCTACGCATTGTGGCTTTTATTGAAGGTCCAAATTTTGCGGGGAAACAAATGCTATAAATGCCCAACTAATTGTAAGAGAGTAGTAAATATGAAACTATCTGTGATTGGGTAGCGAATCACAAACCCAACCATCGTCAGCCAATCGCAAGCACAGATAAAAAATAAGAAAAAATTGCTTCGGAATTTAACTTTCTCAGAATGGCCAAAATACGAAGTAAATTTCAAAAATAACAAACACTTCTGCCCAGTGAAAGTCATCAATTTGCATTTCACCCTTCAAAAGAAACAGAACTTCACATTTTTAACTCAGTACAACAGTCTTTAGAATGCCCCCTAATAACGTTTTAACACGAATGTCGCCTGCTCGTGAAATTGTACATTTTAAAGAAGTTCTCTTTTTTAAACATTCAGTCTTAGTTGTACGCGCGTTTTTCATGTTCTTATTACTGTAAAGCACACATCATTTATTTTTCAATAAACAATTTTCTTTTAACTCTGTGATATAATTTCATTTTTAGCATATGGCTAGTTTTTGATTTTTTGAAAATATGACGAAATTCCTCATTTCTAGCAGAGAAATAATTTGCTGAATACAATATACACTGATAATGCACCATAAATTATATTTTCAACTTTAGCTGGACAATAACAAGCAACACCAGAAGAAGAAAAAACAGTTGAAAACAATTTTCGAGACGTATTTAAAAGTAATAGATGTATCTCGACTGTATATTCGCATTTTGTAAACGATTGATAATGAGGGTAGGTCTCTCAGAAATTCTCGCCCCCTAATGGAAAAAGAACAAAAACAACATATTAAACAATAAATTCAACCATACTTCCTGGAAAGTTAAAAACAAGTTTAGTAAAGAAAGATTAACGTTACTGTAATGTATAATTTACATGTTTTTAATTTATATTATCTCTCTCTATATATTGTATGCTGTATATATATTATATATAGTATATATATATTAATATATATATATATATATATATATATACATATATATGTATATATATATGTATGTAAATAGTAGTATAAAAATACACTCATAGCAAGTAAGCTACACAAACATTGTGTTTCATTCCCAAAGAAAAATAATCAGGATAAAAGTCTGTACCTTTCATTTCTCTCTCTCTCTTTCTCTCTCTCTTTCTCTCTCTCTCTCTCTCTCTCTCTATATATATATATATGTATATATATATATATATATATATATATATATATATATATATATATGCAGTACGAGCTCCGACTACTGAGTCAGATAAAACTTTCGTGTTGAGGTTCGAATAGTGTGACCGGCAGGGATTGTTTCCTCTCATACCAATGATTGCAGAATTGCATGAAACATATGTGTATATGAATTAATTTTCAAATAATATTTATTTATAAATAATTGTTCAAATATCGCTTGATGGAGCATTTTAAGTAAGTTGAGAGCATGCTGTCATTAATGGCGTAATGCAATACTCTAGGCCCCGGCTATTGAGTTCTTTTGACAGCATGCTGATATGCCCGCTGAACTTGGCCTTCAGACGTTAATTTTCTCTCCCATTTCTATGGCAATGTGTGGTGGCAACAAAAGTACACGCTCAGACTACGCAACTAAATATGACTTTCGAATTGGGGTTCGAATCGCGTGACCGGCAGAGATGTCTTCTCTCCTACTGATGATTGCATAGTAGCATGAAACAAATGTGTATACGGGTTAATTTTTTACACGAGCACTTTAACTAAGTTGACAACAGGCTGTCATTAATAGCGTAATACGCTTGGACCTTCCTATCGACTTCAATTGAGAGCCAGCTGATATGCCCGCTGAACTTGTGATTTAGACGTGTATTTACTTTCTCATTCCCATGGCAATGCGTAGCGGTAAACGCTTCGACTGGTGAGTCAACTATGACTTTCGTGTTAGGGTTCGAATTGTTTGACCGACAGGGATTGTCTCCTATACTGATGATGGCAGGGTTGCATGAAACACATGTGTATATGGATAAATTTTAAAATAATATTTTTCATAAATAGTTGTTATATATATATATATATATATATATATATATATATATATATATATATAGAGAGAGAGAGAGAGAGAGAGAGAGAGAGATGTCTATGCTCGCCGCTTTCAGTGTAAACATCACTAAATTTCTCCGTTATTACTTGACGATATCTCGTGTTTATGTTTTTTATTAATACTTTTTAAAGGCGATTCAGAATGAGATCCTAAACTAAGGCTGTCTCGTTCTTGGTTACGTTTTCCATATTGTCTTAGAAAAGATATTCCTGTTAGCAAAAAAATAAGTTTATAGTACCATATTTAGTCAGCTTAACTTTTTTTAATATGTATATTAAAAACTAACAATAATATGCGACCGGATGGAAAACACTCTTAAAGCGACAAATATCGCTAATTTAATTTTCACGGACACTAAATTAAAAGGTCATATTCTTTGCATTTGAGTGACAACCAAAATCATCAGTTTTGATTATGAATAATAAAAGTTAAAACGATTTTGATAAAATCCTAACTTAGAGATGTTGTATTTCCATGTCTAAGTTGGCAGACGAAATAAAGTATTCAAATGTAATTGTGTTTACAATTTGAAGCCTAGATGTTTGAGATTGAATTGAGTAAACCACGAATTATAACAAAATAATCCCCGGAAAACAATTTAAAAAGGTCACGAGGTTGAATGTGCAATATCTAATAAATATACTTAGCTGTGAACAAATAGTAATAGTAATAGTTGAATGTGCAATATCTAATAAATATACTTAGCTGTGAACAAATAGTAATAGTAATAGTTGAATGTGCAATATCTAATAAATATACTTAGCTGTGAACAAATAGTAATAGTAATAGTTGAATGTGCAATATCTAATAAATATACTTAGCTGTGAACAAATAGTAATAGTAATAATTGAATGTGCAATATCTAATAAATATACTTAGCTGTGAACAAATAGTAAAAAGTGCGATTCTTGAAATGAGACCGACTCTACGCATTGTGGCTTTTATTGAAGGTCCACATTTTGGAGGGGAAACAAATGCTATAAATTCCCAACTAATTGTAAGAGAGAAGTAAATATGAAACTACCTGTGATTGGGTAGTGAATCACACCCCCAACCATCGTCAGCCAATCGCAAGCACAGATAAAAAATAAGAAAAAATTGCTTCGAAATTTTATCTTCTCAGAAGGACAGAAGTACGAAGTAAATTTCAAAGTTTTCTAACAAACACTTATGCCCAGTTAAATTCATCAATGTGCATTTTACCCTACAAAAGAAACAGAACTTCACATTTTTAACTTCGTACAAAACTCTTTAGAATGCCCCCTAATAACGTTTTAACACGAATGTCGCCTGCTCGTGAAATGTACATTTTAAAGAAGTTCTCTTTTTTAAACATTCAGTCTTAGTCGTACGCGCGTTTTTCATGTTCTTATTACCGTAAAGTACACCTAATTTATTTTTCAATTAACAATTTTCTTTTCACTCTGTGATATAATTTCATTTTTAGCATATGGCTAGTTTTTGATTTTTTGAAAATATGACGAAATTCCTCATTTCTAGCAGAGAAATAATTTGCTGAATACAATATACACTGATAATGCACCATAAATTATATTTTCAACTTTAGCTGGACAATAACAAGCAACACCAGAAGAAGAAAAAACAGTTGAAAACAATTTTCGAGACGTATTTAAAATTAATAGATGTATCTCGACTGTATATTCGCATTTTGTAAACGATTGATAATGAGGGTAGGTCTCTCAGAAATTCTCGCTCACTAATGGAAAAAGAACAAAAACAACATATTAAACAATAAATTCAACTATACTTCCTGGAAAGTTAAAAAAAAGTTTAGTAAAGAAAGATTAACGTTACTGTAATGTATAATTTACTTGTTTTTAATTTATATTATCTCTCTCTATATATTATATGATGTATATATAGTATATATAGTATATATATATATTAATATATATATATATATACATATATATGTATATATATATGTATGTAAATAGTAGTATAAAAATACACTCATAGCAAGTAAGCTACACAAACATTGTGTTTCATTCCCAAAGAAAAATAATCAGGATAAATGTCTGTATCTTTCATTTCTCTCTCTCTCTCTTTCTCTCTCTCTTTCTCTCTCTCTCTATATATATATATGTATGTATATATATTGATATATATATATATA
>OY744533.1:95622077-95629577 GCA_963556195.1 Sepiola atlantica
ATGCTTTGTGCGGCACTTCTAATGATGTGACAACAGTACTCCATCTTAGGGCGTGTTTTAATCTTATACAGGAAGAGGATAGCGTCAGGCGTTAAATACCTTTTGGAGCGGTAGCTTTATTACATTTAGTGAGAATTGCTTTCTTCGATCCTTTTTGAGAATCAAGTATTCATATAAAAGACTACGTTGAATTTGGTAATATTATTTGTAGATATAGAGTGAGGGACGCCGGCCTTTTGGCCAAGATCAAAGTGCAGTATCTGTTCCGATGGATACTGCACACCATAGACTGGTATTGTCTTGGCCTTCGGGGCTTGATTTACACCGGTGTATTGGTCTGTCCTGTGCAGTTCAAGGAGGTCCACCCTGCAAGGCTTTGCCTTCTCACCCTTTGCGAAGGGGTTAGTTTATTGCTAATCGCCTGAGGCGCCCCTACCGGGGAATGCTGACGGGGCTGCCCAGGCTATTTTTAACGGTCAAAGCGCTCTTCCTCTAAGGTGATGACTTATCAAATCCCACTTTCTGACCTTGTGTCACATCTTACCGCTGTGGGAGGTAGATAAAGTAAAGGTGTGAGGGACGCTGTCAGCGCTGAATGTCTACTTAACCACGGTCACTTCAGCTAGCAAACTGGACATAAGCTCGAGTCTAATGAAAACCGGTTCTGTCACTTAGTTTAGAGTGTATGATGTTGAAAGACTCTAAACACCCGATGATTCCAGGCAAGAGATCTGGCGATATACATAGCAGAGAACCGCAATTTCATATTTCATCATATCGCATTGTAAACGTCAGGTTGCAATACTGCATGATTCATACGATACATTGGATGGTGATAACTATTTGCACGAACTGACCTCGAGAGATTGCTTAGATGTTCCAGAGCATCACCTTAGCAATCTTCCTAGGCAATTTCATGTCAATTAGGACGTCGTCCCACAACGCCTAGGTCTTGATTAAGAAGAACAGAACAACAGCAGAAAAAGAAACATTGCTTTTCTCTTCTGTACATGATGCTTCAAAATATTACAAGCTTCTTCATATAAATAGTTCAAATTCTTTATTCTTTTTCGTTTTCGAAATAAAAAAATAATGAAATTAGAAAATATTAAAAATTAAAAAAAAAAAGATAAAACTGTATTCCCTATGTATCGGTAGTTCCTATTTATTAGCAGAGTTAGAAACAAAATCGATGTTAATGTGGTGTAAATGTGTCTGCCACAAAAAGGACACTCTGGAATAAGACCAAAATTGAAAATTGTCTCCGTCTAGAAAGATTTCTATTCCCACAGACCGAGGACATAAACGTTTAAGTGTGGTATATAAACAGATACTACACTCTGCTCATAGAAAGCGTTATTATTTTTTTTTTTAAGGATTTTACGTTATTTTCTTTCTTCCTCACTTTTGTCTTTCATTGTTTATTTTTGGATGCGTCCTCGCATCTCTATCGGAGGTTTTGTCCGTCGGTCGGTAACACTTTAGTTAAAAATAGTTGATTTTAATCGTTAAACGCACTGATCAAATAGACGTATCTTAGATGCGCCTATTTGATTTTAATTGTTAAACGCACTGATCAAATAGACGTATCTTAGATGCGCCTATTTGATTTTAATTGTTAAACGCACTGATCAAATAGACGTATCTTAGATGCGCCTATTTGATTTTAATCGTTAAACGCACTGATCAAATAGACGTATCTTAGATGCGCCTATTTGATTTTAATCGTTAAACGCACTGATCAAATAGACGTATCTTAGATGCGCCTATTTGATTTTAATCGTTAAACGCACTGATCAAATAGACGTACCTTAAATGCGCCTATTTGATTTTAATCGTTAAACGCACTGATCAAATAGACGTATCTTAGATGCGCCTAATCATCATTATAAAAGGTACCGTCTGTCGTTCGGTTTGGCATGCTTTGAAATAACATTTCCATCGGTCTCATTTAAACTAAGTATTGTTATTCTGTTTCTTTGTTTTTAATATAACTATATAAATATATATTTTCAAATATATATATATTTAAAATATCATTTCATGGTTTCAGTCGATCTACGTATTTCGAGAATAAATGGACTTGCCCAGACACAATACAGTTACAACTAAGTGTCGTGGTAGTTATTGATGGCAGTTATGGCCACAGAATCGGACGCATACTTTCTGTAACATACTTTTGTTGATATACTTATAGCACTGGGCTGGTCTTGATTATTACTGTCCTTTAAGGCTACAACAATAAGCATACACAGACAGCTGTGTCGTCTACATAGCAAGTATATCTACGCCGAGATTCGAAACCGTCACATCTAAATGTGATCAACCGCCCAGTATCTTATTAATTTTACGGTATTACTCCAGATAATGCGCCTAATTTTCGTGACTGCTCGGCCGCAGCGATCGGGCAGGTCGCGGAAGCGCCCGAGAGCTGCCGAGTCGAAAACGAGGCTGTCGAGACAGAAAACGAGGCTGTATAAACAAAACCGAAAATCGTGAAAATGGAAGGTTGGCAGACGACAATATAAGACGATAAAAACGGAAAGAAAAAATGCATATTTTTTTTATAAAAACTGAAGGAAATGACAAACAATAGCTGAAGAACTATAAAGAAACTTAAATTCAAAAATATACCTATTCTCTTTTTTCAGTTATAGTCTATTTTATTTTTCTCTTATTTTCATTTATTTACATCTTTCCCATTTGTTTTGTTGGTGTCGTCTTCTCTTTATTTCTCTCTTGTTCTTTCTATTTATTTCTCTCTTTCGTTTTGTTTTTTTTAATTCTTACTTTCTGTCTTACGTTCTTTGGTGTTTTAATTTCTCCCTTCATTCTTTCTGTTCCCATTTTTTTAGCTTGTTCCTTTTCCCGCTTTTCTTCATTTCTTTCTATGTTCATTCTTTTTATTCGTCTTTCTTTCTCTATTTTATCTCCATCTTTCTCTCTTTCATTTTTTTCTACATTTTTCTTTCTTGGTTTCAATTTTATTATATATTTTCTCTCTTCTTCCTTTTCAATATTTTGGAATTTTGATATTCCTCTTTATCTTCTTCTTTTACCAATTTCTCTTCACTATTGCATCATATTCGATCCGTATTCCTTTTTTTTCACTTTTTATTATTTTATTATCATTTACTTTTTATTTGTTATCTTCTTTCTCCTTTTAAATTGTATTACAATGTTCTTTGTTTAGTGATTTTTTTAAAATTTCCATATTTTTCCTTCTTTCTTTTTTTTTAAAATTCTCTTCGCAATGGCATCATCTTCTGTACATATCTTTTTTAACTTTTTATAATTTTATTATCCTTTTTCGTCTTTTCTATCATTTTATTCTGCTTTTATATTTCTCTTTGTCCATGGAAATTCGTTTGGTTGTTAGTACAGAGAACAAGAAAAGAAAAGTCTTTTTTCTTGTGGTTGTAATTAGGCGAGTTCTTGCTGTGAATGTTGTGCAAAGGAACCAAGGCATCATAGCTCGGTCAAGCACCTACCATAGAACATAACGATACAATATAGTAAAGCTAGCAGTATCTTTTCGTGTGAAAGTGGCTGTAGAGAAGAGGAAAATCACCCCTCACAAGATTGGGGAATCGGTTTTGTACTCTGTCAAAGCACGAATGAGCCTTCTAGGAACCATTTTCCCAGATATGACTCACGTTTATTTAAATATTTCTTTTTATTTAAATGTTGTCAAATAGAAATTTAGAAATGTGGGAGAATGCAAACCGGTCTATAATACATAGTAGTATAATAACGTCTATATTAATGAATCTTTATTCAAGTATATATTCTCCTATTCTATATATGTGGGTTCATTCCGCTTTGGAAAATACGTTGGTATTAATGTATGTTCAAATTTTTCATGTGCGTCTTCCTGTGATAGGTTCGTTAGCTAGTAATCAATAAACTTATATATACAGGGTGGGCCAAAATAAGGGTCCTATCTTTAAATTTGAATAACTTGAATTTGAATAACTTCCACAAAATAAAAGTTAAACTCACCAAACTTTATGTGTGTGTAGACTGACCCTTCCGAGATTTTATGAAATAAACAAAACAAATTTTAGCCGAAAAACACTTCTTAAAACTTACAAAAACTAAAGTATTGTTTTTTACACTGTTTTGAGTTTTTTAAGCAAAAATAATGTTTCCTAAATGAGGGTACGTTCCTTAGGGCTAATACGGCTCATGCTTGCTTCGGAAGGGGTCCTTTACTTATTCTAAAAAAAAAAAAAAAAATCAATAAATAAAAAAGTTATGAATTTTTAAAAATAGGACCCTTATTTTTGCCCACCCTGTATATTAACTTTCTTTTTTATTTTTAGTATTTTGAAATGCTCATATTTCCTTTCTATATTTATTTATTTATTAATTTGCTGTTTTTAATTTCATCATCGTTGTTCTTTTTCTTTGATTTGCATCACATTCTCGTATTCTCATTTCTATTTTCTTTTATTGCTTCCCTTTTTATCGCAATCTTCTGCTTCCGTAGGTATTTTCTCTTTCTGTTCTTTTCTAGTTGTATTATCTCCCATCTTTAACTTTTTTTTCTAATTCTTCTTTATTTATTTCCGTCGTCCATTTTTTTCATTCTTTTTATAGCTTGCAGTTTCACCCGCAATCCTCCATCCATCACTCCCACTCATATTCTGACTTACATATCCTTCATTTGTTTCACCCGCTCCTTTTCCTTCTCACAAATATAACCCTCACCTCTCTACTCCCAGAACTATTAGTAATTCAATTTGTTCCATTCACTTATTAATCCTCAAGGTTTACCAATATTTTGTCTTTTCCTCATTTTGTCTCCGTATCTCTCTTCATCCCCGCCACGAGGACGGCGTGACCGGAAACGATGAACCGGAAATTCTACGAATTGGCTCAAAAATGGTTGCAAGGGCGATTCTCTTCTGATCTTTCATATCTTCTTCACATTATTTACATTCATTTCTTCTTCTTGGTTTGTTTTCATCTTTTCTTTTTTACTATGTTCGTTTTTATTGGATTTAGTTTCTTTATTCTTATTGATTTCCTCATTTCGAGCGACCCTGGATACGTTTCTCGTCCCTCGCCCACGGACCCCCTCGCAATACACCTCCTACAATCGAAGGTCACTCATAAAGACCTCGCCCTGTATAATGTGATACAGAAACAAATGAAGAGGAAGAGGGTGTATTTTTTCATTCTCTTTTCTTTTTTTATTTCTTTTGTTTGTCTTCCGCAGACCTTTTTTGGCCGATTTCCGCCGGGTCTATTATTAGATAACACGATGTCCAGCCAGAAGGAGAGCTGACCAGACTTGTAGGCTGGAACGGGACATCTACCGTCGGACTATGTTGGCCCCTCTCCACCAATAATAATAATAATAATAATAATAATAATAATAATAATAATAATAATAATAATAATAATAATAATAATAATAATAATAATAATAATAATAATAATAATAAGAAGAAGAAGAAGAAGAAGAAGAAGAAGAAGAAGAATAATAAGAAGAAAAGAGATGGTGTAACGTAAAAAAGATGAATAGAGAGAAGAACGATGTACGAAAAAGATACAAGAACGAAGAGGAAGAGGAAAGGGGAAATGAAAGATCACGGAGAAGAAGAAAAGAAAAGAATGTGAAAGGAAAAAGAGAGAGAGAGAGTGTGTAACGCAACAAAGAGTAAGAATTAGAAAGGGGATATATGAAAAAGATACAAGAATAATAGAGGTGTGCGAAGAAAAACAAGAAAAGAGTACAGGGAGAAGAAGAAGAAGAAGAAGAAGAAGAAGAAGAAGAAGAAGAAGAAGACGAAGACGAAGACGAAGGAAGAAGACAAAGAAGTGAGGACAATAGAAAAGCAACAAAGAGAGACTGTACAGAGAAGAGGATAAAAGGAGTACGGAAAAGAAGAAGAAAAAGAAGACGAAGAAAAAGAGGAACAAGAAGAACAGAAGAAGAAAAAGAAGAAAATAAGAAGAAGAAAAAAAAGAACAAGAAAACCGTAGCCCAAACTACAGACACCGAAGGTTACAAACAACGGCGCCAGTATTCATGTGGTTTTAATTTTCTACGTCGACGAATTGGTGCTCATTGCTGAATTTTTATCATGTTATTTGCGTGTTGGGTCACTTCTCAATATCCTGCGCGTGTCTGTTTTATTTACATACCGAGCATGCGCACGGGAAGCGAGGGCGACCATATTGGGGAAAAATGGCTGTCAGAAAGATATACGGTAGGGAAAGAAAGACAGACAAACGGATAGAAGACGTGGAAAAAGAAGAGGGTGCCTGTGTGTGTACTTGTGTGTATTACAGTCTGGAGATATATAGATGGAATGAGAAGGAGGGAAGGAATGAGAGGAAGAGAGATAGAGAGAGAGAGAGAGAGAGAGAGAGAGAGAGAGAGAAGAAGAAGGAGGGGAAGAGGAAGGAAGGAATTCTAGTTATATTGTCTTTTAAAGGATATAAAGAACAAATGGGTAGCGGAGAAATATAAGACTCCCACGTTCACACTAGAAATATGAAAAAAAAAGAAAAGAAAAGAAAATTAAAATACCGACTTGAATAAGAAAGTCATTAAGTTTTGATACACTGCGAAACAAAGGGAGATAAATATGATAGCACTACAAGTGAATTATAAAGTAACAAAAAGTAAATAAATGCTCTTTATAAGAGAGAAAGAGAGAGAGGGGGACAGAGAGAGAGAGAGAGAGAGGGACAGAGAGAGAGAGAGAGAGGGGGGGACAATGAGAGAAAGAGGGGGGGACAGACCAACAGAAAGAAGGTGAGAGTGAGACGACACAGACAGCCTTTTGACTACGGTTAAAATGTAGTAGATGTTCGAAGGAAGTCATCTTCCCAGGCATTACTTCCTTTTTTTTCGGAACCTCATCAATTTTAAACGATTAATTAAATAGAAGTTAGGATTTTATATGGGCATTATGGAATTTGTGGATACGTATTTTTCTTTAAAGAATAGATGGAGGCGATATGATTGTGGATTCATGTTTTAAAAATCGAGCAATTCCGATCATTATTGAGTAAATAAAAAAATATCAGTAAAGATCTAAGAGATATAAAGTCGAGTACATTTAGAAAAAATAATAGTTCACAATGTAGAAATACGTGTTAAATAAACGACTAAAATGATCATAGAATTCCAATAGAAAAATAAATGGTATAGAATTGTAATAATGGCGTGTAGTTTATGTTGACAATATCTAGAAAAGATACAGACAGCAATCCGACACACATCATTGTAGAGGGCGAATTACATTTGAAACATTTTTTTTCTTTCACTGTTATTGCTTGGCGCCTGCAGTCACCCAACACAATTCGATAAATGATTCTTATCGAACTTTAGTTTACATACACAAAAATGTCCCTGATAACCACAAGACTTAATTTTTTTTTTGACCACGGTTCCTTTGAAATACAATGTTACCCCGTTCAGCTCGTCTTCTCCTCCAACCCAGGAAACAAAATATACTCTTCGACAAATGTACTAGCTAG
>OY744533.1:95637077-95649577 GCA_963556195.1 Sepiola atlantica
ATTCGTCATTCTTTAACCATAAACTGACGCAGATTTCGTTAAGGGGCGTTGATATATTTTATGTACTAAAGAGAAGTCTGATTTTATTTACCAATGAGTTACTTCTTTTATGTCGACTTATTTCTTGAGGAATCTATATAAAAGAGAGTTATCTGTGTGTGTGCTCATAGAGAATGATGGGCTAAGCGGAAGAGAAAGAGAGGTGTGTGGAGTGTGAAGGAGAGAATGATAGAGAGACGGATAGAGAGGTAAAGAGGTAGACGTTTTAATAGAAATATGTTACGATTTTGCCCCGGAAAACGCCGGGAAATTATGCTAGTATAAATATAAAAGAGGAATTTTTGTAATTAAAAAAAATAGAATCAGAGATAAAAATGCAATTATTCCATAGAAAGAACTGTCTATGGGAAATGTGATGAAAGAAAGGAGGACACGGTCTAACAGATTGCTAAAACTAAATCAACGAAGAGAAAATTATAAAAAATAAAGAATCTGTGATAATAGTAAAATTAAAATAAGCAATTGAAAGAAAGGAAAAATGGGAAATTATTTAAAAAAAGACATAATCTTTATTAGTAAACATTAAAAAGTTAAAGACAAAACGAGAAATGATTAAAAAGAAATAATTTTTTTAACATTTTTATAAAAAGAGAAAAAAAAACTACAGAAAGAAAAAAAAGAGAAAAAAGAATGAAAGAGTCAACAAGGTGAGTAAAAAGAACACAGAGACAAACTACTAATGAAAAAAAGTAAAGGAATTAACAAAAAGAAAGAGAGAACATTGTATACAAACAATCTAAAGAAAACAAAACAAAATGAAGGGAATGAAATAAAGAGCGACATAGGCAAACAGAAAATAACAAAAACCAAAACGATTGAATATTGAAAGAATCAATTGCAAACGAAGTTAGAGCAAAAACTCTCTATCGTAAAATGATGGAGAAGAAAAAGAAAAAGAAGAACAAAAAGAAGAACAACAAAAAGAAGAACAAAAGAACAACAAAAAGAACAACAAAAAAGAATGAGAAACTAAATGAAACAGAGAGTGGCGCCAGCTAGTAACCAACTTATTAAGGCATAAAAAATAAGCCTGCGCTAAAAATGAGGAATGCAAAAATGAAGACAAATGGCCGTCAGCCAAGGGAGGTTACTCGTTGGAAGCGTTATGCATTCACAATCTTGCAATAAACCCCAGTAGAAACGGCCTTCGTTTTTCGCGTACAATATCACACAAAAGTAAATAGGCGTCTATTTGCCAACTGGAAACGTTATTACTTGGCTTCTACACGTCATGTGGATAAATGGTATTGGGCTCTTTGCTTGTGCTCGCGAAGGTGAGATGGGTGGTGCTGCCTCTGTGTGTCTACGATACGAGACATTTGGAAGAAGAGTTCGGTTCCGGGTAAGAACCATATCACGAAAGAGAAGGAACTAGGGGTGTGTATATATATATATATATATATATATATATATCATAGAACGGAGAAAGGGGGAGAGCGAAAGAGAGATAGAGAGAAGACGAAAGTTGAGAAAAAAGGTTGAATGTGTACAGAAGCATGTGATTTCCTCTGCCGGGGGAACTTTTTTTATTTTCTTTCTCGATATATTTATGCTTTTCTCTTTCTCTCTCCCTTCTCTCTATCTCTGTCTCCCAATATATATATATATATATATATATATATATATATATATATATATATATATATATATATATATATATAAGATGAGTCAATGAAAAATAATTAGACCTGCAAATGGAAACATATCAATATCTTCAGTTGTTCAGAAACAAGGAGCATTTAGTGAATAAAAATATTTATTCTTTTTCTCTTTCAATTACATTCCTTAAGGCAGGCTTAATATATATATATATATATATATATATATATATATATATATATATATATATATATATATATATATACATACATATTTCATTTATCAACGTAAAATATTATAAAAAGATAAAATATATTAGGTATCCAATTTTAGTATTTACTTCAACAGTACCCAATACGTGAGTACGGCTAGGTAGTAAGTTATGAAATATATTTGTGACTATTAAACTACACATAGTTTTTCGCGTTGAATCCCTGTGCGAAATCGTCACGCTTATATATATATATATATATATATATATATATATATATATATATATGTGTGTGTGTGTGTGTGTGTGTGTGTGTCTGTGAGATTGTAATTTCCGTGCGCTGATGAGAGCCGTAAGCTCGAAACAACGTAGCCCGCAGGTAAAAAATATTAATCTATAATTTAATATAATTAGAAGTAACTCTCAATTAAAATTAAGATTAGGGCAACGTCGGAAATATTAAAAAAAAACATTCACCCAAGAAAACATCTGTCGTTGAGTTCTGTCGAATGTTTAGATATTTTTACTCACCACTCTCAATGTAAATAACACATAATTTATCCGTTATCACGTGACAATCTCTCGTTGTGAATGCCTCCAGATTCAAGGTGTCTCTGTGAACAAGGTTCGCGCCTTGTAACCGGCTGATATTGTTATTTCCCTGCGCTGATGAGAGCTGTAAGCGCGTAACGACGTTTTACGTAGGTAAAATATTAATATATATATATATATATATATATATATATATATATATATATATATATATATATATATATATATATTTTGATTTTATTCCATTAGTTGCGACAAAACAAGTTTTGTTTCATTGGTGCAAATGTTTCATTGGTGCAAATGGAATAAAATCAAAAAATATATATTTTGCTCTGAATTTTCATTGAGCACTCTCATAAACGCGGTTTCAACTTCCTTCGGATTCATACCCCCTGGATATTTGTAACAAGTTAATTATATATATATATATATATATATATATATATATATATATATATATATATATATATATATATATATGGGAAATGAAAAAGGAAAAACCAAGATGTATTTTTTATATATTCATAAACGTTTCGTCTTTATTTGTAAGACTTCCTCATGATGATAATTTTAAGAAACATGTCATGCAAGTATATCGAAATATTGGGTTGACATGATGGGTTGATGAGGAAAAGTAGTAGCTGTGGCTACTAAAAGCGCTGGACCAAGGTCCGGGCTGAGAGAAGTCACTAACACTCTCACCCCTCTCCTTTTTCACTCACAGCCATCCACATTCATTTCACTCTCTGCCACTGACTGACTTCTTTCAGCCCGGATCTTGGTCCAGCGCTCTTAGTAGCCACGGCTACTACTTTTTCTCATAAACCCATCATGTCAACCCAATATTCCGATGTACTTGCATGACATTTTTCTAAAAATTATCATCCTGAGGAAGTCTTATAAATAAAGACGAAACGTTGATGAATATATTTAAAATATCTTTTGGTTTTCCTTTTTCATTTCCCATTACGTCGGTTTACTATCACCCTTCCTTTAGAAGCATACTGGTTTTATGAAACCAAATGATTCCCTTGTCCAATACAAGCCTTAAATTTAACAAAATATTGAGTACTAGCACACATAGATATCTACGGCGGGTAAGACAGCGTGAATAACGTATTCCTGTCTGTATGTCTGTCTGTCTATGTCTAATGGAACAATAGGAATTGGCTTTGAAGACGCGTTATGTTGTAGTTTGCATGGAAGCAGTCCCGTTGTAATGCGTTCCAGGGACGGGAAGCCCTTGCAACAATCTCTGTGCATGGAATTTCCGCTTGGCGTGCGGTAAACGAAGAAAGATAGGAATGTTATTTTCTATGGGCTAGAATTGCTAGTTCTTGCTGCGAATCTTATAAAGAGGAACGAGACATTGAAGCTCAGTCAAAAACTTTTCATCAAATACTTTTCATCAAATACTTTTCATCAAATACTTTTCATCAAATACATTTCATCAAATACTTTTCATCAAATATTTTTCATCAAATACTTTTCATCAAATACTTTTCATCAAATACTTTTCATCAAATAACCCCTTTGAACATAGTATATTGCAGCCTACTCAGCTTAACACTTAGTGAATATCGAACGGTACTTTTGTCGGAGGTCGATTTTATAACTTGAATAAAATAATGGTGTTATACCTGTATCCTTATTATAGTTTATTTTATAAAGCAGCTATCAAGAAAAAATAAAAATAACAAACATAGTGCAAAAGAGCAAATCTCCATTAAGGTCTGATATCCGTTCTGCTGAATGTCCGTAGATTGAATGTATTACGTCATCCATCCGGTAACAAGAGAAAGTTTACGGGCTAGCTTCACGCTTCTAAAGTTAGCTATATTTCTGATTTTTTTTCCTTCTCTTTGACTAGTTACGCTACTAAATCTTGAGCGTCTCTCCCAGCCTACTATTAGAATTATATTTCTTTAATTACATTTGTTCACCCAAACTCTTGTTATGAAGATTATCGTAAGAAAGTCATATTTATCCTTTTCTCTATCAAAAAAAAACGTGGTGCGAAAGAAGTAGTTGATGTTGAAGGAGGTTTGGACGGTCATGTCGGAAAGGCCTTTAGAAGAAAATGGAAATGGATACAGAAGAAGAAAGAATCTGAGCATCTCGTCCTGTCATCGACATGTTGGTTGCAAATGTTGTGTTTAAGAAAATGGGAACACCATCACGTTACGTATTAATCTGGAAGGCCAACGAAACATAAGAGGATGTGATCAGGTCGGATTCAAGAGAAAGAGGGATAAAGATCTGGCTAAGATAAGACAACTTGCGAGTCAACTTCTAAAAGCCGTCTAGTACATCTCAGCATAGGAAAAAGACATTAAAGTCATGATGATGATGATGATGATGATGATGATGATGATGATGATGATGATGATGATGATGATTCTGGAGGGATCATGTCACCCACTCTATTTTCTTAAAATATAGTATTGTATTTTAAATTGAACATAAAGTCATTATAAATGCAAGATTAATTTTGAATTTTTTTTTAGTAAAATTTTTTTTTTTTAAATAAAAAATAATCAATTAATCTTGCATTGATAATGACTTATATTTTCAATTCATAATACTGACCCAGCAATGCTTTAGAACTGAACGACCAATTTATTATAGTATTGTATATTTATCTTGTAGTTTGCTTTAGTAATATCACGTTTGGATTCCCACGTGTGTATCGGGCCACTAACCGCTGCAATGTGCTACGGGATGGATTGATGCTTATGAGCGGCTTAGAATAGTTTGTATATTCATTTATTAACTAAATATAATAACAATTTATGTTACGAAATTACAGTGCATTGTTTTAATGCTGCTTTATAGTTCGAATAAGATACGAAATGCCATTCTCCGTCGTTATGTTTACACGACATTTCGAAGATTCCAAAAGTTCTTCTGCCAACATTTACCTATTTATTCTACTTGCGTTTATTCATTGATTTTAATGTCAGGGTGTGGTGTATACTAGTCTTTTGATGCGATGACATTGTTCGATATTACTTCTATGATGCATCTTGTGACGTCATTTGGAAGACGTCGCTGGCCATTCTGTTGTCATTATCAGAGCTGGATTTGCTTGAAGATGAATTGCTGACTAGGAACGATGGAGTATGGTTAATATCTTAATCCATTTATACTTTTAACATTAATAAATCTTAAAATTATTAACATCTAATTATCCACGTGCCTGTACGAAACAGACCCCTGTAAACTCAACTAGCCTCTCTCTGATGATTAAAAAAAACACTTATATGATAAACGATCAATCACGGCTTATTATTTATCAGCCGAACTTTACCTTCTGACAATATTTACTTTCATACCATTATCAAAATTCAGAGGATGATAACATTTTTTTATTGTTTAAAATACATATAATGTTAGAAACACTTAAATTCCATAACCTCAGTGTTGTGAGCTGTATTTTAACACTATTTGTACCATAACAGTATGTTTTAATACCATTCTAGTATTTATGAGATATAATCCCTTGAAATTATTGGGAGGTCAAAGGTATGACCTAGTAAAGTAAACCTGACATGGGGTAGGTATTACAGCTAATAAAAATGAAACGCCTTCATTTAAACCCATCTCTAATATTTCATACTGTGTTTATCACTCTCGCTTCTGTCACACACACTCTCTCCCTCTCTTTGCTTATTAACAGTGAAAGATAATACAACTGACTAGAAAACTCATAGCTTACAAGAAAAAAGAGATATATATAGAGAGAAGGAGAAATAAAGAAAAGGGGTGATATAGAAAACAGAAGGATTAATTTAAAATGTAATTATATTTTTTTTAATTAACTGGTTTTGCGCACTCTTTTTCCGGATTCAAATAATCTAACACAAGCTGAATAAGTGACCCAACACGTCAGTTTATTTTCTAGTTATATTGTTTTGTGTTGACGGATAATTTCTTTGAAATAATGCGTTAAACTCTGAAATTGCATCTGTTGAAATAATGCGTCTAACTCTGAAATTGCATCCGTTGAAATAATGCGTCTAACTCTGAAAATGCATCTGTTGAAATAATGCGTCTAACTCTAAAATTGCATCTGTTGAAATAATGCGTCTACCTCTGAAATTGCATCTGTTGAAATCATGCGTGTAACTCTGAAATTGCATCCGTTGAAATAATGCGTTAAACTCTGAAATTGCATACGTTGAAATAATGGGTCTAACTCTAAAATTGCATTTGTTGAAATAATGCGTCTAACTCTAAAATTGCATCAGTTGAAATAATGCGTCTAACTCTGAAATTGCAACTGTTGAAATAATGCGTCTAACTCTGAAATTGCATCTGTTGAAGTAATGCGTCTAACTCTGAAATTGCATCCGTTGAAATAATACGTCTAACTCTGAAATTGCATCCGTTGAAATAATGCGTCTAACTCTAAAATTGCATCCGTTGAAATAATGCGTCTAACTCTAAAATTGCATCTGTTGAAATAATGCGTCTAACTCTGAAATTGCATCTGTTGAAATAATGTGTCTTACTCTAAAATTGCATCTGTTGAAACAATGCGTCTAACTCTGAAATTGCATCTGTTGAAATAATGCGTCTATCTCTGAAATTGCATCTGTTGAAATAATGCGTCTAACTCTGAAATTGCATCTGTTGAAATAATGCGTCTAACTCTAAAATTGCATCTGTTGAAATAATGCGTCTAACTCTAAAATTGCATCTGTTGAAATAATGCGTCTAACTCTGAAATTGCATCTGTTGAAATAATGCGTCTAACTCTAAAATTGCATCTGTTGAAACAATGCGTCTAACTCTGAAATTGCATCTGTTGAAATAATGCGTCTAACTCTGAAATTGCATCTGTTGAAATAATGCGTCTAACTCTGAAATTGCATCAGTTGAAATAATGCGTCTAACTCTGAAATTGCATCTGTTGAAATAATGCGTCTAACTCTAAAATTGCATCTGTTGAAATAATGGGTCTACCTCTGAAATTGCATCTGTTGAAATCATGCGTCTAACTCTGAAATTGCATCCGTTGAAATAATGCGTTAAACTCTGAAATTGCATACGTTGAAATAATGGGTCTAACTCTAAAATTGCATTTGTTGAAATAATGCGTCTAACTCTAAAATTGCATCAGTTGAAATAATGCGTCTAACTCTGAAATTGCAACTGTTGAAATAATGCGTCTAACTCTGAAATTGCATCTGTTGAAGTAATGCGTCTAACTCTGAAATTGCATCTGTTGAAATAATGCGTCTAACTCTGAAATTGCATCTGTTGAAATAATGCGTCTAACTCTGAAATTGCATCTGTTGAAATAATGCGTCTAACTCTGAAATTGCATCCGTTGAAATAATGCGTCTAACTCTGAAATTGCATCTGTTGAAATAATGCGTCTAACTCTAAAATTGCATCTGTTGAAATAATGCGTCTAACTCTAAAATTGCATCTGTTGAAATAATGCGTTTAACTCTAAAATTGCATCTGTTGAAATAATATAACAAAGGAAAATATATTTTGTATGATTTTTCAAGTGTTTAATTTTAATAATCTTTTTATTTGTTTTTGAACATTTCTTAATTTTGAATTTCTTGTGAGATATATTTAGATAGTCTTTGACTATGGTATTCATAGATAAGAGCTTTGGATGTTTATCTTCTCTCTACAGACCAACCTTAAATTGTGGTTGACCAAAATATTAGCCCATATACACGGCTGTTACGTTTGCGTGCGTGTGGGTTTCGATATGAGTAATTGTGTATATACGCGCATTATGTGAATACTTTGGGTGGGAAAACTGATAATTAAGAACTTTTTAGAGTTATTGAATATGTCCTATCTTTTAAAAAACTTTTTAAAAACTTTTATTCACCGCAAACAAGGACTGAGACGTAAGCGGCTGATTTGAAGTTAGGGTCAGATTGAAGGGGCATCCTAAGTAGGGAGTTGTGCATTGAAATGCTTTTGAACACTACATTTATAGGGGTACCCTAAATTAGGAGTTAAATACCATTATTCACTTTGATTTTTATGACGTTTCGAATTCTCCATCTTTGGTATATATGTGTGATATGAATATTGGGCCCAAACATTTAGCACATTGTCTTCAGCATTATAAGTTCAGGATCAAGGGTAAGTAGAGAAATCAAGGGAAAGGAGTTGAGCCTTCCCCGACATCTAATTTAGGAGTTGAACTTCCTCATTCTTCTTTTTCTTATCATTTTTTTCTCATGGTTTTTTCTCTTTATCTTCTATTTTTTCCTCTTCATCATTCTGGTTTTCTGGTGCAATTTCGTTTGTTCTAAATATAAAAACATAGTCAAAACCGTTAAACTCGACCATTTTATATCTGATAAAGTGTTTCACAAAAAAATTATATAATAAAAAGTATCATGTATTAATTGTATGTTTATCTTCATGCATGATAGACACAAGTTATAATAATAATTAATTATTGTCTGGTATGTGTTATTTTTGTTGGTTATTCCTAATTCTTTAATATTTACTCTGCACGTTAAAAAAATTGAGCACTCAAAGCAGTAATATTACGTTTACTATATAAATCTATAGCTCTATATAATTTGATATTACACTGATATTTTCAGTTTAGACTGAACATGTAACAATAAACTTCAAATATATATATATATATATATATATATAAATATATTTATATATGCAAGTTGAAAAATACTTGTTATCCAGGGTTTCGAATCGTACGACCGGTAGTGAATAGTCATATCTCTATGCTGATGAGTCCTGATTGAAAAGGGACGAAACGTATACGTACATAGATAATAAACAACAACAAATATTTTATATTTGTCGCTCCTCGTAAAATAAGTAGAACACTCTTAATGGTAGTACAAACACAGCATGACGTCACTTGCTTTAAATGCATCATTCCTTCTTTAATAGAAGTAGAATGCCTCGACATCACGCCGCTTTTATATGTGTTAATTTATCATTGTTTATCGGCTATTCAAATATTGGGCGCGCGGTTAACGACGTTGGATGCAAGTTGAAAAATACTTGTTATCCAGGGTTTCGAATCGTACGACCGGTAGTGAATAGTCATATCTCTATGCTGATGAGTCCTGATTGAAAAGGGACGAAACGTATACGTACATAGATAATAAACAACAACAAATATTTTATATATATATATATATATATAATTTATTTAGATATTGTATGTTACATATTTCAGCAATATACCGCGGTTTTATCCAAAAGGGCAGATTTAGACATCTTTAGTAAATCTCTGTGCCCAGTTGAATCATTGGGAAGCTGAAACAATTTTAGTCACGTCCGGATAGGGAATGGCGTCAACAATGACAGAAAACGGTGTGTCCCACACCGGATTTTTTCGGGGACCTTCTCAGAGATACACCGTTTTCTGTCATTGTTGACGCCATTCCCTATCGGGCGTGATTACAATCGTTCCAGCTTGCCGATGATTCCACTGGGCACGGAGATTTACTAAAGATGTCTAAATCTGCCCTTTTGGATAAAACCGCGGTACATTGCTGAAATATGTAATATACAGTATCTAAATAAATTATAGTAGCTCTCTCATATGATCTAGCACTTTATTTGATTTCTTTTCATATACAACCTGACACACACCATATATATATATATATATATATGTATATATATATATATATATATATATATATATATATATTGAAATAGAATCAATGACCGAAAGAAAATCGAAAGCGTTGTTGCCTTTAATCTCCACAACATAAGTGTCTATATAATCTATTTCGCGGATATTGATTATTCTCTACTATAAATACAAGAACTGCTATCACTAAATGACTACTGATTGTTCAGTCGTTACGACGCTCGACTGATGAAAATGCATTCAAGTTTCTAATTACTTTTTGTAGCATCCGCCATTTCCTATGTTTCCGGTAACATTGAAGAGTCATTATACGTCGAAACAGCTGTTTATGGAAGAACTAAATATATTTTCCAATCCCACTCTTCGTGATTTTAACTCTCTGGTAATGGAGCTTAGCGTAAATTGATAATCTTTCGTAAAAAAAAAGAGAACCATTTAGGTAGCATTGTTACGACATATATAAGCAATTATACATTTCTCTATATGTTGCGGTGGCTGTTGGCTCAGTCGTTACCAAGTTTCGACTGCTAAAAATGTAATCAAGTTATTAATCTTAGTCGGAAGCACCCGCACATTTCTAGCCACACTGAAGAGCTGTTATATGTGGAAACAGCTAATTATGGAGTAACTTAATCTACTCTGGTAAAGTAGAGAACCGGTTTTCATTTAGCAAAGATATATAAGCATATTTAACTTAGTCTCATCCGTGATACGGTAAAACAGCAGTCTGTGTATGAACTATATATATATATATATATATATATATATATATATATATATATATATATATATATTGTGTTATAATGAAATAGTTCCAGGAAGAAATCCGGGTATGAGAGCTCAATGTAATAAACAGAGCAAGATTAAAATAAAATGTGGTAACATAAAATTACATAGTCATCGATGCAATAATTTTTTTCAACCTTGTGGTATTGTCAAGCATCCAATTTAGATGATTACATTTTTTAAACTAAAAAAGGGGAAATTCATTCACACTCGACCATTCAAATATAATTAGAGAGAGAGGGAGTGACACCCCATTTAATACATATTTAGAGAGAGGGGGAAATTTGAAGCATATTTAATTTATAAATATGTAGCGAGGGGGAATTACATGATTTAAGACTGGAGGAAAGGGGAGGCCATATATATAAAAATAAATTGTCAAAGTAGGCAGGGGAGGGGGGTATTCAATGTATCTCAAGAAATCATGTCGTCTCAAAAATCACCAGTTCTCACCCTGCCCCGTCCATTTGGAAAATGAAATCTACAGTCTGGCGACCGACTAAAAGTATATTGAGGTGGGGAGGGACCTAAGAAAAGATTTGAAAATAGACACTAGACATCCAAGGTCAGAGACCATATCACGCACATACACATACACAAGCATGCATATACACGTACACACCATATGTACATACATATATATATATATATATATATATATATATACGCACACGCACACAGATACATATGTACACACATACACATGTAGTTATGCCCTTGTGACGTATTTTAGTAATTGAGTGGGCTATCATATCATATGGTACTATTAAGATTTGTATTAGTATTAATATTGTTATTGTCATATAGGGTGGGCCAAAATAAGGGTCCTATCTTTAAATTTGAATAACTTGAATTTGAATAACTTCCACAAAATAAAAGTTAAACTCACCAAACTTTATGTGTGTGTAGACTGACCCTTCCGAGATTTTTTGAAATAAACAAAACAAATTTTAGCCGAAAAACACTTCTTAAAACTTACAAAAACTAAAGTATTGTTTTTTACACTGTTTTGAGTTTTTTAAGCAAAAATAATGTTTTCTAAATGAGGGTACGTTCCTTAGGGCTAATACGGCTCATGCTTGCTTCGGAAGGGGTCCTTTACTTATTCTAAAAAAAATTTTTTTTTAAATCAATAAATAAATAGTTATGAATTTTTAAAAATAGGAGCCTTATTTTTGCCCACCCTGTATAATCTGATGATTTATTTTAATAGATGATTTAGGATATTGTTTACAATGTTACCAGTTAATTTCTTAGAGTTTATTATGGTCATATAATAAGATAATTTACTTTAAATAATATGGTTTTACGAGTGTTTTCTTTAGATAATACGTTAAAAACACGTGAATTAAACTGCTTGAGTTGTGGATGGATGTGGACTGCATATATACGCGTGTGTGTGTCTGTAGATGTATATTTATATATGTATGTGTGTATATATGTGTGTATATGTATGTGTGTATATGTGTGTATATATGTACGTGTGTGTGTGTGTGCGTGTATATATATATATATATATATATATATATATATATATATATGAATATATAAATATATATGGGAATGTATGTATTTACATATGGCGTGTACGTGTATATGGATGCCTGGGTATGTGTATGTGCGTGATATGGTCTCTGACCTTGGATGTCTAGTGTCTCTCTAATTATATTT
>OY744533.1:95654577-95669577 GCA_963556195.1 Sepiola atlantica
TGATGATGAGTTCCCTTTTATTACTTTGTGCTGATGAAGATTTTCTTTTTAAGTTTCTGATCCACGTGTACACAGATATACTTTGTTGATATTGAATGTATGGAGCACGTTGACATAATATTGATTATATAATCAATGTTGCATTCTTCCGAGTTATATATATATATATATATATATATATATATATATATATATATATATATATATATATATATATATCAAGGGAGGCGCGATAGCGCTCTATCCCTTAATAGACTTAAAAAAACGACCTATGCTAGAAATCTCATTTCTTTGATCAGTCATAACTCAAAAACCAATAAACCAAATTATTTAAAACATTGCACAAACTTTTTATTTGATAGGTTCTATAAGTGTGTAAAATTTCAGCATCATTAGTCAAGGCAACCCAGAGATCCAGAAAGGTCAGGCGTGATTTTGTGTTATCCGTGTGTACGTACGTACGTATGTGCCACCTTGTATCTCATCAACTATTTGATGGATTCAGCTGATTTTAGGCAGAGATAGAGGTTCTAGGGTCTAGTTGATGGCATTGTAATTCCAGTTTACCATATACCTTAGTTTTCCAGACAATTAAAAAAAACCTTAAAAACTACCATTGTCTTGAGGCATAGTCATTATAAAAGTAGTGACATTCCATGATAAATGCCAATATACTGAAATCATATGCCCTTAATAGAGTTAAGATGAAAATTCATATACACTAAATGTACAAAAGCAAGGAAATTCCCAAATTTGTACACTTTTATTGTCATTAAGGGTATGAGTACATATCAACCAAGCCATTTCATTATCACATCACTACAGTATAAATCTCTATGCATGAGTGGATGATGTGTGTGAGGTGCGCTGAAGAAAAATTCCTACCAGTAAAATACATAGCCCTGTTGTGCTCGCATACCCTTAATGACAATAAAAGTGTAAAAGTTTTGGAATTTCCTTGCTTTTGTACATTTAGGCAGTTAGTGTTACAATGCGAACACCATCTCTCTGTAGGCAGAAAAAGTTGTCTCCTAAATTAGATCTATTTAGAGACTTCTAAAAAAAATACTTTGCCTATTTTGCCCATTTATTCTTTGCAGTTTAATGGCATTATTCAATCTACCTTTTTTTTCCTTGTTTTTTTTCTCCTCCCAACGTTATTCTTTCCCCCGTTTTAAAACGATATTTGCCGACGTTTTCTATTGACAATGTGTCGGCCGAAAGGTACCTAGAGACGTAGTTTTTATTTTGTCAATTTTGGTCGATCGTTTTATTCGTTTTAAATCGACAATTAAATATTATTTAACATTTCCGCTCCTTTTTTTCTTGTAATAGTGCCTCTTTCGCTATGACTCCGTTTATTTTATTTTAAAGCATTATAAAATTTTGTACCACAAAAAATTTGTTCAAGTATATATATATATATATATATATATATATATATATATATATATATATATAGTCATCCACATACAAACTACAGTGCGGCTAGACCAGCTAGTGTGTCAAGCCGGGATTGAAACTAAATCGTCGAGCTGATAGTCGACGCTATAATACGACACTGACTAAATGTAAGTGATATCTCAATGTAAACATTATTTTATATATTATTTTCAAATAAACCCATACACGTATGTGTTTCATGCTACCCTTCAATCATCAGTATGAGAGGAGATAATCTCTGCCGGTCACGCAGTTCGAACCCTAGTGATCGCAGGTTCGAGCCCAGTCATAGTCAATTACGCTGATGAGCCGCAGTAACGGCGAACACGTGTCCGTTGATAACTATTTAATCTAAAAATAGATAAATTAATTAATTAATATATATATATATATATATATATATATATATATATTCATAGATAAAATGGTTATCCACGGACACGTGTTTCGCTGTTACTGCAGATTATCAGCGTGGCCGACTATGACTGGGCTGAAACTTGCGATCACTGGGGCTGTAACCGAGCGCGCTTCCCATTACGCTAAAGACTCGACTGAAATTACGTGACAATTTATCGTTTATGAATTTATTTTTGTTGTTATTAATTTCAGCTATATATATATATATATATATATATATATATATATATATATATATATATATATATATATATAGAGAGAGAGAGAGAGAGAGAGAGAGAGAGAGAGAGAGAGAGATGAAAATGTAGTGGGGAAGAGGGAAATATAGAGTAGTGGGGAGCTAATGTTTAAATTCTTGCTAGTTTGAGCTTCAAATGTACACAGACTTATGCGATCAGAATAGGCTTCTGACGATCAGATTAACGCTGAAAGTGCAGTGAAATTTTAAGATAAGCTCAAATATGGAGTGAGATAGTTAAAACAAGACTGAGACGTATAACTTGATATATAACTATTAATAGATGTTAACGGAAAGGGAAGATATATAAAAAAAAAAATCGGACAATATTCGTTTCGTCTTAACGTTCATCGGAATAAATGGCTGATCACGGAGATCCGTTTAAAAAGAATCAATTAAAAGCGAGTCTTGCTGGTTTTTGAAAGCGGAGGCTGGAGAAAAATGGAAGCTCCCCCATGGGCAAGTAACTGCCAGTAAGGAATATTTGACTTTAAGAATAAGAAAGATGTCTTCTGTCTCTCGTATGTGATTCGTCATTAGTATTGTTAGCAGCGTTGATCACACCTAGCCCTAAGCGGTACATTAGAACAAACACCTTCGTACAAAACACACATGCTTCAAATGGATGTGTTTCATTTATCAGAACGAGGCCAGAGCTGGAGAGCGGGAATTTCTATCGTGGCGCGGGGAAGGAGGGGCTAACATAAAGACAAAATTGCGTACACACAAAGGCCAAATAGATTTGTAAAAGAAACAGGAAACAAAAAAAAGTGAAATGGAATCAAATATTAACAGCTAACGTTAATGACTCTTTCTCTGCCCCCCCCCCCTCTCCCTCTCTCTCTCTCTCTCTCGTTTAACTTTTCCTGTTACTTTTGATGGATGACAACGCCAGTTGAAAACAAAACGAATTCAAATAAAATAATGGAAAGAACATATATCTCAAAAGCAAATATAGGATTTGAGAGACAGCAACATTTTCCCTAGTATAAAGCGTTGACATTACATGTTTTCACGTTAAATGGTGAAGGATCACATGACTAAGATATAGTATCTTCGTTAATTTTAATAAATGTGTATTTAATTTAACGGAGAAAAACGTTAGTTTGGTAGAAAATAAAATGATTACGTTAGTCATTCTTTATCAACTAATATATATTCTGAATAATACGTGATACTAAGAATGTGTTACCAAAGAATCGTTGATGTATCCGCTGTTTATCGTTAAAGAATAACGAATGGTACGAAAATGGAAAAAAACAGTAGCAATGAAAAAGATTCATATCGTTATCTGATGTTCTGTTGGTGTTTAAAGTTGCATATTTGTTAAAATCAAACACATGTTTTTTGATCAAGGCTTAAGGAATGTTCGAAATATTACAAGTCCATAAAAATGTCATCTCATATGATTTTCTATTTTCTTTGAGACTTAATTTATATTCGACAACTGACTATTTTCTTTTTCTGGCATAAACAACCGTGTGATTTTGTGATCAGTCGGTGACATAAAAATGTCGTCAGCTCTGTTACATACATTGTCATTTATAACATTGAGCACTATGTATAATACCGTTTAAAAATAGTTATATTAATTGTTTAACATCGTATTTTGATATTGACTGTGTGAACATTTAATATATATATATATATATATATATATATATATATATATATATATATATATATATATATATATTTATAATAATCGAGGCGAGGTTAACATCCACAGGATAGTAATCCAAATAATTTTAACATGGTTTATAAAAAGTACTCAATATCAAATAGAGCTTTTATATATGATTATTTTTATTTCCAAATATGATCTTAGGTTAAGATCGGATTTTAACTCTGCCTGATGAGCTCTCAGTTCATAACAGCTGTTGATCGATAACATCGACATGACAGTGTCGCAGATTTTGTACATGTCTGTGTAAATAAAATAATCAAATATATATATATATGTGTTTTCCGCTTGTCTTATTTCACACACACATACATATATATATATATATGTTTTCCGCTTGTCTTATTTCACACACACATACATATATATACATATATATATATTTATATAAATATATACATATACATATATATATATATATATATATATATATATACACACATATATATATGTATACATATATATACATATATATATGTATATATATATATATATATAAACAAATAAACGCGAAATATTTTCCATCTATACTAACTATATATTGACATCAAAACAGGTTGTGCTTATTTAATCTTATGATACAAAAGAGACTCTTAAAATACCGTATATATAGGAAACTGCAAATACCCTCAAACTCATTTAGGTCTTCTTAATTTACATATTTATTATATAAAAAGCTTCTAATAAATAAGTACTTTGTAATACACAGTTGTAATTTTGCATTGTCATATTTTCTTATACATATGCACTATTTTCGTCGATAGTAAAAGGTTTGAGATTATTGGGATGCTGAAAGTAGACAGTTTTCCGAGAATAGAATGTGTACTTTGGGTTTACTTTCCGCAGCCGTCTTTATTTTGGCCTTCAGTCCTTACATTCCATGAGCGATGTTTCTGACAAAGGGAGAATCATTGCTGTTTTTTTGGTCGAAATCTATCCATCTAGCACTTATAGTTGGCTAGTTATTAACCTTAAAATAATATTTTTTAATTTTTTTAGCTCCTCATATCAAGTGGTTTCATGCCTTGTCTAGAGCAATTTCCCCCAAAAAGAACATATATTGAGCACAGATTCTACACTTTGATCTTAGCCAAAAATCCAAGTACTCATAAAAATAATGATTTTTATGGCTATACATATTTAAATTAATTAAAAAAATGATTTAATCTATTATTATATTATCTTTTAATGGGGGTTGGTAGTGTAGTATCGGTTCTGTTGTCATAAAACTGTCCTCCCAGGAATTACCTCGTTCTTTTTCTTTTTTGTGGAAGGGGATGATGTAATATCTGCTCTAGTGGCATGAGACTATCTTCCCAGGGACTACTTTCTCTCTTTTTGCTGGGAGGGGTAGTGTAGTATCTGTTTAGTTTACATGATACCATACTCACAAGCATAACATGATCCTTTTATGAAATCGCTCCTCCCAGGTATTACCTCCTTTTATTGTGGGTCAGTATAGTAAACGTTTGTTTCTCATGATACCATCCTTCCATGATTATCTTCTCCGTTTGAGGGAGTAGTATACTACGTGTTCTGTTGTCATGATATAATCCTCGAAGGCATTAACTCCTTTTTTCATCGGGGTGCCTTCGTTACACTCATAATCTTATTCTTTGGGGGTCAGTGTAAAATATGTCTGTTAGCATGGTATCATCTACCCAGACTAGCAAAAATATGAGACCGGAAGGAGCATATATTAGCTAGTATATATATATAGAGAGAGAGACCGAAAACATAAATGCCTACAAGAGCAAAACTTAAATGCCTATAGGAGAGAACTTGAATTCCTACTAGACACTGTCCTCGAGTTTCTGAAATTCCGGGGGTTTGTTAGGACAACTTAGCCTGAAGATACTTCCCCCTACAAGTAAACCCTGACTAAATATTCAAATTTACATAGTATTCACAGCAAAAATAAGATCCCCTCGGTATGGATGTTGCCTAGCCGTCCCGGAATAGGCCGTGGCAGTTCTCGCTTAGTATACCCGTCCCGGAATGGACCGTGGCAGTTCTCGCTTAAACAACTGGTCATTTTTAACGCCAAAAAGGCATATCTTGCATACCTTTTAATTTCTCGTACTTTCTCTCTTTCCTCGTCGCGTGGAGGGGTTTCGTCTAGTGGTTCTCTTCTTTCTTCTCTTCTGTACTGCCATGAACATCGCCGCTACAAAAAAAAGCTTCATACCACGATTCACGAGACAAACACTATTTTAAACTTTGATTGGTTTATTTCAGGCTTCAGTCTACCGTGTCGACCTGGGAGATGTTTCACCAACGTTAAGGGAGATACCAAAATTACTACTTTATCGTAGTTAATTCCTAGCTTAAGTCCTTATCCATTCGAGGAGAGTGTAGAAGTAATCTTATGTCTGTATTCTCTTAGGGAAATAAATTCCCATTTTTCATTTCGGACTACATAGAGAAATCGTGTGTTCGGCCTGCTTCCAAAACCCAGACTGGCAAAACTCCGTTTCCCACACAAAAGCCCATGACGTCATAGAGCCCCCATGCGCAGGTGCACCTTGACCCTTTGACCTGAGGTCTCATCAACGTGGTTACCCTGTTAACGCTTGTGAGCTCCAACTGTGAGAACCAGTTTATTTTGCACTCGGTTGTACGGGTTCACCCGCACTAAATCACGCAAGCCAAATCAAACGATCTCTCACACATACGCCCACTTAAACATGCGTCCGGCCCCACAGGGCCATTATCTAACATTAGCTTATACTAGAAATGTTGTACCTTCTCCAAGTGATGTTGCCGATATCAACAGCACTGAGATGGGTACTCAACCAGACTTATTTGATTCTTGTCCTGGAATACCGTAAGCCCAAGTGACCACACGAAAGATATATTATGGCTTTGTTAACTGGTCAATTGGGGAGAGGAACATTAATGCTCTTTATTTCTTTACTAACTCAACGTTTGAGAAGTGAAGCAAAACGTCAATAGAATATTCGAATATCTATGTTTCTCATATAGAGATCAAGGGTTAATCGCGAGAAGAGGCCACTTAATTTCTGAGAAGTTCAACTGAAGTAAAATAAACAGTATATATATATAATATATATATATATATATATAAATGTTATTGCAAAATAAATATTATGATTAACGACTGAATTATGGTCATTGGAATTTAACTAATATATCTATATATCTATATATATATATCATATATATATATATATATATATATATATATATATATATATATATATCGACTAGTCTTCTATCTGTGCCCGCTTCTAGGTACATATAGATCTTAATTTCCCTAAATTACGTGACAGTTTCCGTGGGCCGAGTGGATATGGCTGACTCTGTGTACTGGGTTCGCGCCTCCCGACCGTCTGAAATTGTTACTTCCCTGCACTGATGAGAGCAATAAGCTTGAAACGCTAGCGTCTGTAGGTATAAATAATTTAATATTTATTTATAAATATTATATATATATATATATATATATATATATATATATATATATATATATATATATATATATTAAATTGGGAATTATAGACATTTAAAGATAATAGAAATTGGAGTGAAAATAAACATTGCACTCGGAATCTTCGCTTTAAATTTGAAAAGAAGAATAGTATGTAGACAGTCAAATAACGACGTGTGTTTGTTTCTCTAAAGTAAACCTTAAAGATGGAACAAGCTTTCGATTTAAAAAAGGTCGTTATCAAGTTACGATATTTTTTTATAAATCATTTTTCCGTTAGATAGCATGATCAGAATTCCTAACACTTAATGCATTATTTACATATAAATAATTCTGATTCGTACGGTTTTCTTTTTCCGATAAACAGTGATATCTCTTTATTTTTTTCATGTCAGCTTCTTCTATATCTCAACGCTTGTAGATACTTTTCTCTCATTCTTTTCTCTCGTTTCCCCTGTTATACAATTTCTCCTAATATTACCTAGGAAGATGGTTAAACAGAACATCTATGCGTACATTTCACCCTGATGGTTTCAATCTCATTTTGGAACTTGCTATACTCATTTTTTGACTTCTGATTTGATACAAGTACATCTTCATAAACTATTAAAAACTAATAATTAAAGCCAACGTTTTGTTATTGCTATATGACTGGTTTGTCCTTCTGATGAGAAGATATTGTTTTTTTGAAAATTCTTGGTTTAAAGGATATTTTGGATGTATACTCTGCTTTGTTGTACTATCAGAAAATATAATATTAAAATTTTTAGGGTATGTAACTTTACATCTGTCTAATTTCGCTCTTACACATTGCTTCTGATTATATATATATATATATATATATATATATATATATATATATATATATATATAATTATTTTAACTTTTCAGACATGTGCAAAATGCAACTACCCTGGTTTTTTGCGCATGTCTGTATAAAAGAAAAATAATTATGTAAATAGCTCTATTTACCATTGAGCACTATTATATAAGCACGGTTGAAATTCTTAAGATTTTATCCTGTGGATGTTTACTTTACCTGGATTACTATATATATATATATATATATATATATATATATATATATATATATATATATATATATATATATATATTTATATATATATATATATTTATATATATATATATATATTTATATATATATTTATATTTATATATATATATATATATATATATATATATATATATATATATATATATTGTGTCAGGTTGTATATGAAAAGAAATCAAATAAAGTGCTCGATCATATAAGAGAGCTAATATAATTTATTTAGATACTGTATATTACATCATTCAGCGATGTACCGCGGTTTCATCCAAAAGGGAAGATTTAGACATATTTAGTAAATTTCCGTTCCCAGTGGAATCATCGGCAAGCTGAAACGATTGTAGTCACGCCCGATAGGGAATGGCGTCAACAATGACAGAAAACGGGGTATCTCCTCATTGTTGACGCCATTCCCTGTCGGCCGTGACTACAATGGTTTCAGCTTGCCGATGATTACACTGGGCACGGAAATTTACTAAAGATGTCTAAATCTGCCCGTTTGGATTAAACCGCGGTACATTGCTGAATTATGTAATATACAGTATTATATATATATATATATATATATATATATATATATATATGTGTGTGTGCGTATTACAGAAGATCAGAACAACATTGGTACCGTCAGTTTCTAATCCTAACAAATGGGACCTAAAATCGATCTTCGTACCGGAATTTTACCTGCAGTTTGTGTCGATGCCCTTATCATAAGTAGAAACACTGAGTTTAGTAAAATTATGAGAATTAAAATTAAACAGAGAATTGAAATAGAGTCACCTGATGCGTGAGCCGCTATTTTTACGGGATGACAGACATAAACAGAGGTTTAAGAGAGTCCTGTAAGATGCTTATTTAAGGTCCTCTTTGTTAGGATTTGAAACCGACTGTACGGATGTTGTTCTGATCTACTTTAATACGTCTAATACATATATACATTAAATCGACTACTTTGATGAAGTTATCTACCATACACCTACACACACACACATATACATGGCCTATACTGGAAATCTCATTTCTTTGATCAATCGTAACTCAAAAACCAATAAACCAAATTAGTTAAAACATTGCACAACATTTTAATTTGATAGGTTCTATAAGTGTGTAGAATTTCAGCATTATTAGTCCAGACAACCCAGAGATCCGGAAAGTTCAATCATGAAATCATGTTTTCTGTGTGTACGTACGTATGTACATGTGTACGTACGTACGTATGGGCCACCCCGTATCTCATCAACTATTTGATGGATTCAGCTGATTTTTTGGCAAAGATAGGGATTCTAGTGTCTAGTTGATGGCATTTTAATTTCAGTTTACCATATACCTTGTTTAGTCAAACTACACACTATATCAGTTATGAGAAGACATTGTGTTAAGGCATAGCCTTTACAAAAGTAGTGACATTCCATTAAAAATGCCAGTATACTGAAATCATATGCCCTTAATAGGGTTAAGATGAACATTCATATACACTAAATGTACAAAAGCAAGGAAATTCCCAATTTTTTACACTTTTATTGTCATTAAGGGTATGCGAGCACAACAGGGCTATGTATTTTACTGGTAGGTATGTTCCTTCAGCGCACCTCACACACTTCATCCACTCATGCATAGAGATTTATACTGTAGTAATGTGATAATGAAATGGTTTGGTTGATGTGTAATCATACCCTTAATGACAATAAAAGTTTTAACATCTGGGAATTTCCTTGCTTTTGTACAGAAATGAACGCTCAGCCGTAACCCGAGGGAGCCTCTAATCATATATCTTGGATGGTTAGACATTGAGTTTCTTTGTTTCCGACCAAGAATATTTTTAGTTAAAAAATTTTTTTTTTTAAATTTCGACCCCACCCCAAATTTTATTTCATCCTCCACCATAAATAGAAATATATTTATTTATAGAATGAAAAGAAAAATATAATTTTGCCCCCCCCTCCACAATTTGTTTTTTTACCTTCCCCGATAATTAGAAATATTTTAGTTAAGCAAATAAAAAAATAAATTTGTGTCAATTTTTTTGTTGACAAAAGAAGAAAAGAGAAGAAAGTCATATCTTTTATTTTAATAAATTAAACACGGAATAATAAAAACAGTTTGTAAATAAAAGCTTTACGGCGTAAAAGGTAAAGCCAAAATTCTAAACACACTTAAGGTTGTAAGAAAATGAAGATATTAGAAAGTTTTCAAATCGGAGAAAAGTGGTACCTAAAATAAAACAGTAACAAATCAAATACAGCGAACACGATTAGTTATTTAAATGCTCTCGAGAACAAGTTTACCTAAATTAAATTCATTAGAATGTATCTGTGTTTTTTAAATAGTAATTTTTAAATCAATTATTATTTTAATTTAACAATTTGATTCAATGAATTTGTTATAATCAACAATTTAAAAAACTAAATACACCAAACACTATTATTCAAATCTGAAAAGAAGGTGTACCTAAAATAAAAAAATAAAAAATCGGTACTCTTGTGCTGTAGGACCCGCACTAACTTAAACCCTAACCCTAACCCTTACTCTAAACCCTAACCCTAATCCCCACTTTGACTCTGACCCTAACAGTAACGACGGGGTCAAAGTTAACGCGGGTCCTACAGTAAAAAAAGCACCAAAAAATCAAATACAGTGAACACGATTAGTTATTTAAATGCTATCGGAAGGAAAGTTTACGGTAATTAAATTCGTTAGAATGTGTGTCTGTGTGTGTGTTTGTTAAATGACCTTTTTTAATTAAACAATTTGATTCTAAAATCATTTATATTGTTTTCCAGTACATTGTGTTAATTTTTTTGTTGACAGAAAAGAAAACAAAATCACATCTTTTATTTTAATAAGTAAAACACGGAATAATTAACACAGTTTGTAAATGAAAGCTTTACAGCGTATAAGGTGAAATCGAAATCATAAACAAAAGAAGAAAATGATAATATTGGAAAGTTTTCAAATCGGAAGAATAGGTGTACTTGAAATAAGACTATTAAAAAATCAAATACAGTAAACACGAATTGTTTTTTAAATGCTCTCAAAAAAAGTTTATCTAAACTACATTCATCATAGTGTGTGTTTTTTTTAATAGTAATTTGTAAATCAATTATTATTTTAATTAAACAATTTTATTCAATAAATTTGTGTTTTAAAACATAATGGCTAATAAGATAAAGAAAATAAACAAACTCAGAACCTTTTAATTAAACAAATCAGAGTAGAAGTAACACAGTAAATGCCAGCGTTTTCTTTACATTTTAAATAACGCGCCCGTCTTACGTCCATACTGATTAATCAGAGGGAGGTAACCGTTTCAATGGAGTAACGCTGGCTGTTCAATCCATTTCGCAGTAGATAGATTAACTACGTAACTCATTTCATATATATATATATATATATATATATATATATATATATATATATATATATATATATATAAAAGAAACACTTATAATTTATAAGTAAGATTGTTAGCGAGCAAAATAGCGTAAATACATGTGGAAATCTGTTGAAAACAATCATGAGTGTATATTTGCGAATACTAATTAATTAGAAGTTTAAAAGCAATTAATTATGTACATTGAGAAATGCGCATAGTGTTTACTGTGGTTTTTGTAGTAGTATATAAAAAAGCTGGCAGACTAAGTAAATAGTAATATTACTCTGATGGAGTTTCGGTTTCAAACAGACAGACAGATACATAATCTCAATTATTAATATATATATATATATATACATTATATATATATGTGTGTATACATTATATATATATAATATTAGTATATATTTTTTATTTATACACACATTATTGGTTACATATGTGCATACATCTTTCGCATGTACTCTTCACAAAGAGTCAACCTCTTCAGACCAAAAGCATTGATGAAGTTTACTGAGATTGGGAAACTTTCTTCTTAAGTATATTTTTGGGGGATGCGACGGGTTTATCATTTAACCAGTCAAGCTTAGTATCAAGTTACATTCTTTACTCGTTAACTCCTTCAATTCGTTTTTCATCTTTTCATTATTTTTATTACTTGTATCATTTATTGTCGAACTCTTGTCCCTTGCTTACTTATTTTATTACCTATTTAGCGTCTTAGCTGTGCTCATTTCTTTTCAATTCAAAACACAAAGTCTACATTTACATACATACATGTTAATGCATAAATATCTTATCATATACACACACATATATACACAGATACATACATACAAGTCCATATCAACATACTCTGATCTTTAAATGAAATACATGAACGCACACATCCTCATATACATATGAAGAGTGAGAATGTGCGGGTAAAAAGACCCCATATCTTTTTACACGCATTCTCACTCTCCATTACTTAATATTTTTCAAATTTTGAATGTTGGCTTTTCCACTGCCAACTTATCTATCTATGTAATTCCTCTAATGATAAGATTTTAATCTTTGAAAAGACTGGGCTTAAAGAAAATAATAATAAACATGTTTTTACCGAGTACACCTTGCATTGAACAATCGAAGTTGAAATAAATTTGTCATTCGTACATGTTTATTCCTCTTCTTTCATCTCTCTCTCTCTCTCTTTCTCTCTCTCTCTCTCTCTATATATATATATATATATATATATATATATATATATATATACATATATATGTGTGTGTATATCTTTATATATATGAATATATACTTTCCAATATCAACATTTGAGTGAAAGATCAGACTTGTTTACTTCTGATGAGATTTTAATTTCTAATAACTATTGATCGATTCCATCGACATGCCAGTGTGGCGGTTTATTGTGCATGTCTGTATAAATAAGTTAAAAAATGATATATATATACATATATATATATATGTGTGTGTGTGTGTGTGTGTATTTATTTTATTAATATTCATAATGTTTTATATATATTCAAATATAAATTTTATTACATAAAGTAATTATAATAAATCAATAGTGTTATGCCAGAGCTATGTTATATTCATATTTGTTTTAGTTAATTGTATACCATATCAATTTTATAAAGGACAGATTCACGCCATTTCATAAAACTTGTTTTTATTCAGCATAAAATTGTTTCGGCTTAAACTAAGATATTTGTAAAATATTCCTGTGCCTTTAATTCTTGGTGTTTATCTTCAGTGCTAATTACACAAAACAAAGTAAAAAAGCAAAAACGATGAGAAACTAGGCGAGCAGAGCCTAAATTAGAATCAGTACTCATTATCAACATTACATCTATTTTTTTCATATGTAACTATGACATCATTATACGCTGGTGGTTACATAAACGCATCCTATGCTTTTCGCTGTTTGTATTTCTAATCATTCATCAACAGCTTAATATTGACATAAATATTCATGAATTAAAACATATATTTTTTTCACTAACCGTCCTTTAATGTTTTAGAGAAACTACGAGTAACCTCGTTTACCTTTGAATCTTGATATGACGTAGTTATTTAGTACATGCAATTCTGAATTTTGGATACGATATGTCACCTGTGTCACAACGAAAAGCTCAGGAATATTCGTTATATTTGCAGATTGGGGATATGACGTGGTTATTTAGTACATGCAATTCTGAATTTTGAATACGATATGTCACCTGTGTCACAACGAAAAGCTCAGGAATATTCGTTATATTTGCAGATTGGTGATATGACGTGGTTATTTAGGACATGCAATTCTGAATTTTGAATACGATATGTCACCTGTGTCACAACGAAAATCTCAGGAATATTCGTTATATTTGCAGATTGGTGATATGACATGGTTATTTAGTACATGCAATTCTGAATTTTGAATACGATATGTCACCTGTGTCACAACGAAAAGCTCAGGAATATTCGTTATATTTGCAGATTTGTAGCAAAACCTCAGGTTGCATAGCCATTAAAACGGCGTTTGACATACAATGCCTCACCCATGTGAGTACGTAGCAACTACAGCGAAGCAGCCGAAGAAGAGTCAAAAAGAGGTTAGGGTAAGCGTTTTTATTTACTTTCTTCTATTCCGAAGTCGACAACAGATCTAGTCTACTATTTCGTAGACCTCTTGACGTGTATATTAATTTTATCAAATTCAATGTATTATTATTTTGAAATCAACCTCAATAATAGTAAAAATTTGATATATTTCGTTATTTATAACATTTTAATTCATGTATTTGCTTATTGATTTGTTTTTGAAAAAAATCTTCATGTTTTTATAAGTAGGTTAGACACTAAATTCTCAGATTAGAAAAAAATCATTTTTTAATAAATCGCTGTTCAATGTAGTGTCGCAGTCAGTTTGCTATGTAAATGTAACATCATGAAATCAGAATGGTGACATGTTCGATACGTCACTTACTAAAACAGATTTAATGAATTTTATTTGAATAATATCGTGTGAAATATTCAAATGATTAGAAAAGTAAAAAAAAAATACCTTTTAAATTTTTAGAGTATTTTTCAAACTGAAAAAAAAAACACCCTTGCATTTGAAAAGGTAATGTTTTTTTTTTACCGTTTTAATCATTCTATGTAAATTCAAGCTTAAATGGTTCAAACTATTTGATTTTTCCAAAATATTAAGCGAAATAGCTCTTATCAGAATTTAAAGCAGGGAGATTTATTTACATAAAATTAATATAACAAATTGCGATCTTTCTTAAAATCCAACAGTAAGTTATAAGAACAATATTTTGACAAGTTTGTTTTGTGCACGACT
>OY744533.1:95674577-95677077 GCA_963556195.1 Sepiola atlantica
TAATAAATTATTTCTCGCACCCAAATATAGGCGGGACTCTCTAGCGAGGAGTATTAACACAGCTGTCATCGTGGCTTCGGTGCAATGTTCCTTTCAAAAGTTGAACTCTCTACGGCAGCTGCCTTAAAGTAGGAGTAATCTTTCGTTGATTTACCGTATTATTGGTGACGGCTGTGTGGCAAAGACGTTGGAATTGGGGTTTGAAATATAACTGGAGATTCCGGTGACCGGTGTGAATAATTCTTCTCTACACTGACGATTCCAGTAAGGATGAAACGTATACGTATGTAGAAAATAAAAACAAATATATATATATATATATATATATATATATATATATATATATATATATATATATATATTGGTACAGAAAAATAAGTACAACATTCGTCATTCGTACCGTCGGTTTCAAGCACAGAAGGACTTAGCCATCCGACTCTCTTCAGCTTCTGTTGTCATCTGTTTCGGAAATGTGAAGTCACGTGTCACTCTTGTTTGGACGCGTTATTTGCTTAGAGTGTTATATCAGGTTTGAAAAAAAGGGGAAGAGTGAAAAGTAACAGTTGAGATTTAAACAGGAGAACATTTCAAGAGATATAAAAAATTACAAAATAAAAAAAAATGTCTATATAAATCCCGTGAGTATATATATATATATATATATATATATATATATATATATATATATATATATATATATATATATATATATATATATATGAAAATAAAATTAAACTGAATAGATGTACAAAAGACTCCTTCAAAACACCGGCTAGATAGAGCAAGTTCATATTTAAATATATATATATATATATATATATATATATATATATATATATATATATATATATATATATATATTACTGTTTCATGTATCCACATGACATTTTATAAGTGGATATGATTTTTAGAGTATCAATTTTCAGTATTTCCTCCCACAGTGCTCGATACGTAAGTAGAGCTAGGTAGTAAGCTATGAAAATATATTTATGGCAGTTAAGGTACACAGATGCTTCCGCGTTGCATCCCCGGGTATATCTTCAGGCTTAAATTCCCCTTGAAGATTCCTCTTGTGTAGCTTAATTGCTATAAATAAAGTTTCATAGAAACCGAAAGCGCTCGAGGAATGGCTCACGATACAACGTTAGGATCCATACTCCACCAATTAACACCGAAAAACTGACGAATCGCCCGCAGTGTCGCGAGATTAACAAGCAGATAGGGAAGACAGACAACTCCGTGGTCTTCAACGACACGTGTATAATAAATGACTTGCTGCCGAAATATATATATATATATATATATATATATATATATATATATATGAAAGGATAAAATAATCCGACGGTATGAAATTAAAATGGAATAAGTGGAAGACCAAAAAAGCTCAACCTTTCGCTCAAATGTTATATAGGCTTTGTCAAGAGCGAACGAAAAATTTGTCATTTTTTGCATTTTTTTAGTTCGCTCTTGACAAAGCCCATATAACATTTTAGCGAAACGTTGAGCTTTTTAGGTTTTCCGCTTATTCTCTTTTAATTTCATATATATATATATATATATATATATATATATATATATATATATATATATATATATATATACATATTTAAATACGATGGACAATATATGCCTGCATGTTTTTGTTTTGATCTTTCTAATTTTCTTATGTGTTTTATGGTTTCTAGCGAGAACTGATTGATGTATATGTCGTATTCTCTGATATCCCTAGTACTTTTCGATGTATCTGTATCCATCATCAGGTAAAGTAAAGGTCGAGTAAAGGACGTGGTGCTCATATATTTAGAGGTAAGTTGGGCGGGAATCACGTGCTGGTTACAGTGTTAAAACAATACTCGGCTTACACAAACAGCAACACAATTAATTTCATCAATAATCAATAGTCACATCATACTAAAATGCCTTTAGTACTAATGTTGCATACTACTCCTGCCTTGAAACCGACAGTATCGATGTTTTAATATATTCTGTAACACACACACACGCACACACATATATATATATATATATATATATATATATATATATATAGAATTATAAAAAGAAAAACTATACACACATTAAGGTTGTACACATAATAACTTATTTCGACCCCTTTAATTAGGTCTCCTCAGATGTATGGACAACCACGTCAAAAAAACCAAATATTTGGTTTTTTTGACGTGGTTGTCCATACATCTGAGGAGACCTAATTAAAGGGGTCGAAATAAGTTATTATGTGTACAACCTTAATGTGTGTATAGTTTTTCTTTTAATAATTCTGTTTTGCTCTGTTTGAATTACATTGAGCTCTGTTATTCAGTTTCTCTACACAAAATTGAAATCCACACACTATATATATATATATATATATATATATATATATATATATATATATATATATAACGTATTTGTAATATAGCCGGAATAATCCCAGCAGAGTGCTCGATTAATTGAGAATTAAAGTTCAAAATAAAAAATTAAGGGCGTAATATTGAGA
>OY744533.1:95684577-95694577 GCA_963556195.1 Sepiola atlantica
AGCAGTAATTTAACGTTTTCAGTGACGTATCAGTGTCCACAATTGCAAGCATAACACAATCTAACTTAGATCGACGATCAATGATATTGCATTTATTATATAGAGAATCATGAGACAAAAGTACGAATAAACATATTTACGGGTAAGACTTTGACAGACATTCAGGGACGCATCTAAAAATGCTATTTAAAACTTAAACCGAGCAGACGAACGGACAAGGTCTGTCACAGATATCAGTGGACGCATCTAAAAATGCTATTTAAAACTTAATCAGGGCAAATGGACGGCCAAAGCCTGTTTCAGACATCTGTGCGCGAATGTAAAAATATTATTTCAAACCTAATCAAGACAAAACATGTTATTTCAATCTAAATCAATGCAGACGGACGGATGAAGCCTGTTAGGAACGCATCTAAAAATATTGTTTCAGATATAATTAGGATAAAGATGCGGGCAATACTTGTGACAGACATTTAGGGACGCGTCAAAAATGTTGTTTCAAATTTAAATCGAGCAGACGAACGGAGAAGGTCTATCATAGATATCAGTAGTGGACGTATTTAAAAATGCTATTTCAAACTTAATCAGGACAAACTAACGGACAATGCCTATTACAGACATCTGTGGACGAATGTAAAAATATTACTTTAAACTTTACCAGGACAGACTAAGTGATAAAGCCTGTTACAGACATCTGTGGACGAATGTAAAAATATCATTTCAAACTTAACCAGGACAGACTAAGTGATAAAGCATGTTACAGACATCTGTGGACGAATGTACAAATATTACTTCAAACTTAATCAGGATAGACTAAGTGATAAAGCCTGTTACAGAAATATTTGGACGAATGTAAAAATATAATTTCAAACTTAATCAGGATAGACTAAGTATTAAATCCTGTTACAGACATCTGTGGACGAATGTAAAAATATAATTTCAAACTTAACCAGGACAGACTAAGTGATAAAGCCTGTTACAGACATCTGTAGACGAATGTGAAAATATAATTTCAAACTTAACCAGGACAGACTAAGTGATAAAGCCTGTTACAGACATCTGTAGACGAATGTGAAAATATAATTTCAAACTAAACCAGGACAGATTAAGTGATAAAGCCTGTTACAGACATCTGTGGACGAATGTAAAAATATAATTTCAAACTTAACCAGGACAGACTAAGTGATAAAGCCTGTTACAGACATCTGTGGACGAATGTGAAAATATAATTTCAAACTTAACCAGGACAGATTAAGTGATAACGCCTGTTACAGACATCTGTGGACGAATGTGAAAATATAATTTCAAACTTAACCAAGACAGACTAAGTGATAAAGCCTGTTACAGACATCTGTGGACGAATGTGAAAATATCATTTCAAACTTAACCAAGACAGACTAAGTGATTAAGCCTGTTACAGACATCTGTGGACGAATGTGAAAATATAATTTCAAACTTAACCAAGACAGACTAAGTGATAAAGCCTGTTACAGACATCTGTGGACGAATGTGAAAATATTATTTCAAACTTAACCAGGACAGACTAAGTGATAAAGCCTGTTACAGACATCTGTGGACGAATGTGAAAATATAATTTCAAACTTAACCAAGACAGACGAAGTGATAAAGCCTGTTACAGACATCTGTGTACGAATGTGAAAATATCATTTCAAACTTAACCAAGACAGACTAAGTGATAAAGCCTGTTACAGACATCTGTGGACGAATGTGAAAATATCATTTCAAACTTAACCAAGACAGACTAAGTGATAAAGCATGTTACAGACATCTGTGGACGAATGTGAAAATATCATTTCAAACTTAACCAAGACAGACTAAGTGATAAAGCATGTTATAGACATCTGTGGACGAATGTACAAATATAATTTCAAACTTAACCAGGACAGACTAAGTGATAAAGCCTGTTACAGACATCTGTGGACGAATGTGAAAATATAATTTCAAACTTAACCAGGACAGACTAAGTGATAAAGCCTGTTACAGACATCTGTGGACGAATGTAAAAATATTACTTCAAACTTAATCAGGATAGACAAACGGAAAAGGCCTGTTACAGACATCCATGGACGTATATAAAATGGTAATTTCAAACTCAATCATGTGAGATCAACGACAATGTTATTTTCTTCCAAGGATTGCAAAGCGAACGACGAACTGAACTTATTATTACGATGTTTTGGTGCATTTAAAATCAGATACGTCTGTTCAATGTAAGCGTTTAGCATCGAATGTTTTATTTCAAACTTAAGCCTGGCAAACCGACACTCTATTTCAAACTTATACGTTACAGACCAACCAATGAGGAGAACGTCGAATAGAGATGCATGGACTCATCTTATATGACCGGCAGACGAGTTAAGCCTCTTATATAGATGCACTCATCAAAGCTATGAACAACATGGATTTCATCTTGAATAATACGCGACCAACATTCTATTTCAATTTTAGCGCGACAGACCAAACAGTGGACATAAATGTTTGGACGCATCTTAAATAACCATTTTTGTCTTTTTCTTTCGTGTGAATCAGATGATTCTGCTGTTGGCATTAGTTTCCCCATTTTTTTCTAGTTAGAAATCTTTCTGGAAAGATATCGGGTATTTACGGGAAGGACCACGAGATGGTTGAGAACATCTTTCTGTGGAACCGACTGGATTCGAACTTGGAACATCAAGATCTTAAGTCCGTGTCGTTATCCACTTAACCACCGTCACCTCCCGTTATGTAGATTTAACGAGATAATAATATTTCAAACTCAAGCCTGACAGACCGAATGACGAAGAGAGACTTTCATCGAGATACATGGATGTGTATAAAAAAGAAAGTATGGCTTTAAGTGGTTGCAACTGATCTGTTTAAAAACATCGCTGGAGACTGCATTGTTAATTTATTCTCCAGGAACGACGAAAAAGTCTGCGGTGTCTGACGATTCGTGCAATATAACACACTGGGAAGTTCGACCCCCCTCGTGATGTCGACGGACATTTGCCTGCGATGTTCATCTAGTATTGACAGTTGACATATTGTAGCTTACAACTTCGGAGCCGGCTGTCTTCAACTGTAGTGACACGATCAGACGAAGAGCCGGGTATCATCCGTTCAGATAGCCAGGATTCGCCATCTATAAACCGACATTAAGTGGAACCCCGTAGATTAAACCCAACTCCTCTCACCCAATTCTTTCTGGCTTCAACGCAATTAATTTTGTAGGAACATTGGGGAATACATGGAAATACACGACAAAACTAATATAAAAGTTTATTGGATACTGGAATGGAAAATATAACAGAAAACAAAAAAATAAAATGACTAATACACTTTATCTTTACTTAATTTGTTTGTCCTACTCGCCGACGGAATATATTCTTCTTAATTCTGTGCCCATAACCTGTTGACAGCATTAAATGAAAGTTATAACAGGAGACAGAAAAGATAATGTAGTCATTGTGAAATAAACTAAGAACAAAATGAAGTTGTCTGTTATTGCTTCCATCTAACAGTGCCAATATGTATCATGCGTGGCTGTCATTGGATTTTGATGAAAGACACAACATTTTCGAAGATTAGTAATCTTCTAAACAGTATTCTGTATTTTCTTAATATAAATCAGCGGAAAAGGCAGATGTGCTTTAATGGTTATTAATGCAGATATCGTATAGGTTACTTAATTGTTTACATGTTGTGCTATTTTTATTTTACAGAAAGACACTGCATTTTGAAAAGTATGTATTTTAAACGTGTAAAATGTTTATAAAACCACCGTGTGCTAGTTGTTTAATTGCTATTAACATGGATTCGTGTTTGTTTTAAAAACAAACTAGTTTTACGGACCTTGCAGTATATTTACAAATACATTTAAATATCAGAATTAAATTAACTGAAATTTAAAAGGGAATATGTGACACGATGTCGTCTTTTACTGGTGCTACACACTTATAAACATATATTTTTATGGATACAAAAAAACATGCTTACACGACAATTTTCTAATGAATATTTGCCAACCGAACTATTAGTGGAATCACTGTGTTTTGTCAACTCCAAAGTTCGTGGATCTTTTAAACATAGCGTAAGCACCGAATTATTGGGAGAACAACCAGTCGGGATGTATGTTAATAAGACAAACAATACACATATGCTGTTAAATCTGTAATATGTTTCTTCTTACGAAAACTTTCATAGCCTTCAGAAAACATTTTTTTAAGTTAAAAAAAAACAACAAAAAAAACGACCACGTCCGTATATCTAATCGCATTGTAAGGAATATACGGCGTATGTTACGTAAGTGTTTATTGTACACATGACTTATCTCATATTTAAACAATAACTTTTACAAAATATAAGATACCTCTTTAAATTTATAAAAATAAATTAATAGCAAACAAATTTGGTAAAGATATATCTTGAGTAATCGACACTCGGGACTATTTGACAATCTCAGTTTAAATTCTGACCAATACGATTTTTAAACATTAAATAATTTGATATTTGTTGCTCGTAACTTATTTACGTCTTCTTTGTTTCAGTTAAACCTTCGTTCGTATATGTAATAGAAAATACAACAGTTAATTTAAGTAAACCTTTTTAGAAAATGATTTTTGGTGTTTGTAAATTATTTTTGGTATTAGAAAATGATTTTTGGTGTTTGAAAATGATTTTTGGCATTAGAAATTGCTTTTGGTGTTTGAAAATGATTTTTAGTGTTGGAAAATGATTTTTTGTGTTTGAAAATGATTTTTGGTATTAGAAAATGATTTTTTGTGTTTGAAAATGATTTTTGGTATTAGAAAATGATTTTTGGTGTTTGAAAATGATTTTTGGTACTCGAAAATGATTTTTGGTGTTTGAAAATGATTTTTGGTATTTGAATATGATTTTTGGTATTAGAAAATGATTTTTGGTGTTTGAAAATGATTTTTGGTGTTTAAAAATTATTTTTGGTATTTGAAAATGATTGTTGGTGTTTGAAAATAATTTTTGATATTTGAAAATTATTTTTGGTATTTAAAAATGATTTTTGGTATTTGAAAATGATTTTTTGTGTTCGAAAAGGATTTTTGGTGTTTGAAAATGATTTATCATGTTTGAAAATGCTTTTTGGTATTAGAAAATGATTATTCGTGTTTGAAAATGATTTTTCGTGTTTGAAAATTATTTTTGGTGTTTGAAAATTATTTTTGGTGTTTGAAAATGATTTTTGGTGTTTGAAAATCATTTTTGGTCTTTGAAAATGCTTTTTGGTATTTGAAAATGATTTTCTGTATTTAAAAACAATTTTTGGTATTTGAAAATGATTTTTGGTATTTGAAAATGATTTTTGATGTTTGAAAATTATTTTTAGTATTAGAAAATTATTTTTGGTGTTTGAAAATTATTTTTGGTTTTTGAAAATGATTTTTGGTATTTGAAAAGGATGTTTTTCTGTTTGAAAATTCTTTTTGGTATTGGAAAATTATTTTTGGTATTTGTAAATTATTTTTCATGTTTGAAACTGATTTTTGGTATTTGAAAATGCTTTTTTGTGTTTTAAAATAACTTTTGGTTTTTGAAAAAGATTTTTTGAATTAGAAAATGATTATTGGTATTTGAAAATGATTTTTGATATTTGATAATGATTTTTAGTATTTGAAAATGATTTTTGGTGTTTGAAAATGATTTTTGGTGTTTGAAAATAGTTTTTGGTATTTGAAAATGATTTTTGGTATTTGAAAATGATTTTTGGTGCTTGAAAGTGATTTTTGGTATTTGAACATGATTTTTGGTATTTTAAAATGATCCGTAAAAAAGTCCTAGGCGTTCGAGATTATTTTACGCATTCATGATGAAAAGCATTTATTTTAATACCAAAACTAGAAAATATCATTACAATTCAGTAATTCTATTCTTTAAAAAACCCAAGAGATTAATGTAATTTACAAACAAAATAGGATCGTTGGCAAAATTTTGACATTCCTATCAAATAAATATGTATTTTATTAAATATAAAACAATTAATAAAATATTAGTTAACTGATGTCACAGTAGTTTCATGTTTTACTAAGTTCCAAAAATGTATGAACCGATCACAAACCTCGAGCATCAAACACAGACAATGCACTGTCATCCTAATCATGACCACACAGGGCATCTGGGCTGGGGCATCATCCACTAGTCTCTCCCTCTTAGACAAGGTTCAAAAAAAGAGTCGCCAACTTAATAGGTCCTCATTATCGACCAAGCTCAAGCCCATGTCCAATCGGCGCAATGTTGCATCCTTGTGCCTGTTTTACAAGTACTTCAATGGATTGTGCTTTGATGAACGTGTTGCTCTGGTGCCCCCACAACGTAAATTCACTAGACCAACCCGACAATCTGCCAAATCCCATCTATTCACTGTGGAGGTCCCCAGATGCCGGAAAGCCTTGTCTTTTAAAAGCTTATTTCTTCGTGTTGCTTGACTCTGGAACTCTCTCCCTGTTTTTCGGACGGTACTAACATGCACCAATGTAAAACTTATGTAAACAGACATCTCGCTGCACAGCTCCGAATTTAAGTTGACCCCTCCCCCCAAAAAAATTCCACCCTTCTTCTCAGTAGCTCCTTACGTATACAGCGGCGGCTTGCATTGTTTGGGGTGAACTATGTTAAAAAAATGTGTTTAAAAATCAGTGATTGCTCACTGATAATAACAGGTAGGGTTCCCTGGAGTCTGAGTGAGAAAAAATCTCTCCAAATTTCCAGTTCACTCAATCTCTTTCGATGACCATTGCAACTGATTTTTCACTATCGCAACAGCCACTTACCACTCATTCAGTGGAGATGTGGTTAGTTCTCTATCTTTTCGTTCTCTCCATCCTCTTTGACTCTTCACGACTAGTTTGTGTGGTATTAACTGTGGCTTCAAAGCATTTTTGTGAAGACGGAGGAAACTTTGTAAGATTTTAAAGAACTAGCCCACATAAAACAAACCTTTTACAGAGACAATTTCTCTAATAGAATTGTCAGTCAAAACATCAAACAATATAGAAACTTTATAAACCAAACAAATAATAAAACCCACAACAAAAAACGACAGTTTTAACCTATATATACAAATAAAATGCACCCACATTATAAACTCGATGAAAAAGCAATAATTAGCCTAACATACACAGAAACAAAACTTATTGAACAACATAAGAACATTAAACTAACAATCTACTATACAAAATTTAAAACGTGTGACTTTATAATACAAAAATAATAACGCTATAAACTCAACTCTAAGCAAAATAAACTAAATATTTTCCTTATAAGCAAGGCAAAAAATATAGTGCCTACACCAGTGCAATTCAACGCCGCATAATTTCGCACAACAAAACACTACAGTCAGCCGAGAATACTAACAGCTTACATTAAAATTATACACAAAAATAATTGTACACGCCGATTAAATATCCTCGAGGCACTATATATAAGAAAAGAAACTACCTTACAATTATAAAATAGTTTTTTTTTACCATCGATACGAATGTATTAAAATTTCATAATAGATTTTAAAAAATAAGAAATAAAAAATAAATAAATGAATAATCAAAAAATAAATTAAAATCAATAAAAACAATAAATACACAAATACACAAATTAACAACAGAGTCAATTACACTGCCTTTCTTTCTTCTATCTCCACAAACTACCAAGAGAATAAAAAATTTTAAAAAAATAGACAACAACATAGAGAAAAGAAAAGAAACCAACTCCTGAAGACGATCGCGAAGATCGAAAGCGCTCGAGGTCGACGAAAAAAGAACTTTCGTAGTCACACTCTGCGAATTACCACCGGAGACCCGGACACTTGCTCGCCGAGGAGAGACCGTAATTATGAATATTACGAGACGAGAAAATGTCGTAGTCTTCTATCAGACTTGTATCAATGACCACTTGCTGCATATATATATATATATATATATATATATATATATATATATATATATATATATATATATATATATAATATAAATATATATATAATCAAATATCAACCAAAAGTAAACTTTTAGTAGATAGAACCTATAGTGAAAAGGTTAAGCTCAATATACGAGATAGAGCAATCATAAAGCTAGAAGAAATAAGAGTGATAAACATGTACGAATGTCAAAATTTATTTCAAAATTCGATTGTTCAATGCAAGGTGTATTTTGTAATAAACTAGTGTTTATTATTCTTTCCTTAAGCCAAGGCTTTTCAAAGATCGAAATCTTATCATCAGAGGAGAAATACAGATAGATAAGTTGGCTGTGGAACAGCCAAAGTTCAAACATTTGAAAAATATTATTAAAAATGGAGGGAAAAAAAAGTTCGTGTAAAAAAGATATGTGGTTTATCCAGATGGTAATTGTCCGTTGAAAAGGTGTCCAATGAAAAGGAGATTTTGAAGAAGACGAAAAAGGTTTTCGCATGGAGAAAGTATTCAAAATTAAGTAAATCCAAAAGTAAAATGTTGAAATCAAATCGTAGATGGAGCGCACTTAATATTCGTAATTGTTTATCACTCTTATTTCTTCTCTCTCTCTCTCTCTCTCTCATATATATATATGTATATATATATATATATATATATATATATATATATATATATATAGGGAGAGAGAGATAGATAGATAGATAGATAGATAGATAGATAGATAGATAGATAGATAGATAGATAGATGGACGAAGAGTGATAAACATGCACGAATGTCCAAATTTATTTCAAACTTCAAATGTTCAATGCAAGGTATATTCTGTAATAAAATTATGTTTATTGTTCTTTCCTTAAGTAAAGGCTTTTCAAAGATCGACATCTTATTATCAGAGGAATTATACAGATAGATAATTTGGCAATGGAAAAGCCAAAGTTCAACATTTGAAAAAATAATATATATATATATATATTGAAGGTTCATTTTAAATTCAAATAAGCATGTTTTTGGGGGGTTATTTTTAAGTTTTAATTGTTTTTTTCATATATCCCAAAAAATATTAACATAAAAAACATGGTTATTGAAATATAAAATGAACCTGACTTATATATGCTCTGTTGTTACTGACTGACAATCATCGAGCTTAATCTTTAAAAGTGACTGCTAAAGAAAGGGCGCTGATAGTATATGCTAATTCCATGATAAATGCCAGTATACTGAAATCATATGCCCTTAATAGAGTTAAGATGAAAATTCATATACACTAAATGTACAAAAGCAAGGAAATTCCCAAATGTTTACACTTTATTATCATTAATTAAGAGTATGACTACACATCAAGCAAACCACTTCATTATCATATCACTACAGTATAAATCGCTACGCATGAGTGGATGAAGTGTGTGAGGTGCGCTGAAGAAAAATTCCTTCCAGTAAAATACATAGCCCTGTTGTGCTCGCATACCCTTAATGACAATAAAAGTGTAAATATTTGGGAATTTCCTTGCTTTTGTACATTTAGTGTATATGAATTTTTATCTTAAACCTATAAAGGGCATATGATTTCAGTATACTGGCATTTATCATGGAATGTCACTACTTTTGTAAAGGCTATGCCTCAATACAATGGTCATTTTTATGGGTTTTTTTTTTCTGGAAAACTAAGGTATATGGTAAACTGAAATTACAATGCCATCAGCTAGATCCTAGAACCTCTATTTCTGCCAAAAATCAGCTGAACCCATCAAATAGTTGATGAGATATAAAGTGGCACATAGTACGTACGTACGTGCACACAGAAAACATGATTTCATGATTGAACTTTCTGGATCTCTGGGTTGCCTTGATAATAATGCTGAAATTCTACACACTTATAGATCCTATCAAATAAAAATGTTGTGCAAAGTTTAAACTAATTTGGTTTATTCGTCTTTGAGTTATGATTGATCAAAAAATGAGATTTCCAGCATAGGCCATTCGTGTGTCTATTAAAGGATTGAGCGCTTTCGCGTCTCCCCTGATACATATATTTTCAGAATTGATATATTGATATATATATA
>OY744533.1:95697077-95767077 GCA_963556195.1 Sepiola atlantica
TCTATAAATTTGTTTACCGTGTGTGTGTGTAGTAGCAGATGTGATTGGGTGGGTATGGAATCCTGGGTATGGGGGTGGGGCGTCGTTAATAGAGCCTTTGGTATATATATATATATGTGTGCGTGTGTGTGTTGGTGTATGTAAATATGTATATATATATATACGTATATGTAAAATACATACATGCATACATTTTTATTTTATTTATTTATTAATTTCTTTATTTTATTTATTTATTTATTTTTTTTGTTCGATTCTATATTATTATTTATCTATATTATTAGATTTTGTATGTGCAGTCGTGGTATATAATGGTCGGGATTTATAGTTAATAAGTAAGGCGGGCAACAAGTGCAACCACGTGTCCGAGTTAGCAGCAGGTGCAAGTGGCTGTGTGTGCACCAGTGTCAGTAATTGGGCTAATAATATGAGCCTAACTAACTTCATTTAGTGTTGTTATCGTTAATGGTATGTCCGCATAGTATCATAGATGTTTGTTAGTATAATGTGTATGATGGTGCTTGTCGTTTGTGGTTATATTAAGAAGTTAGAGTTTAGCTCGGCTCTGTTGTTCAATTTAGAGGATAGCTTTCTAATTAATATAGATTCTTTAAGTCTGAGATTGCCCTGGTCTCTTTCACTAGCTAGTATCTTGACTCGTATGTCTTTGGTGGGGTTGTGGCCATGTGTTATATGTTTTTGGAAGGATGATGCCTTGGTGGTTACGTGTTTTTTAATTCGTATATGCAAAGGTCTCACTGTACTGCCGATGTAGAATTCATTGCAGACCGCACATTGTATCTGGTATATAGCATATGTGCGGTTGCATAAACCTGTGTTGTTGATGGGGCAGTTTGCTAGGGTGCAAGGGTTCGTGTTGAAAGGTGTTCTAGGTTTAGATAGGTGGCCACATACATGAATAGGTTAGAACAACGCGCATTAGACACCTGCCACTCTAGCATCTTTTTCACGAGATATGTGGACGATATTCTCATCCTCACATCATCCCGCGAAGAAGCCAACAAAACTTCATTAGCTTTAAGAACACAGACCACAAAATACAATTCACAATCGAACACCCTAAGAAATCCGGATCCCTCTCACTGCTAGACTTCACGCTCTGCATCACCGACGAAGGGCTCATTCACACCAAATTCTACAAGAAAGCTGCCTGCAGAGATATCTTCGTAAACTATAAATCGGCCCTCCCTACCAAAGCCAAAATAGGATATGCTGTGAACGAAGTAAACCGCATCCGTAGCAAATGCACTACGGAAACCGACAAGAAATCCTCTGTTAGACACTTCCAACAGATACTCGAGCGGAATGGATACCCTAAAAACATCAGACACTACAATAAGACATCTAGAAAACACCCCCAAAAAAACTCCCTCTAACACATGCTTCCTTAAAATACCACACTTTAGCGATAGAATAACCTCGGCCATCCGCAAAGCCATCCACAAAGAACACTTAGACATTCAACTCACACACTCCGGACCTACACTAAGACAACACCTATCTAAACCTAGAACACCTTTCAACACGAACCCTTGCACCCTAGCAAACTGCCCCATCAACAACACAGGTTTATGCAACCGCACATATGCTATATACCAGATACAATGTGCGGTCTGCAATGAATTCTACATCGGCAGTACAGTGAGACCTTTGCATATACGAATTAAAAAACACGTAACCACCAAGGCATCATCCTTCCAAAAACATATAACACATGGCCACAACCCCACCAAAGACATACGAGTCAAGATACTAGCTAGCGAAAGATACGAGGGCAATCTCAGACTTAAAGAATCTATATTAATTAGAAAGCTATCCTCTAAATTGAACAACAGAGCCGAGCTAAACTCTAACTTCTTAATATAACCACACACGACAAGCACCATCATACACATTATACTAACAAACATCTATGATACTATGCGGACATACCATTAACGATAACAACACTAAATGAAGTTAGTTAGGCTCATATTATTAGCCCAATTACTGACACTAGTGCACACACAGCCACTTGCACCTGCTGCTAACTCGGACACGTGGTTGCACTTGTTGCCCGCCTTACTTATTAACTAGAAATCCTGACCATTATATACCACGACTGCACATACAAAATCTAATAATATAGATAAATAATAATATAGAATCGAACAAAAAAATAAATAAATAAATAAATAAATAAAATAAAGAAATTAATAAATAAATAAAATAAAAATGTATGCATGTATGTATTTTACATATACGTATATATATATACATATTTACATACACCAACACACACACGCACACATATATATATATACCAAAGGCTCTATTAACGACGCCCCACCCCCATACCCAGGATTCCATACCCACCCAATCACATCTGCTACTACACACACACACGGTAAACAAATTTATAGAACGAAATTAATTAAAACCTTAAAGGGACATAACTCCCACAAACAAAACTTGACTCACACGAGTTATCAAGCCTCTACCACCGAGATAATGATTATTCAGTATATTATTAACAAAACAAACAACAACAACGTTATAAAAAATAAATAAATAAATAAAATTAATTACTCAGTATATTTACTAACAAAACAAACAGCAACGGTTAAAATAGTTAATAATAAATTATATATAAAAAAAAAAAAAATTTAAAAAATAAATAAACAAACCTCTGCGGACCTACTACTAAAAACAAACCAGCATTTCCGGCCCCGGCTTTTGGCAAAAAAAACACACTCCAACGAGTGGTAGTATTTATCTTATTCTGAGGATGAGGGATACCCTCGAAAATTTAAAAAAAAATAATAATAATTAAAAGGACACACTCCAACCTAACACCACGGTCAACGATACACTGGTAAATAATTAAAAAAAAAAAATTTTTTAATTTTAAAATTATTGACTTTTCAATATTGTCACTTTGTTTTGTTTTTACGATTCCACGTGTCGTATGTGTCACTTCAACAACGCATTGTTATCGCCTCCAAAATATTATTCTTACACTATACACAATGCTCCAAGCGAACTACAACATTCTTCTTTAAATATATTATCTGTCTATATTTATGTCGTCTGTAGTAGGTTATACACAATGTCGATGAGGTTGTGAAAAGACAGCGCACTAGGTGAAGTGCACAAAAATACCTGAGCAGCCCCGTCAGCATTCCACGGTAGGGGAGCCTCAGGCGATTTGAAAAAAACAAGCACATTCTCAGAAAGAAGGTAAAGTGTTGGAAGATTGACGTAACCGAACCATACCTCAGCCCGACAGCGACAACCCCACCGATTGTCAAGGACGTAGTAGAAGTGTTCTCATTTGCATGATGATCAGTCCAATGGTTTCGGTAAACCTAGACTTTTTGAAATGTTGTATAAAAAATACACAAATGCGAGACAGACAAAAAATGAAAATGGACAAATTACGTAAAAGAAAAAAAACCCAAAACGAATGTTTTTCACCGTTTAATTTTGCCTTGGTAGATATTGCATGTACCGTCTGGACACGTGTTTCTTTTTTAAAATCATCGCATATTTAGAAGAACGGGAACATTTCATTCATTATTCATTTCTACTTTTTATAAAGACAGCTTTGAAGGCGATACTCTTGTGAACACGCCTCACACACGCGTTAGTTCAGCCTTCTTCCGCGTTTATAGTCGTTGTTTTTTATGCTGATCGCCGCAGTTGCGTTCATGCATGCCAGCCGATTACGTGTGCCAGTTGGTGGCTTCTTTAGCGTAATGCATCGTCTGGCCCCTTCTTTACTCGACGCGAGATGGTCAGCAAATCACATTCTTTGAAAGGCGTTTTGTATCGAGAGGATTGGGATACGGGGTCAGAACAGCGCGTCCCGTCGGAGCGACAGACGGTGCTCGATGTCTGCTTCATAATTAGTTTTCTTCTAGTTTTTGGATCAATGATGTGATAAAAAAAATGTACAGCTTCCAAACGGGGAAAAGATTTAAGAATTAAAAAAAGTTAAAAGAAACGACGGAAGGGAGACAGAAAGGAAAGAAGAAAAGAAAAGGGGACAGAAGACGGAAAGTGAGAGGAAAGAAGAGGATAAGAACGAAAGTGGGATATTAATTAATTTGTAATTATTTTTGTCCTACTTTTGGGATCACTGCTGTGATAAAATTAATGTAAAGCTTACAGACGTATGTTAAGAGTGACATAGAGGAACGTCGTGTAAGAAGGAAAGAAAGTGTGGAGAACGGAATGAAAGGAAGTATAAAGTGGAATAACAATGAAAAAGAAGAAATAGATGAGAAAATGTGAAACAAAACAAAAGAAAAACTGTGAAAAACAAAGAAGTCGACGAAGCAAGCAAACTCAAATACAATGTGAAAAAGAAAGAAAAACCAAAATTTGAAAGAAGAAAAAAAACTTAGATAAAATGTGATAAAGAAAGGGAATAGAAAAACTGAAAGAAAAAAACTTGGATAAAATGTGATAAAGAAAGGGAATAGAAAAACTAAAAGAAAAAAACTTGGATAAATGTGATAAAGAAAGGGAATAGAAAAACTAAAAGAAAAAAACTTGGATAAAATGTGATAAAGAAAGGGAATAGAAAAACTGAAAGAAAAAAACTTGGATAAAATGTGATAAAGAAAGGGAATAGAAAAACTGAAAGAAAAAAACTTGGATAAAATGTGATAAAGAAAGGGAATAGAAAAACTGAAAGAAAAAAACTTGGATAAAATGTGATAAAGAAAGGGAATAGAAAAACTGAAAGAAAAAAACTTGGATAAAATGTGATAAAGAAAGGGAATAGAAAAACTGAAAGAAAAAAACTTGGATAAAATGTGATAAAGAAAGGGAATAGAAAAACTGAAAGAAAAAAACTTGGATAAAATGTGATAAAGAAAGGGAATAGAAAAACTGAAAGAAAAAAACTTGGATAAAATGTGATAAAGAAAGGGAATAGAAAAACTGAAAGAAAAAAACTTGGATAAAATGTGATAAAGAAAGGGAATAGAAAAACTGAAAGAAAAAAACTTGGATAAAATGTGATAAAGAAAGGGAATAGAAAAACTAAAAGAAAAAAACTTGGATAAAATGTGATAAAGAAAGGGAATAGAAAAACTAAAAGAAAAAAACTTGGATAAAATGTGATAAAGAAAGGGAATAGAAAAACTGAAAGAAAAAAACTTGGATAAAATGTGATAAAGAAAGGGAATAGAAAAACTAAAAGAAAAAAACTTGGATAAAATGTGATAAAGAAAGGGAATAGAAAAACTGAAAGAAAAAAACTTGGATAAAATGTGATAAAGAAAGGGAATAGAAAAACTGAAAGAAAAAAACTTGGATAAAATGTGATAAAGAAAGGGAATAGAAAAACTGAAAGAAAAAAACTTGGATAAAATGTGATAAAGAAAGGGAATAGAAAAACTGAAAGAAAAAAACTTGGATAAAATGTGATAAAGAAAGGGAATAGAAAAACTGAAAGAAAAAAACTTGGATAAAATGTGATAAAGAAAGGGAATAGAAAAACTAAAAGAAAAAAACTTGGATAAAATGTGATAAAGAAAGGGAATAGAAAAACTAAAAGAAAAAAAACTTGGATAAAATGTGATAAAGAAAGGGAATAGAAAAACTAAAAGAAAAAAACTTGGATAAAATGTGATAAAGAAAGGGAATAGAAAAACTGAAAGAAAAAAACTTGGATAAAATGTGATAAAGAAAGGGAATAGAAAAACTAAAAGAAAAAAACTTGGATAAAATGTGATAAAGAAAGGGAATAGAAAAACTGAAAGAAAAAAACTTGGATAAAATGTGATAAAGAAAGGGAATAGAAAAACTGAAAGAAAAAAACTTGGATAAAATGTGATAAAGAAAGGGAATAGAAAAACTAAAAGAAAAAAACTTGGATAAAATGTGATAAAGAAAGGGAATAGAAAAACTAAAAGAAAAAAAACTTGGATAAAATGTGATAAAGAAAGGTAATAGAAAAACTAAAAGAAAAAAACTTGGATAAAATGTGATAAAGAAAGGGAATAGAAAAACTGAAAGAAAAAAACTTGGATAAAATGTGATAAAGAAAGGGAATAGAAAAACTGAAAGAAAAAAACTTGGATAAAATGTGATAAAGAAAGGGAATAGAAAAACTGAAAGAAAAAAACTTGGATAAAATGTGATAAAGAAAGGGAATAGAAAAACTGAAAGAAAAAAACTTGGATAAAATGTGATAAAGAAAGGGAATAGAAAAACTGAAAGAAAAAAACTTGGATAAAATGTGATAAAGAAAGGGAATAGAAAAACTGAAAGAAAAAAACTTGGATAAAATGTGATAAAGAAAGGGAATAGAAAAACTAAAAGAAAAAAACTTGGATAAAATGTGATAAAGAAAGGGAATAGAAAAACTAAAAGAAAAAAACTTGGATAAAATGTGATAAAGAAAGGGAATAGAAAAACTGAAAGAAAAAAACTTGGATAAAATGTGATAAAGAAAGGGAATAGAAAAACTAAAAGAAAAAAACTTGGATAAAATGTGATAAAGAAAGGGAATAGAAAAACTGAAAGAAAAAAACTTGGATAAAATGTGATAAAGAAAGGGAATAAAAAAACTAAAAAAAAAAACTTGGATAAATGTGGTGAAAGAAAAAAAAGTGTCCGAAGAAAGAATTAAAACTGAAATAAGTTTGGAATAAAAGAAAGCAAGAAAACTTAAATAAAATGGGAAATAGAAAAACAAAGAAATAACTGATAAACTAAAAACACCCGGAACGGAATGTGATACAAAAAATAACTGAAAGAATAATAATAACATTAATAAAATGTCAAATAAATGAAAAAGAAATAACTGAAAGAAAAACGATAACATGAATAAAATGTCAAATAAACAGACGAAAAAAGAACTGAAAGAAACCTGAAAGGAAATGTGATGAAAAAAGAACGGTAACTGCAATAATTAAGAAACAGTAAATAAGAAAGAATAAACAAAGAATAAAAACAGATGAAACAGAAAAGACTATAAGCATAAAGAAAACTGGAATGAAATTTGGGATGAAAATATAATTTAAAAAAAGAATGAAAACTGAGATGAAACATAAAAAAGAAAAAAATACGAAAATAGAATTAAAGGAGAAAAGTCTTGTAATATATGTGACATTTTTCTTTTAATTCTGACAGAAGTAAAGCAAGAACATATGAAAACTGGAATAAAATGTGAAAACAAACTGTCAGAAGTGTGTAAAATAGAAATGAAAAAATAAGCGAGGACAGAAAACTGGAATAAAATGTGAAAACAAACTGTCAGAAGTGTGTAAAATAAAAATGAAAAAATAAACGAGGACAGAAAACTGGAATAAAATGTGAAAACAAACTGTCAGAAGTGTGTAAAATAAAAATGAAAAATATACGAGGACAGAAAACTGGAATAAAATGTGATAACAAACTGTCAGAAGTGTATAAAATAAAAATGAAAAAAATAAACGAGGACAGAAAACTGGAATAAAATGTGAAAAAACTGTAGAAAATGTGTAAAAAAAAATGTGGATCAGGGATGAATAGAAAAATGCATATAAGAAATAAATAATAAGAGAAAGTAAGAAAGCATGAATAAAAAAAGGAAAATATTGAGCGAAATATGAATAATAAAAAAGAGAAAACAGTAAAACAGGAATTTGAATGAGAAATAACAGATAAACGAGGGTAAGAGATAAAAAAGAAAGAACAACTGGAAGTAAAGAGATAACGACAAATTGAAAAAAAGTGTATGAAAAGAAAGAAAGAAATAAGTGAAGAAATATTTGAGAATGATAGGACGAAATTAAAAACAAAATATCGAAACAAAATATAAAAAATGAAAAAAATATAGGGTGTAAACATGGCGAAACATTTAAATTGAAAAAAAGTAAGAATGAACAGGTGGAAGAAAGGAAGAAAAAAGAAAATGGATAACATTTTTAAAACGAAAGAAAGAACGAAAAAAGAGAGAAGGAATAAAAACCAGAAGAAGGATAAGAGGAGACAAATTTTGAAAAGAAAACGAAAGAAAAAACCGAAAGATAGGAAAAAAGGAACGAAAAAAAGAAAAGAAGAAAGAAAGAAAGAAAGAAGGAAACATGGAGAAAAAATTGTAAACGAAATACAGCAATAATGAAAAAACGAAGGTAATGATGAAAAAATCTTTGAAATGAAAGGAAAGAATCGGAAAAAAAAAGATATGATGAAAGAGAAATGGCGACAATTTGGAAAGGAAGACACCAAGAACGAGTTAAAGAAAGTAGGAAAAGAAAGGGAAAACAGATGAAAAACTATTTAAAAAGGAAAGAAGGAATAAAATAAAGAATGAAACGACGTAAGAAAGAACAAACGAACGAAACGATGAAAATAAATGTCTCACCTGACATGCTATGTACCAGAATATTTTCCTCCAAATAATATTTCCCTTTGTCCACTTTCCACCATTAATGTATCAATGGCCCCAAAAGATCCATCAGTGTATGGAAGCTCACAAGTAACAAGATGACATCCCTCATTAGATTACCATCTTAAGCGCCATTCACTATTCCCGGCGCTTTTCAAAAGAAAAGAGGGTTAAATATGATTATAGATAAAATGTTGAGTAAAAAAAAATGCACATTTACACAAAAACAATTTTCAGAATTGAATTCTTAGACCTCTAACATTTCTTAAAATGGCATTACACAACTTCCACGTTATCAACTACGAGAGTTGAAAATTTTGTAAATATTCAATGATGCGGAAGTCGCCATCTTGGATCTGGACCTTTTCTGATATCCGTATGATATGTTGATATCTTTTTCACCCAACTAAATACTACAATAAAATGAAATGAAACAATTTCTTGCAATTTTGGAAATACGTTGACTCTAGTCAAATGTGTGGGGGTATTGCTGGTTATGTCTACACACTTTAAAAAAAATAAAAATTTACACAGCTCAGAAATCTCAAATCCGCTATGATGCCTCTCGAACAATCTCATTACAAATTGGATGCGAAATCACGAAACAGTATTTAAAAAGTGAACAGACTGATGTCTGTTGTTTGTAACACCTACACAAACACACACACGTATATATATATATATATATATATATATATATATATATATATATATATATATTTATTCACATTACGTTTGAAATACTATTTCCATTTTTATTATATATATATATATATTCTGCATTTGGTTTTTAGGGGTGTGGTAATTTGATCAGTACCATTCGAGACCTATGAATTCTATAACTGTTCTTTTGTAACATCTCCGAAATACTTACATGGTAAGCAGCTGATTATCCCCGTTTATATTTCATAATTTAAGTTAAGGTCATCTGTTTTTTGGTCACTCTAATATACTTGAATACCGTTTCTTTAGACAACATATATATATGAAAATAAAATTAAAATGAATAGATGTACAAAAGACTACTTTAAAACACCGGCTAGATAGAACAAGTTCATATATATATATATATATATATATATATATATATATATATATATATATATATATATATATATATATATATATATATATATACAGGGTGGGCCAAAATAAGGGTCCTATCTTTTAATTTGAATAACTTGAATTTGAATAACTTCCACAAAATAAAAGTTAAACTCACCAAACTTTATGTGTGTGTAGACTGACCCTTCCGAGATTTTTTGAAATAAACAAAACAAATTTTAGCCGAAAAACACTTCTTAAAACTTACAAAAACTAAAGTATTGTTTTTTACACTGTTTTGAGTTTTTTAAGCAAAAATAATGTTTTCTAAATGAGGGTACGTTCCTTAGGGCTAATACGGCTCATGCTTGCTTCGGAAGGGGTCCTTTACTTATTCTAAAAAAAAAAAAAAAATCAATAAATAAAAAAGTTATGAATTTTTAAAAATAGGACCCTTATTTTGGCCCACCCTGTATATATATACTAGATAAAATGTAAACGTTTGGTTACCCATTGACCCATTGTGATCGAGATAGATTGTTTGAATTAGTAAAAAGTGAGTTCGCAAAGCTAGATAAATAAAACAGAAAAGATAAGAGAAAGACCGATTATGCTCGCTATATCCCCCCGTCCATTTCAATTTTCTCTCATTCGCTATCCAGCATGGGTTTAATAGTACTACTACTAGTGGTCAGATTTAATTTTGTTCATAATCAATCCCTCTAATTTTAAGTTATACATTTAATTAATGTTATTACTTTTGACTGAGTGAAAAGGAGAGAGTGAGAATAACGAGAATGATAGACACTGTATGAAATAAAATCGGGGGCCAAACTACATGCCAAAATATAATTTGATTTTGTGAACAATTCATTTTGAAATGGGTAAAGTCGGAATTGTTTACGTTAGCGACACCAGATTAATCATCAAAAACTCCCTTTGCTGATCGGACGATCTCATTTTTGTAAATGCATGTGAAAGGTGTTAATAACGCACTTTAATTGCCTTATTAATCGTATTATTATATCGATAATCGAACATATTTTAAAAGACACAGTAAAACATCATTAAAAAGATAACTATTGAACTGTCTTGCCTGGAGCAATTTCGTTTCGCCTTATTTCCGTTTTGTATTGTCTCTTCTTTTATTTTCTTAATAAGAGAGAATCAGCTTTTGAGTTAATTAAAAATAACGGGTGATTAAATTGAAGAATATTTTGTCATATATTTTTTCGTAACACATATAAAAAATGCCTCATATAAACGAACGTCAATTAGAAAGAGAGGATGTCAGGGAAACGATCGTGATAGGCAGAGTAAAATAAGAGCGAGTTGAGGTCTACCAACATACTGTGAGAGATGCGATAATTAGACAATTAGTAAGAGAAAGGTCGTTTAAAATTACGAATTGTTAAAATAATTAAAATAGACGTAATTTCAAAGATAACAACACCCCGAAACTGAGGAATAATTTCGGATGTATTTTATGTGATTAAAATATATAGTGAAACGCCTTAGCGAAACTAGCGTGGATTATGTCCGCTTTAGTATACAATACAAGAAGTGTTTGGCAAATGGATTCAAATGGATAGATTACACACACACACAAGCAGGAGAGATTGCACTCGATAGATAAAAAAAGAAAATATTTGTCAAATCAAGTTTTTGAGGAGTTGGATATCCTTCACATAAAAAAATCCGCACCTGATGTCTAACTTTTTCCTCATGGGAAGGCGAGCAAATAGGGATAATAAACGGTAAAGGCATATTAAAACACAACAACACATAACGAGAGAGAGAGAGAGAGAGAGAGAGAGAGAAAGAGAAAGAGAGAGACAGAGAGAGTAAAAGATACAAATCAAGAATTAAAAAGAAACAAATAATAATAAAATAAGTAAACATTTCAAGTCAGCTTCTCTCCTGAAATTGGGTGGTGGAATGTATATGACGATGGGATGATCGCATTTGTCTGTGCAGTCAGACACGTGAACAGACGAGAGCACACGCTGTTTGTGCAACTCCTTGATGGAGAAAGCATATACGTCAACGGCATTATATATATATATATATATATATATATATATATATATATATATATATATATATAAGTTATGAGGTTGAAAAAGACTAGATATACATTCGCATTGTACACATTATAAGTTATTTCGACCTTAACTAGGTCTCATCGGATGTGTTTCCAACCACAATTCAAACGTTTGAATTGTGGTTGGAAACACATCCGAGGAGACCTAGTTACGGTCGAAATAACTTATAATGTGTACAATCCGAATGTATATCTAGTCTTTTTCAACCTCATAACTTATTCATGCTCTGTTTGAACGGACAGAGCTCTCTGATTCGAATTCCTATCGAAAATAATCGAACCTGAAAACTATGTATAATATATATATATATATATATATATATATATATATATATATATATATATATATATATACAGGGTGGGCAAAAATAAGGGTTCTATTTTTAAAAATTCATAACTTTTTTATTTATTGATTTTTTTAATTTTCTTTTTTAGAATAAGTAAAGGACCCCTTCCGAAGCAAGCATGAGCCGTATGAGCCCTAAGGAACGTACCCTCATTTAGAAAACATTATTTTTGCTTAAAAAACTCAAAACAGTGTAAAAAACAATACTTTAGTTTTTGTAAGTTTTAAGAAGTGTTTTTCGGCTAAAATTTGTTTTGTTTATTTCAAAAAATCTCGGAAGGGTCAGTCTACACACACATAAAGTTTGGTGAGTTTAACTTTTATTTTGTGGAAGTTATTCAAATTCAAGTTATTCAAATTTAAAGATAGGACCCTTATTTTGGCCCACCCTGTATATATATATATATATATATATATATGTATTTCTATGTAATTATTTTTAAAGGTGATATTCAGCTCGTTGTTATTGAGCTTACTATTATTTCAATTGTTACACTTCCTAAGTGATTAAGATGCAGAAAAACTGCACTATTAGTCGTCCTAAACTTCAAAGGCCGTATTTTTCGTTAATATATATATATATATATATATATATATATATATATATATATATATATATATAAATTTTATACGTACATAAAAGTAATCCATGGACACGTGTTTCTGGCGTACAGCCGTCATAAGCATGGCTAACTTAGACAGAGATCGAACCCTCGATGTTTATGTCTATAGTCTACCACTGGGCCAAGACGCTGTGTAGAAATATGTACGGTTGTTATCATCCAAGTGTTTAATGTATTTCTATGTAATTATTTTTAAAAGTGATTTCCAGCTCGTTGTTATTAAGCTTACTATTATTTCAATTGTTTTATTTCCTAAGTGATTTCTTGAGTGATATATATATATATATATATATATATATATATATGTATGTATATATATATATATATATATATATATATATTTACTATATATATATATATAGCGCCCGACAATTGTTTCAACGCCCAGTCAGCTTCTCATCAAGGGCACTACTAAATTATCTCGCCAGTTGGAAAAGCGTAAAACCTTAAAATCGAAAGGGAAATAAGAAAAAGAAAAAGATGAAAAGGGAATGATATAAGAAAGAAAAGACACATCGTACATATTAAACCTGCCAGATACCTCGGCCAAACTCAACCGGCTGTCAACGTGTCAAAACACCAAGTCATCATCAAAGCGGGAACAAGAAATCTTTTTATTTTATTACTGTGATCCCAGACACATATATTACCCAACACACGCATACACACTCACACATATATGCATACACATATACACACTCACACACCCACATATACATACACATATACACACTTACACACATATACATACACACATACACACTTACACACACACACATATATATATATATATATATATATGACAGGGTGACGTCGCTATCTATAAATGCATCGTTCCTTTCATTAAGTCGAACGCTCTCTTGACGACAAGCCGCCGAATAAGTGTTAAAAGTATCACTGTTTATCTAGCTATTCAGCGGTGATCGTGTAGGTCTAGATGTCGGAATTTGAGTTGTAACATACTCAGAGCCCGGAGTTTCGAATCACGCGACCAGTAGTGGATAGTTATATCTCCATGCTGACGAGTCTCGATTAAAAGACGAAACGTATATGTACATAGATAAAAACAAAACAAATATTATATGTATATATATATATATATATATATATATATATATATATATATATATATATATATATACTAATTATGTTATGTACATCAACATATAATGTTATGAAATGATATAATATACTGCGTATAATTTTTTAATTTTTACTTAAACAGCGCTCAATATATGAGTAGAGCTTAGTATTCGTAACATGAAAATATATCTATGGCAAGTAAACTACAAATAGACGTCCATGTTTCATCCCCGCAGGGAATTATCAGGCTAAGTGCATTTAGGCTTATGATTCCCCGTACGTCTCTATGTAGCTTACTTGCCACGGATATATGTTCGTACTAATATATATATATATATATATATATATATATATATATATATATATATGTATATATACAATATTAAATTATTTTTACTTACATACGCTAGGTTTTCGAGCTTTCGCTATATCAGTGAGAGGAAGATAATCTCAGAGTGTCGCACGGTTCGAACCTCTGCCACAGAAATAACTTAGACTTCGTAAACCAGCGCTGTAATTATTATACGGGACTTACAATATTCAAGAAGGATATTCAAGTTCTATTTATGCGATGGGCGGTATGTCAAAAAAGACTGACTAAAGATTCTACCAACGTTGTCGGAATATGCCTTAAAGTTACGTGTCAGTCTATTTTTAAGTTCCGTGAACAGGGCTCAACTTCGATCTCATGAAAGGGGCTTATGACAATATTAAGTTTAAATAAATAATATTAAATTATTTTTACCAATATACTCTAGCGTTTTGATATATATATATATATATATATATATATATATATATATATAGTTTTGTAATTTACCTACAGGTGGATATCAGATCGCGTACTCGTTCTTGGCCCTTTGGCTAAGATCAAAGTGTAGTATCTGTTCCGATGGATACTGCACCCCATAGACTGGTATTGTCTTGGCCTTCAGGGCTTGATTTACGCCAGTCTATGGGTCTGTCCTGTGCAGTTCTAGGAGGTCCACCCTCCCAGGCTTTGCCTCCCCTCTTTGGGGAGGAGTAAGTTTATCGCTTACTGCCTGAGGCGCCTCTACCGGGGAATGCTGACGGGGCTGCCCAGGCAATTTTTAAACCCCACTTTCCCGACCCGACCTTGGGTCACATCTTACTTGTGGGAGTAAAATAAAAACTGGCCTTGTGCCTAACTCCTGGAGATGAGTAAATCAATACAGGTGGATATCAGATAAGTAAAATGAAGAGAACAAAGGTTCTTTTTTTGACTTAATCTGATGGAAGTAATTCGCTGAAGTAATCTTTATCAAGGGAATATATGTCTTAAACTTGGCACAAGTATTGTATCAAATGATATGTTTTTGAAACTAATTCGGAATATTCATTAAATTATTATATAATGAGAGGTTTATGTAGTTTGCTTGAAGCATTGCTTTGTGTGTATATATAAATGCGATTTATAAAAAGTGGTACAATGCTGAGTAGTAACGGATGGATACAATATGTATTAGCTTGCTTATGTTTTTTTCTATCCGTTTAATCTGCATTATATTGCCTTTTATTAATCGCCTTTATTATATCATATTTTGAACTCTGGTAATGCTTTTGAGCCATTACCTCAATTTTTGTATGAATTTAAACGAATTTGTAATACATACATATATATATATATATATATATATATATATATATATATATATATATATATATACATGTAGTAAACTATGAAAGTATATTTATGGCAATTAAGCTACACAGAGGCTCCCGCGTTTCATCCCCGGGGGGAATTTTCTAAGCTAAATGCATTTTAGCCCGAAGATTCCTCCCGGGGATGAAACGCGGGATCTTCTGTGTAGCTTACTTGCCATAAATATATTTTCATAGTTTACTACCTAGCTCTACTCACGTATCGAGCACTGTTGAAGTAAATACTGAAAATTGATACATAAAAAATCATATCGCCTTATAGGGTTTTATGTGGGTACATGAAATACCAATATATATAATATATATATATATATATATATATATATATATATATATATATATATATATATATCCTCGTGTGTATGTGTGTATGTTCATATATACTCGCATAATTATACATATTGCACGGCACGTAAATAACGCACGCAGTGTCTTACATCAGGACTGTTTGATTTGTGCCTTTGTTTATTTGTGCCTATTCTCTTTATATAGCTCGCTGTTACAAAAACGCTAACACCTCCTAAAAAAGAAAACGAACAAAATGATAGCGACTGTCTTTGTTTCGTTCTTTTTCTTTATTTCTCCTCTTCGGTTTCTCTCATTATCATTGTTGTTTCTCTTCTTTTCTTTTATTTCTTCTCTTTCTCTCTCTCACTGACTAACTCTATATTTCTACTTTCCTATTTGTGAGCGGCTGTTTCGTAGATAGGTGCTGGGTCGGGGATGTAGACATGAACGTTCGTGGGGGTGCTGGGTGTTGGAGTTGTAGCCTGGATCACCGGACACAAAGGCGTTGGCAGCCATTAATAATGTCTGACACAATAGAACAAAGCCTCGTCGCCCTTTCTGGAGATTCATTAGTTCTAAAGCGAACACGCGCTGGTTTTCTGTCCAGCTCTATTTGATGATGGCCCTGCTGATGAAGATGGTGATGTCGTGGACACACCAGTGATGATGACTGGGATCACCGGAGGGAAAGGAGGACGGCTACCTACCCTTTCTTAACCCTAACCCTACTCCTAACCCTAAAACCTAACCGACGGAAGGCTGCGGCTTCAGAATCTTCTATTCCAGGTTCGCCATCTTGATAACAATTGAAAGCATCATCATCAGCATCGTCATCGTCAGCAGCAGCAGCAGCCGCAACAACAAGAAGTGACTATCGTAAAAGCAATAAATAAACATAGGAGTTAAATGTTTTTCGAATGACGAGAGCGGGAATTTTGTCCGGAATACTTCGCCTCCGGTTGAACCGCGCTTCCGTTCTTGACGGGCATTAATGACGGATTGTTGTTATACTGAGGGACGTCTTACCATTCTCATCGTTCTTGCCGCCATATTTTATTCCGTGTCGCTTTGTCGTCGCCTTTTATTTTGTTTATGCTGATGTGGCCACGATCCTTTTAGGTTCAACACCACCAAACACAGAACTGCTTCAGATAAATATATAATCTATATACCATTCCATCACGAAGAGTTTCCATCTCGTTATATTTAAAGAAAATAGATGAGAGGCTGATAAGTACGACCTTCCATTGTTTACACGTAATGTCAGTTTTAACCTTCTCAAAGTAGACATGTACATCTATGAAATATTTTAACTCTGGTAATCGTTCTTGCTTATTTGTTTGCATATTGGATATTTTAGATGGTAGAAGGAAGGGTGAATGAGACGAGGAATGGTAGGGGAGAGGAATATGGAAGCGAAATTAGTGGGAGGAGAGAGGAAAAGATGTAATAGTACAAGTAGTATTAGCAGCATCAGTGTAAGAGAATAAAATATAAGAGGGTGGCGTAAATAAATAAATGACGTAAATATAGAAGAAAAATACAATTTTAAAATTACAAAACATTGTAGAAAATTTATTATGTACCAGAAAGATATGTGATTAGAACAATACAGCGGTTCATATTCATTATTGGGCAACGCCGGTTTGGACTTCTAGTGAAGTCTATATGTCCGTGGAAAAAAATCGGGTCATCTGATCCGCCCTTTCTGATGGCAAAGCCTTTCTAGTGTCAGACACTAAACAAAATTGACACAAAGGCAACAACATTAATTAAACGCTCACTTGACTAACATACCTGCAATACGACTTTTCATGTCTAAAAACCTAGCATTTATATGAGAATTTGCCCGAGAACATACACACAGAAATTGAAGAGTTAAAACAGTGGGTGTAGCATCTTTCTTTTCAAACTTCTCTCTATCCCTCTCGTTCTCTCTCTTTCTCTCTCCCTATCTCACATCTGTATATGTTCAAAAATATATTACATTTACAAATTTCAGGACAAAAAGTTCTATTTCACACCAAAGATCGATGGGAAAAAAATCTCTCTCAATGTTGACTACCCCGTGACAATTTTGTTTCCTGTTGACCTCCACAGTAATGCTGAAAAATAATATATCAGCTTCATGGAAGTGTCTTGTGCAGTTCCTGACTTTTAGTTGGACACACACACGCAAACATACCACATCTCTTTATATAATAGATGGTTTAGAGAGTGATCTCCCAGTAATCTTTTTTTTTCGTAAGGGATGCGTTTATTACCTGTATTTTGACGCGTCCTCATCTGTGAGGAAATGCCGACGTGATCGCCCAGCTTATTTGTTTCTCTCAGTTCAGAGTGGTCCTTTTTGGGATGGCTGGATCTTCGCATGCACCTGACACTGGCCTTTTGTGAGAGCCAGGTAAATAATACCTTCAGTCTCTGTTTATTACTTGTAAGGCATTCATAGCAAGAACTTGTCTCGCTACCACAACTGCAAATAACTTTCCTTTCTTTATGTGTCTAAATTAAAACGGAATTTTCATTAACAGTTACTTTAAAAGAGAAAAGATCACCCACCGCCAGATTTCGAAGACGATTCAGTACTCTATAAAGGTAGGATAGTGTGCTCTGATCGGATTCTCCCCAGATGTGGCAATAGTACTCAAACTTCAAGCCACAATTCCCATCGATCAAGTCTCGAGTAATGGTCTGGCTATGTGAGCTCATTGGCACTAAACAAGCACCCACTTTGCCTGCCCCACTCCATATTAAATTCAAAATGACAATACAAAGAAAAAGAAACAAAACTAAACCAGACACCCACCAAAAAACATCTACACATTCACTAATAAGGCTAGCATTAACAAATATCCGGGGGGGGGGGCTTAAGACTAATGTAAACAAACATCTAGCTGCACAGCCCTCAATTTAGGATGATCTCCTAAACTAAAAGAAGAATGTATATAGTTTTGTCTTGCGAATGACAGTAAACTACATCTAATGGGGATGTCTACATTTGGAAGCTTTTAAGAGGGTGGAGTCACCTCTGAGTGACCTATATTACATATATTATTTTTTTTTACCTATATTATTTTATCTAATTTATATTATTTTATATTTTTTTATATATTATAAATATATTATTTATAATTTATTTATTTATAAATTTATTTATTTATATATTATATATAATTCATGATTATATATAATATGATATTATTATTAATAGTATATATAATATTATATATAGTATGATTATATATAATTTATTTATTTATAAATGTATTATTTATATATTATGTTTTTTAAATAATTATTATATATATGTTAATTATTTTATATTTTTACCTATATTATTTTATTACAGGTCAAATCTTACTCAGAGTAACACTAACTGTTAGATTTCCATATATGGGTGGAATACAACGCTCTATGATGTAAAAGTGCGTCCAGTAGTGGCTATACCCTTGGTTGGGAGATTTTGGAAGTGTTGTGGCACGCGTTGATTGCTATTTCTCACAGCTCCACTCGGACCTGGAGTGGTAGTACTTGACACGCTACACTTTGAAGCATTTCACATTTCACAAAATGACGTAACTACATTTTTCAGATTATTATTTAATCATCTGAAAAAGGGTAGATATGTCGTAAAGCAAAACAAAAAAAACAAACAATTTTCTGCCGCTGTAACCTCTGGCCTTCTTAAGGCATATCTCTTCGAACTCAGGCATATTTCTGTCGAACGCGGGAATCAGTGCATAGTGTGCTAAGTTAAATTCAGTTCTAAGTGATAGTCATCTGAAGGTTGAAGGTTTAATCCTCGGTGCGGGCGATTCGATTAATTGCGAATTACTGAAGACTTCTCCCAGTCATGGCTGATGGAACAAGCACATGCCACTCCCGTGGATTAAATAAAGGGTTCCGTTCGAAATTCCGTCCAGTAAGATAGAAATATTCTCGAGTTTGAAGAGATACACCTGAAGAAGGCCGGAGGTTTCAACGGTCGAAGGATGAGAAATGTCTGAATAACGAAAATTATACAAATTCTCAATCCTCATCTCAAAAATTCAGAAATATAAAGAAAGCACATGATTAATCTGAGAAGTAGCTCAGTGGTAGTGACGTCTGTGTGCATGTTAAAGGCTTCACTTTCGAATCTGTGTCTACGTTGATAACTGTTTATGTAAAAATCTATGGGTTATCTGTAACTCGACATATGAACTGCTAGATCTGGAGAAATGCGGTTTGTGATTACGCAATCCTTCCATCCCTATAAACTTGTTATTACCCGTGCACATTTTAGAAAGTATCGTATCGATTGTTTCTTGTGGCAGAACGGACCACGTATTCGTTTACGTTTGACACTCCTACCATAGTGTTTCCGAGAATAGCGAGATGTAGTCAGCTGTGGATCAGCGCTGGCCTTTCATTATGCCATGGAAATCATTTTATTCGAACTTTAAAGCTTCAGGCAGTGCAGAAACGGATGAGGAGAAGGGTGGAGAAAAGCGTCGCAAAAAGAACGGTGACACTTACAAAATCGTAAGAGCGAAATGAAGAAAGCTAGCGCGGAAGTGGAGAGAGAAAACGCGAAGTAACAGAGAGAGAGAGAGATAGAGAGAGAGAGAGAGAGGGAGAGAGAGAGAGAGAGAAAGAGAGATTGTGGAGAGAGAGAGAGATGTAGAGAGCGAGAGAGTGGAGAGAGAGAGAGAAAGAGGGATGGTGGAGAGAGAGAACGAGAGATGTGGAGAGAGAGAGAGAGAGACAGAAAGAGAGAGATGGTGGAGAGAGATGTAGAGAGAGAGATAGAGAGAGACAGAAAGAGAGAGATGGTGGAGAGAGAGATGTAGAGAGAGAGACAGAAAGAGAGAGATGGTGGGGAGAGAGAGATGTAGAGAGAGAGAGAGAGTGGAGAGAGGAAGGGATGAAGGTGTAAAGAGAGGGGAGAGAGATTGGAGAAGCAGAAAGAGCGAAATTGATCTTGTTTAGTACAAAAAGCACGGGGAAAAAATAACCTCTACGCACCCCTAAAAGGGAAGTAAGGTTTTCCGAATCTGCTTTGCTTGAAGGTTACCGGATCCGTAAGGCATTTGTTATAGGCTTGACTGTACTGGAGATGCGGATTACAAGGTTCAGTTTGCAAAAGATTCACGCGAACGATGCCTTGTCTGATAATGGCGTTTCCGTCATACACAACTCTCGCACACCCTGACAAATACCGCTTGAACAGTTTTCCTGCAGTAAAATACGAATTTTCCTCACGAACTAATAGAAAGGACTGCTTAACACCCATCTATTATTTTATCATAATGGACGTTTGGTGTCTGTATGAAACCGAAACTAAGGGGGACATTTCTTACGTATTTTACGTAATATACGTAAATATTTTTTTAATCTGAAACATATATAATTGTTGTCTTATTTTAATAAATAATGGCTTGAATATTTTGTATTTTTTGATTATTTTTTAAAGCAAATATATCTGAGTGAAAACCAAATCTATTTACTTTCCTACATATATTCTTAAATAGCTTTATTATACATACAGGGTGTTTCACCAACATCCGACACTTGACAAAAAGTAAACAAAATACCAGGAGGTGATGAGGGGCGTTGTAAGACCCTCTCGATGGACGAGATCGCCGACGGACTCCACTACGTCTTTCAGGACTCCGCTCTTACATACAAGGCCAAGACGACTCAAGTCGTCGGACTTGTGGTCCATCTCCTCAACCGACTGAAACCGTCTTTACTATTTCTTCTAGGTTGTGATCGAGGCTTACACCAAGAAGCAAGTCCATAACACCATCAACTCTCTGAAGGCTGCCATCGTGGAGGCGTTCGCCGCTATAGACAAGAACATCGTCGCCAAAAGATATGACTCAGTTCTCGACCGCCTTGAGATTGCCGTCTTCAGCGGCGGCAGCGATTACATTAAAAAACAATGCAGCATGACCCTCTAACTGTTGCAAAATAAACTGTCGGGTCTCTGCATATACAGCTTTTGTTTGTGTAGCCTATTTCGTTCTCTTTTTGTCAAGTTTAAGATTTTCTTGCAACTCCTTGTATATTCCATGTATCTGTATTCACCATCAATAAGTATCTCAAATCAGATATGCTAGTCAAGTTGTATTTCATAATTTCAGATATTATCTTTAATATATCATTATCATTATTATTATCATTATCATTATTATTATTATTATTATTATTATTATTAGTAGTAGTAGTAGTAGTAGTAGTAGTAGTAGTAGTTCTGAAATACTTTTAGTTTCGGCGTTTATCCTCGGTATCATAGTGTTAAGCGGGGCACATTACCCACGTCAATCCCGTGACAGGACACTTGTCTGTCGCCGCTTACATGTCCCAGTAAGGCCCGTACACATAGGTGAAATTTTAGCTAACAGCAGCTGGTATTCCAAAATCAACACTCATTTAAGTACTGACCAAGCAAAACGTAGCTTTACTTCGGTGAATTAATTATAGTAACCTTTTGTAATTTTTTGATATTGTGACCAATATTTTCTTCATTTTCATCAAGGCTACACACATAGAAGTTCAATAAATATAAGCCAAACAACTTTTGCTGCCATATGTTGGTCATCCATGCATTCATGGACAACCTGATGTTTGTGAGAATATATGAAGCCACGTCCTCGATGATTAGGCCATTAAAGCTTTGACCCCTATACGAAGGTTGCGAGAAGAGCGAGAGCATACTTCAGCTGATAAATGAAAAACCAAATTATTTTAAGCTTTTTTGTTTGAAGAGAATCGCAAACAAGGTATCGCTTGTTGGGAGTCTTTGTTTACGCGGAAAACAAGGGCGTTACTGATCACGGGAAATTGATGCGTTAATCACTATCATACCCCCTACATGAGACGGTGCAACCGACCAATCTACGACCTAAGAGGCAGAATTCATCTAAAAAAAGATCGGTACTTGTCCAGATATTGACCCTAATTTCCGTGACTGCCCGGCAGCAGCAAGCCGACAGCTAACGGAAGCGTCCGAGACCTGCCGAGTCGAAAACGAGGCTGGCGTCAAAAGCAGACGATAGCGATTTGAAGGAGAGACGCTTGGCAATTGTAGAAAATGAATTTCGAAGTGCTGTGTCGTACAATTGCCTCTCCGGAGCAGTGCATTAACTTTTGCCAGCAGAAAGCTCTGCTGGCAAAAGTTATGCGATGCGGCGGCGGCCGACTTTGCCGGCTAGTACCGCGAAAGACTGTGACGGAGAAATATTCCTGGAACAATCTTCTGCTCCGCCTCCTTCCACATCCTCGACGACGACCCCATCCCCCTCTTCTGCCTGTATTTCGCTAAGCCCCCCTCCAAAAAACAAAACCAAGCCCTTACCCCTCCAGGAAAAGAATCTAATGAAGGAAAAAAATGCTTAATGTAAAAAATAAAAAAAAACCTCCAAAAAAAGCTAAAATAATGAAACGAAAACAATGCGTAATTGCAAAAAAAAGAAAGTTACAAAAAAAATGGTTTAAAAAAGTTAAAAAAAACAAAACAGTTTTTATTATTTTAGAGATTAAAAGTTAAAAAATGGTTTAAAAAAGTAATAAAAAACAAGTTTCTGTTATTTTCGCGTTTTAAAGTTTAAAAAAACAGTTTATTTTAGTTTTAAAAAATGGTTTAAAAAAGTTTTTAAAAAGTTAGCGTTTCTACAAAAAGGTTTTAAAAAATGGTTAAAAAATAATAATAATAAAAAAGTTTATTTATTTCAGCTATGGGTTTGTTCATTTATTTCATTTTTTTGTATAAAAAATATATGCATTTCTTTTTCTTTATGTATATTCATCGTCTTACATTGTTGTCGTCTGCCGACTCGGCAGGTCTCGGACGCTTCCGTTAGCTGTCGGCTTGCTGCTGCCGGGCAGTCACGGAAATTAGGGTCAATATCTGGACAAGTACCAAAAGATCATATTTCATATGTGGTAGCATACAAAGGAATTATCAAGTATAACCACTTGAAATCAGAAGTGCAGTAACGTAAAGTATAACGATAATCTAAAAATCCTTTATAAAAATAATTTAATAACGGAATTGAATACACCAGAATGCATTTCCCTTTTCTTCCATGCTTTTCTCCCCTTCGCTCACATACTAGACCGACAATGCGTTGCTAGTCTCACTTTTGTTAATATATATATATATATATATATATATATATATATATAAATATATATATATATATATATATATATATATATATATGTATATATGATAATTTTATTTACACAGACATGTACAAAATCTGCGACACTGGCATGTCAATGTTATCGGTCAACAGTTACTATAAACTGAGATCTCATCAGGCAGAGTTAGAATCCGATCTTAATCTCAGATCATATTTGGAGAGATCTGAGGTTAAGATCGGATTCTAACTCTGCCTGATGAGATCTCAGTTTATAGTAACTGTTGACCGATAACATCGACATGCCAGTGTCGCAGATTTTGTACATGTCTGTGTAAATAAAAGTATCATATATAAAGCTCTATTTTGATATTGAGCACTTTTTATAAACCCGGTTAAAATTCTCTGGATTACCACCCTGTGGATATTTTTCACCTGAATTATTACCATTATATATATATATATATATATATATATATATATATATATATATATATATATATATATATATATATATTAACGTAAATATATATATTAACTCACATTCTCTACGAGCCTTCCTGTTGACATTGTAAACATAACAGACTACCGAAACAAATCCGAGCCTTTATCCGGTTCGAATAGATCAAGCCTCGAGAATGTTTCTTCGCTTTCTTTCGATTCGTTCGCTCGTTCTTTCTAGACAAAAATACTTATCCAATCGCGATGTTACTTATAGTTCTATAACAATTTGGGTCGATTAATAATCTGTTTATTAAAGGATACCGTAATAGTTAAAATTAAACTTTCAAAATACGATTTAAAGAAGAAAATAATCTAGTATTAAGAAAAGGAATAGTTACAAAAAAAAAACTCAAAGTAGTAATAGAATTTTAAGGTTACGATCGATTTTATTGTAAATTTCGTTATTTTAAATGATATATCTACCTCGATTAATTATTGTTTCATAGGTATGAATATTTTCTTTAAATAAATTAATTCAGAAAAAAGATAAATAAACAGAGGTTAATAAGCGAAACAAGAAGGAAAATAAAACTCACCGGAAATGCTGTTCATCTCCGCCGTCGCGTTAGATTCAGCAGATGTTTGGAGAAGATGCAATGTGTAACACAATTAAAGGAGTGGTTCAACCGATTAAAAAATGGCCGCACATCAGCGGAGAGTGACTAGCGTTCTGGAAGCCCCTAAACTGCTCGGAGTGCAGCTGTTGTTGAGAAGGTGCAAAAAAAGAGATAATGCGGAATTCAACGGCGGAGATGAACACCATCCCAAAAGAAGACTTCCAGAGGTGTTTCCGGCAGTGGATGGATCGGTGGGCTAAGTGTGGGCAAGCACAAGGCGCCTACTTTTAAGGGGGATTAGAGTCCACACTCCGTCACGTATTTGAAATATTTTTTTCGGGTATAAGGTCGGATACGTTTTAGACAGGCCTCGTATGTATTTATATACGTATAAATAAACATTGTTGTTTTTTTAAATTATAGATCGGAGGATATACACGTGTATGTGTAAAAACATGATTTGGTAAGTTAACTAGTTATGGTATCTAGAATCGGCATCCGTTGTATTTAGTTAGACTTAATATTATTAATGCTTACCCTTATTTCCTGTTAACAAGTATAATTCATTATTATATCTGTATACATGTTTAACTAAAAAATGGAGGGGGATAACTGAATGTTGATAACTGAACATAAGTATCTGAAATTGGCATTGCTAATAGTTGAGGAAGAGGTGACCAGACCAATATAATTGAGGATGTTTTACTTTTCTCTTTCACCAAGTTTGGATGATGGCGAATGTTTTTTTTTCCTGTATTGTTTGAAAAAGGCGGGGAACCAAAAACAGAATACAACGCGAATCACTTTCTGAATACGAAAACGAACAAGGGACGACTAGTGGAAGACCGATAAGATACATATGAATGATAAATAATCGCTTTCTTTTTCTTGACTGATCCATCATTGTCCTTTTTCCTACGCCATTTTGTGTAATATAGTTACGCACTCTAAGCCTACAATTCTGTTCGTTCCTTATTTATCTGCTTTTCTTTTTTTTTGATTGAGGCGGTGCGCAAACACTAGCTCGTCCCCCGACTGGCATTAACACTACTGTCCCCAAATAGACATTAGAGGGTCTACGTCTAATATCGTCCAAGCGTTATTTTAGTCGGAAATTATCGGTATTGTCAACCCGGAGGGTAATCTATGAAATAAATTGTGTACTCTATTATGTGAAGCGGAAATGACGTCATTTGGCACACGCATTACAAAACTGAACCAATAAAAAAATGTTTCTATAGAATCGCATTAATGTCGATATTAAAAAAAAGTAGCTTACTTCAGTAAGGGACAAAATTGGAACAAGGGGATCTTTGTCTTGTTCTGAAATTTTGCAACGATGTTACGACCAATCTTTTTTTTTTTGTAAGGCGTTCGTCGCGTGATCAGATCAAACTTAAGCAAAAGTCACTTAATCCATTAGCAGAGATTAAGTAAATAAAAACACACAGTTATATACGGTAGAGTTAGATCTATAGTTAATCTAATAATTATGTTGTTAAAATGGTGACAAGTAAATAAAATTATTCATCTTTCATTTCATGTATTCTATAAATTACATATCTTCATATATTCGTCTATATATCTATCTTTCATAGTCTGCTCTTACACACATATACACACCAACACACACACACACACACACACACACACACACATATATATATATATATATATATATATATATATATATATATATATATACATACATAGATATCATAATAAGTCCATTTTCGCCGGTAAAAAGATAATACTAAACAGTTTACCGCAGAAACTGCCGGTGCGGATGACTTTTTGTATCATACCCCCCATATATATACTCTTTATGTCTATATATATATGTATATATATATATATATATATATATATATATATATATATATATGATAAGTCAATGAAAATTAATTAGACCTGACAATGGAAGCAACTCAATATCTTCAGTTGTTCAGAACAAGGAGCAATTTAGTTAATAAAAATATTTATTATTCTTCTATTTCATTCCTTAAGCCAGGGTTTTCAAAGATTAAAATCTTATCATCAGAGGAGATTAATGATTGATAAGTTAACAGATGAGGGACTGTCAAATTTTCATATATATATATATATATATATATATATATATATATATATATATATATATATATATATATATTGTATATCTGTGTATATATATATATATATATATATATATATATATATATATATATATATATATATATATATAAATATGTCATGTTCTGGAACGTTCCGAGAACATTCTAGACAGCCTTTCTAAATGTGCCTCTGCCGCATGAATAGTACTTAAATTCCCTTTCCCATATATATATATAAATATATATATGTGTGTTTATATATACATATATGTATATATATATATATGTGTATATATATGTATGTATATGTTACAGTACTGTAGGGCTCCATTATGCAAGGCACAGTAGGTTAACTAGTATCAAATAGCTAATTTTGTTATTGAAAAATAGGTTTTGTTTCTGGACTCAGAAGTGAGTTCAAAGAAGTGTTTGATCCAAGAATAGTCATAATAAATTTAGACACCTGACGTGACCTTTGAGTCAGAGATCAGAGTGAGTCGTTTTTGTCCCCATCTCGTGCGTGGGAATGATGATTACGTCACCACGGAGAACAAGAACTTAGCTTTTTGGAATCAGTTCGCCATGGGCGCTCGAAACGACAACGTCGTTTCGGAAAAGCGAGCGAAGTTTTCCCAAGAATGTAATCGCTCGCGATAAGGGCTGTATCCAAAAGAGATCACCATGGAAGCTTGTGGCGAGCGCATGAGGTAGCTCTCGAATGCAAGAGTTGAGGTGTGAATCGAAGAGATATGGGCCAAAGCTACTAAGAAAAACTAACAGCGTCTAACGTCCCACACAGTACGAACCTAGGAAGATGTGAATGAAGAACCAATAATGGAAACCCCTCCACTCGAATGAAAGTATGAAATAAAAAGAACAAAAGAAATCTCTCAGAAAATCCAACTTCGAGTGTCTTTATCCTCTGCTTAAAGATAGAATTTGCCCACAAAAACAGGTACCACACGGCGATCACAGCAAGCAACAAGATGAGGGCCATCGACGAACGAAAAACTACAAAGGTAACTTTCTTATAATGTAAAATATCTGGGAACTGTGTCTCAGGGTGACTCTTGGACTCTTGAAAAATGTGTTTAGAAATCTGTTTAAATGACTCTTAAGAAAAATGTGTTTGAGGTCCCTGTTGAAAAATGACTTTCCAAAATGTGTTAAAATTACTGAGAAACATGTTTGCTTAAAGAATGACTATGAAAATGTCTATGAAAATTGTATCATCAGAAGTATTAAGAAAAAAGATTGAAATCACTATTAATCCTCTCGTGAACATTTCGCGTTGTTTTCGGCCGGAGAGGATGTAATAGCGAACTGTGAGGTGGTTTTGGAGAACTGCCTCAGTCGGAAGGATTTCTGCCTGTAGTAATAAATAAGCTCTCTCTCCCCACCCTTCGCCTTTCGTGACGTTTAATTTCGGTAGTTTATACATAAAATATTCATTTTGGTGCTTAGTGACCAGCTGTATCGACATGGAACAGATTGAATTCGAACCATGGGTACTAACAACGTTTGCGGTCTAAAATAAAAAAATTAAATATTAAAAAAATAAGAAAAAAAAACCACGTTCGGTCCGATAAAATAAAGGGAAAAAGAAAGAGAGAGAGGCAGAGACGGACAGAGTCGGAGACAGAGAAAAAGTGATATGCCGATGAGTAAAATGATTTAGTAAAAAGAAAAAAAAAACAGAAAAAACACGATTGGATTTTTGAGGTAACAAAACCTTAAGGAAGAATAGGTTGTGGTTTTCATTTACGTGTTAATTTGTGTTTTAAATGTATTTTTTTATTTTACGTGTATGTTGTGGGTTGCGTTTGGTGCAGAAAAAAATGAGAGAGAGGATAAAAGTGAGAGTGATGAGTTATATGTTGGCAGAGAGAGAGACAGTGTAAAAGAAAGAGGAGAAAAGTATGAGATGGAAAGAGAAAAAAAATGTTTCAGTTGTTTGGTTGAAACATGGTTGGACTTTGAGGTAACGGAACGTTATAAAAAAAAAAGCGTCGGCGCAGAGATTTCATGTCAGGAAGAGAGAGAGGGAAAGGACTGCGTGCGAACAGCCGGCGGGGTCGCCTGATGTCGCCCCGGGATAATTGTCTTTGGTTTTTTTTGTTCAATTGAATTGTATTGCATGAAATTGTTTTTTTAAATATAATATTGTACTGCATAATTTGTAATTGTATTGTGGAGAGGGGTTGCCATTAATTCATTGGTTCGACTTTTATTTTTTTATTATTGTTGTTTTTTTAATGAATTTTGGAGAAGTTTAGTCGGTTAAGTGAGAATGCTATACCAGTTACGTAAAAGATTTAAAAAAAAAAAGAAAAAAGGCAGATAATTTAATGGGTGTGAGTTTGGGTCAGCCGGGCGATTTGAGTTGATTAAGTTCGGGCAGCTGGCGGCAGCTAGAGTTGGTTTGGGTCGGATCGCGGAAACCCTTGGACAGGGTTGATTTTATCGGGAAGAATCCCCGTGTATAGAGTATGTACAGGCTTGAAAAGTCAATGAGGGATTCCCGGCGTTTGCTCGTATGCTCTCTTTTATAGAGTACCCATGGGTTAGTGGCGAGGCTTGTGGTAAAGCCTGCATACGTTAAAATTGCGAACGGGAGAATGACGGTGATATGGTCATTCTGTGGGACCACGAGAAAAGGACGGTGGTCAGTTATGGAAATTGTTGTTTTTGTGACCCAGGTGTGCCCAACTGCGCCGATAGAGTGTGTGAAAGTGGTATAAAATGTTAAGCTTTGAAATTGTGGTCCCATTTTTTTTTGTGGATTTTGGATGTTTGCCGACGGGTGTGCTGCGAAGATACCCCACCCCCTTACCGCATAGATAGGGACACGGGAAGGGAACGCATGGAATTGGTGTCTGCTCAACACCAGTGGGGATGGAGTTAAGCTGGGGCGTAGTGTGACTCGGGTGCGCGCGTCGGGGCGGATAGAACCATGGGGATCGATTTTTAAAAAAAGGAGGTACCGGGTGTTAATTGGATTTAATTATAAGATTATAGGTTGGGCCTAGTTTGTGGTCATTCGGCGTGTTCCGGGAGCAGAGATGATTCGATGTGACATTTCGCCCAATACCGTATCGACTAGATAGATCCATGGGATGGGGTCCTCGACGTTTAATGAAAAGGGCTGGGAGCTAGGGACATGGGTGATTGTTCGCGGACATTTGCGCCGGGGCACTGGGATGTCCGAAGTATATGGTCCAGATTAGTAAGCAATGTAGGGACGGTACCTCGCGTAGACACTGGAGGCTGACCATTAGAGAATAGGTTAATGAAGGTTTTTTTTTTCTGTTTTTTGTTCCCCTATTTCGCGAGAATAAAACGCGCAGTTAGTTTTAATCGGTTGTGTGCCGACCGTTTGTTGAAGTTATCTAAGAAAGTGATGGTGGCCCGAAAGTGTAACATACCGGGAATTTTTGGGAAGTGGTCAAGCACGGAGAACGTGTGTGAGCAAGAGCGAATTTATGTGGTAGATTTTGCAGGAGATATAGGCGAGAAACGCCTGATGTTGATTTATGACAGGGGATGGCTTTTTTAGCCGGTAACGACCGTAGGGAGCAAACTCTCCCACATCCCGGAAACATTGTCATGTGGTGCCGAAGGAAATTCCGGCAGGGGTGAAATGATGGTAACCACAAAAGTGCTCAGGCTCGGATTTTTACCAGTCCCAGGGTGGGGTTGGTTTTAAAAAAAAAAGAGAAAATCTTGGGATTTTTTGTTTTTTTTGTTTATAGGGAAGGAAGGAGTGTTACATTACTGTAGGGCCCCATTATGCAAGGCACAGTAGGTTAACTAGTATCAAATAGCTAATTTTGTTATTGAAAAATAGGTTTTGTTTCTGGACTCAGAAGTGAGTTCAGAGAAGTGTTTGATCCAAGAATAGTCATAATAAATTTAGACACCTGACGTGACCTTTGAGTCAGAGATCAGAGTGAGTCGTTTTTGTCCCCATCTCGTGCGTGGGAATGATGATTACGTCACCACGGAGAACAAGAACTTAGCTTTTTGGAATCAGTTCGCCATGGGCGCTCGAAACGACAACGTCGTTTCGGAAAAGCGAGCGAAGTTTTCCCAAGAATGTAACTGCTCGCGATAAGTGCGGTATCCAAAAGAGATCACCATGGAAGCTTGTGGCGAGCGCATGAGGTAGCTCTCGAATGCAAGAGTTGAGGTGTGAATCGAAGAGATATGGGCCAAAGCTACTAAGAAAAACTAACAGCGTCTAACGTCCCACACAGTACGAACCTAGGAAGATGTGAATGAAGAACCAATAATGGAAACCCCTCCACTCGAATGAAAGTATGAAATAAAAAGAACAAAAGAAATCTCTCAGAAAATCCGACTTCGAGTGTCTTTATCCTCTGCTTAAAGATAGAATTTGCCCACAAAAACAGGTACCACACGGCGATCACAGCAAGCAACAAGATGAGGGCCATCGACGAACGAAAAACTACAAAGGTAACTTTCTTATAATGTAAAATATCTGGGAACTGTGTCTCAGGGTGACTCTTGGACTCTTGAAAAATGTGTTTAGAAATCTGTTTAAATGACTCTTAAGAAAAGTGTGTTTGAGGTCCCTGTTGAAAAATGACTTTCCAAAATGTGTTAAAATTACTGAGAAACATGTTTGCTTAAAGAATGACTATGAAAATGTCTATGAAAATTGTATCATCAGAAGTATTAAGAAAAAAGATTGAAATCACTATTAATCCTCTCGTGAACATTTCGCGTTGTTTTCGGCCGGAGAGGATGTAATAGCGAACTGTGAGGTGGTTTTGGAGAACTGCCTCAGTCGGAAGGATTTCTACCTGTAGTAATAAATAAGCTCTCTCCCCCCCCTTTGCTCTCGTGACGTTTAATTACAGTAGTTATGCAACATATATATCTATATCTATCTATCTATCTACCTATCTATTTATCTATTTATCTATCTATCTATATATATATATATATATATATATATATATATATATATATATATATATATATAACAGAATACAGTAGAAGATATAAAAGAAAAATGTGCGTGTTATGTGAAGAAATAAATTAACTAATTAAATAAAAGCATCTAACATGTTTATTACACTATAATGCAGTTAACTGACTAGTAATACTAAATGAGAGTTTTATGAGATCAGTCTCAGCTGTTACCTTTCTACGCGAGGACGAGGCAAACGCTCTTTCACTATTTTTGAAATGTGAAAATTGTAATTACACTTTTAATTTACCCGTATTTTTGTTTTCTATTTCACTTGTCAAATCTGAAGAAACTCGTCTATTTAACTGAGAAACCCACTTAAATTACAATCGATTTAAAATTATATAAGTGCGAATTCAATACGTTCCACAGCAACACTTTCACTTACGATGTTGGCAACCTTCACGTGGTCCTTCCTGTAAGTACCAGATGTCTTTCTAGAAAGAATTGTAACTAGAAAAATATCGGGGAAACCAATGCCAACAATAGAATCATCTTATTAAAACGAAATGAATGAAAGAATGAAATTATTTATTATGAATTGTAATAATAACAAAATTGTAATAATAACAAAATTGTAATAATAACAACATTTTAATAATAACAAAATTGTAATAATAACCAAATTGTAATAATAACAAAATTGTAATAATAACAAAATTGTAATAATAACAAAATTGTAATAATAACAAACTTGTAATAATAACCAAATTGTAATAATAACAAACTTGTAATAATAACAAACTTGTAATAATAACAAAATTGTAATAATAACAAAATTGTAATAATAACAAAATTGTAATAATAACAAAATTTTAATAATAACAAAATTGTAATAATAACAAACTTGTAATAATAACAAACTTGTAATAATAACAAAATTGTAATAATAACAAAATTGTAATAATAACAAAATTGTAATAATAACAAAATTTGTTATGAATTGTAATAATAACAACATTGATGAGCGTAAGCATTGACAAATAGTATTTGCTATTGTTTAGAAAACCTACTTTGATGTAAAAACGAATAATAGAAAGTTTGAAATGTCCAGTTTCTCATAAAATGTTCCTATAAATTCAGTATTTTTTTTAAACAAAAAGTACATTTTTTTATAAAAGGATTAAGCTTGTTCGAAAGCTTAAAATCAAAAATATATGATTTACTTTTTTTATGTTTCTCATTTGATTTGTTAAATCTGAAGAAATTCCTGTTTTTAACCGAGAAAAAAAACTTGAATTACAATCGATTTCATATTATATCCTGTCAGATATATCTTTTAATAATGTAAGCTTCACGATTAACACCGATAATTAGCTTTGGATTATCATTTTCTTTAGCTTTATTTCCTTCCTTCCCACGGTAGAAAGATGTGGCACAAGGCCAGAAAATCATGAGAGAAAGCCCGTCCCCAGTGGAAGAGACAGGCTGGCCTAAAAAAAATAGTCTAGGCGGCTACGTCAGCATTCCTCGGTAAGTGTGTCTCAGACATTTGGCAATAAACCAACTCCTTTCCAAAGATGGAAGCGAGGCCTATGAGAGTGGAATCATAAGGACTACTCTAATGCAAAAACAGATAAAGACCACAAAAATGACCAGTCTCTGTTAGACTAATTATCGAGAATGAATTCTCGACTGATATTTAGGGGGCACAATTATCAGTCGACTTTCGCCAACTGCATCATTTTGGAATGCGTTTCTTTAGTTAACGTCACCTCTGATTTTATTACAAACAAGGACACGTGTATTTTAGACAGAGAGCCAGCTGACTTTCTTTTAAAAAATAGACACACGTAATGCCAATATTATCAAAATATCAAACATACGTAGGATTATTGCTTTTTATATTTACCTAGCTGGACATGTGCCCGGAATTGCCCGGGAGAATTATAAAAGAATGAATTAAAATTTGTCATCATCCGACAAAACGCAAATAGGTCACACCGGACAATTTAATGTTCAGAATAATCATAAGTTTGGAATTGTGGAAGGGGGAAGGAGGAAGGAAGGAGACGCGGTTTTAGGATTCTTCCTGTCATCCTATGGTACCGGTATTTCCTCGGAATTTTTCTTTTTGATAATAAAACCCGCTCTATCTATGATAATGACCACTTTTAAAATTAAAGAGGCTTACAGAGCCTTATTAAAACCAATTCACTCCCCCGTTATCTTTGGAAAGAAATAAGATAAATGAGTATGCCCCCTGAGCACTACTGAAACACACACATATAATTAAAGAGGCCTACAGAGCACTAATAGAGAATGTGTTTTCGAAGTGAAATGAGAATATTCACAATAGTTTAAGTACTACAAATTACATTGCTTTCTTTTCTAATTACTACATAATAACGTTGGATTTTAAAAACCAGGCACATGTCCCTCCCGCCCCTTTCCCGTAGGCCAAAGTGTAACAATGTAAATTAAAAGAAATTGTGTGAGTCGACTGGGCTCGAACGCCAAACCCCTCGATCATGGATGTACGTCGATAATCTCTTGGCCGCGAAAGCGAGTAAAAAATCTTATAAAAAATAGGTCACTTAAACGAAGCCTGTAGCTGCCATGCGTTTGATTTTACGATACGCCATAAGGCGACCAAATGTAGGGTGGACCAATCACACGTTTTGGGTCATTTCTTACGAAGAAATCGATGTTTCATGCCAATCTTTGGATATTATGCCTGTGAAAGGTGTAGGATTTGTTTTCTTCCGATTATAACTTCCATGTGACTGGTTACCATTCGTAGCTGATGCGGGTTGGTTTCTGTATTAAAACATTTCCTTAAGATTGCTCATTTTCCTCCTTTGTATAGTCTCAGTGACCCCTTTGATTCCAATTTCTCCCAGTCTTTTCTCTAGTTTATTTAGACTGTCTCTAGTACCCCTACAATTATTTGTATTATATTGACTTTCATCATGATCCATATCTGTTTCAGTTTTCTGGCATGTTCTGTGTATTGGCTTCGTTTTCCCGTCTCATTGATCTTCACTCTGTGGTCTGGTGGAACGGCGAAGTCTTCGATTTGGCAGGATTTTCCTTTTTGTCGAGTATTATGACATCCAGTCTCCTTACTTGTATGACTTTATCTGTTTGTTTATTATTATTATTATTATTATTATTATTATTATTATTATTATTATTATTATTATTAGTAGTAGTAGTAGTATTATTATTATTATTATTATTATTATGATCATCATCATCATTATTATTATTATCATTATTATTATTATTATCATTATTATTATAATTATTATCATTATTATTATCATTATTATTGTTGTGGTGGCAACCACTCATTTGCATATACGAATAACGTTACACTATAAATGGCAAGCCTAGGTTGGCCTTAGTGTGTGTTACCTAAATGCCACCGGAAGTGACGCCGAAGAGCGTACATGTCCTCCCACCAAGACTCTCTGACTCGACACCTTCATGTGTACATACTGTAACTATACCTTTTCTTTAATACACTTATTATTGCACTCTTATTTGCGTCTTCATTGTATTCCTCACTAATTATTGTTCAACCTTGCAACCACAACAGTTGGCGACGAGATATGAAGCGTCAAATATAACAGTTTGACGAAGAACTATTAAAAAAAAAAAAAAGTACAATACAAAGTGTTGACGAGCAAACGGATTTTACGCTAAAGAAAGGTTTCAACTTAAGTGAAAAAAAACAAAAAAACTCGAACGTGGCAAAAGCGACAATTTACGCCGTTTTCTCGGAATCCGACTTGCAAACGAATGTAAAAGCGAATTTTTGTTTTGTCGCTAAACGACAAATCTGTTTTGTATTACTAAAGGACCAACTTGCAAACGAAAAGCGGATTTTGTTCTGTCGCAAAACGACAGGTCAGACTCGTATTACGAAAAGCAAGGAAGTAACCTACGAAAAAAAAAAAGGGTAATCTCAATTTAAGAGCATTTTAATTACTAAAATACTAAAAAAAAAAAAAAAAAACTCCAAAGAACTAAATGTACTGCATACATTTTTTTCAATTGTGATTAAAAAAAAAAAAAAAAATGGAAGACTTATCAAAAATGTTCATGCAATTTTTACAGGCACAAGCTGACCGCGAGGAAAGACAAAATGAACGTTTTGCTAAAACACTGGAACTACTAAAGAGTAATCGAGAAAATGTCGACAGTGTTAATTTCTCCCATACAACTATCTTTAATAGTATGGACACATTTAATTATGTGCCGGGGGAAGGAAAGACTTTTGAAGCATACTATACAAGATACGAGGATGTCTTTCAACTGGACTGCAAAAATTGGCCAAATAGCCAGAAAGTGAGCCTCTTACTCAGGAAATTGGGTACATCAGAACACAGCAAATTCATAGATTACATATTACCTAAAAAAACTGCGGAATTAGAGTTCATGGAAGCTGTGAAATTACTAAAAGAATTATTTAATCCAAATATATCTCTTTTTCATAAAAGATGGCTGTGCATGAATCTAAGAAAGATGGACAACCAAGATTATTTGACATACGCATCAGTTGTCAATAAAAACTGCGATAATTTTAAGCTTGCGGAACTAACGGTAGAAGATTTTAAATGTCTAATCTTCGCACAAGGGTTACTTTCCACGAAAAATGCAGAAATACGCAGACGAGTGTTGTCTAAGCTGGAATCTGAGCAAGATTTAACCCTCCAGAAACTAGCAGAGGACTGTGAATGGGCCATTACACTAAAAAAGGATTAATAAAATATAGAAGAATCCGGAGTGGCATATGTAAGAAAAGTTAGAAAACCATACACACCAACCAAGAACTTTACAAAGAAAAGCAATCGAAATGGAACGGGATATTACAATCCTAATAACCATAAATATAGGACAGAATATAACAAGCCTCTTCCTAGATATAACTGTAAGAGATGTGCAGAAAAGCATTGGGAATCAGATTGTCCTTATAAAAAGAAAAAATGCTACATTTGTAAGAAGGTGGGACACAAAAGCGATTGCTGCAGATATAAAGATTACACCAGAAAGAGAGTACAGCAAAAAAAAATCAAATACAAAATTAGACAAAGATCGGCGAAAATACGTAAAAGTGGAAATATTTAAAACACCAATAAAGTTACAACTCGACTCCGGCTCCGATATTTCTATTATAAACCTGAATACATGGAAAAAGTTGGGTAAAAAAACCAACCATGATGAAAACGAGTAAATCAGCCCGGACGGTAACTGGTGGTGGTATAAAATTTGAAGGAGAAATTGTCCTTCCGATAAAATTAAAAGGGATTACGAAGAAATTAAAAATATTCGTACTGAAAAATAGTGAAAATCTGTTTGGAATAGATTTAATTGAGAAATTTGGACTATGGGATAAGCCAATCAATACATTCTGTAAAAAAATAGAATGTTCTTCTACAACAACAGTAAATATAAAAGACGATTTAAAAGAATTATTTCCTGAAGCATTCACGACTAACTTAGGTCGCTGTAATAAATTCAAGGCCTCGTTTGAACTTAAAGGAAACGCCAGCCCAATTTTTAGAAAAAAGCGAAACGTTCCGTTCGCTGGGTTGGAAAAGATTAATAAAGAATTAGATAGATTGGAACAGACAGGAATTCTATCAAAAATAGAACACAGCGAGTGGGCAGCCCCCACCGTATACGTAAAGAAAAAGAATGACGAAGTCAGAGTGTGCGCAGATTTTTCGACCGGGGTCAACTCCCTATTAAAAGATCACCATTACCCTCTACCAAGCCCAGAGGAAATATTCACGAAGTTAAATGGTGGTAATATCTTCTCTAAGATAGACTTGAGCGACGCATATTTGCAAATACCGGTCGAGGAAAATTGCTCAAAAATACTATGCATCAATACGCATAAGGGATTATTCAAATACAACCGATTGCCTTTTGGCATCAAAGTAGCGCCTGCCATTTTTCAGCAAGCGATGGACATCATGCTAAGTGGTATTGAGTGCGCATGTGCATACCTGGACGACATTGTTGTCAGGAGCAAATCCCTACAAGAACATAAGGAACAGTTGAAACAAGTATTTACTCGAATACAAGAATTCGGCTTTAAAGTAAAAGGAAGTAAATGTGACTTTTGTATGAGCGAGATTAAGTATCTTGGACACATAATAAACAAACATGGACGACGTCCAGACCCAGACAGATCTGCGGCAATAAAAAATATGCCAGCACCTGATAACGTAACAACTTTGAAGAGTTTCTTGGGACTCGCAAATTATTATCAATCTTTTATTGAAGGAATGCATAACTTGCGAGCCCCCTTAAATAATCTGCTTAAAAAGGATACACCTTGGAACTGGACGCACGAATGTCAAACCGCTTTTGACAAAATAAAGAGCGCACTAACATCCGAATTATTCTTAACGCACTTTGACACAAAATTAAAAATAGTCGTCGCTAGTGACGCTAGTTCATACGGCTTAGGAGCATGCATTCAACATATTATGCTGGATGGGTCTAGAAAACCAATAGCGCACGTTTCGAGAACGCTGATACCAGCCGAGAGGGCATATTCACAAATCGAAAAAGAAGCATTGAGCATAATCTTTTCCGTGACTAAATTTCACCGATATTTATATGGTAGACAATTCTTACTTGAAACCGACCATAAACCGTTAGTCACGATCTATGGATCAAAAAAAGGATTGCCGGTATACACCGCAAATACATTGCTGCGCTGGGGTACAATCTTACTTAATTACGATTTCCAGCTACAACATCTAGCATCAAAAAGATTTGCCATGCGGATGGACTGTCAAGACTGATACCACAGAAACACAATCTGAAAGAATCAGTCATTGCAGCAATTCGGACAAATGTTGAAGTAAAAATATGGTAGCAAACATCATTAAGGAACTACCCGTAACTTTGTCGGACATTAAAAGGGAAGCCGAGAAAGACGAATACATAAAAGACATAAAAGAGAAAATTATAACGGACACAAAGGTGCAGGAAGTTTTCTCCATATGTAACGATGTGTTACTGTACAGTGAGAGAGTGGTAATACCCAAAACATTGCAGAATAGGATGTTAAGAGATTTCCATACGGGACATCCGGGGATAAATCGAATGAAGTCGTTAATGAGAAGCTACGTGTACTGGCGTAACATGGACACTGACATAGCAGCAACAATAAATAAATGTAAAGGATGCCAGTTAGCAGCAAAATCCCCACCTATAGTACACAAACCTTGACCGAAAACCGACCAACCATGGTCGAGAATCCACATGGACTTCGCTGGTCCAGTAGGAGAAAACTATTATTTAATTGTAGTGGATAGTTACACAAAATGGCCGGAGGTAATGCGTTGCAGGAATCCAACAACGAACAACTCAATAGGGTTCCTACACGAGTTGTTTGCAAGATTCGGTGTACCAGACACACTGGTCACTGACAACGGAACGCAGTTCACATCCGCAGAGTTTAAGGAATTTTGCGATACGTTCCGAGTGAAGCACATCACGACTCCGCCGTATCATCCAAGGTCGAACGGCCTTGCGGAAAGGTTCGTGGACACGCTAAAACGAGCGTTAAAGAAATCCATTGGAACACCAACAGAAAAAGCTTTGCAACAATTCTTGCAAGTTTATAGGATCACACCACATCCTAGTACACCATCAAACATATCACCAGCTGATCTAATGTTTGCCAGAAAGGTAAAATCAGCGTTTGATAAACTGTTGCCAAGACAGGCAATTATCCGAAACACTACACACACGAAAAGAAAGAAATATAACTCGGGAGATCGAGTATATTTTAAGTGCTACAAGAATAACACATCTTACTGGGAATGTGGAGTAGTTGATAAACGCATTGGTGATTGTTCATATATGATTAAAGGTCCACAGAGTATACATAAAAGGCACCTAAATCAGATAAAAAACGTCATATCCAAGATGATGATTATACGACAACAGTCGAAGAGGAGGAAACCATAGATATCATATACGAATCCTTTAATTTGGAACCGCCTCAATATACACCTGAACCCCGAAGATCAGGTAGGAAAAGAAAATTTAATGAACCATTGATGGTAAACCCAAAAAGAAAAAGATATTGAAATCTGTGTGACTTCAAATCTTGCCAGGGGGGTGTTGTGGTGGCAACCACTCATTTGCATATACGAATAACGTTACACTATAAATGGCAAGCCTAGGTTGGCCTTAGTGTGTGTTACCTAAATGCCACCGGAAGTGACGCCGAAGAGCGTACATGTCCTCCCACCAAGACTCTCTGACTCGACACCTTCATTTGTACATACTGTAACTATACCTTTTCTTTAATACACTTATTATTGCATTCTCCTTGTTGTTTGCGTCTTCATTGTATTCCTCACTAATTATTGTTCAACCTTGCAACCACAACAATTATTATTATTATTATTATTATTATTATTATTATTATTATTATTATTATTATTATTATTATTATTATTATTATTATTATTATCATCATCATCATGATAAGACTGCTTACCCTACGGTGCCCGGGGAAATAGAAAATAGAAGAGTTTGAATGTCTATATGACAGTTTGTTTTAAAACATCTCTATCTATATATTTCTCTTTATTTCAAACTTAAGCGTGATAGACTGAGACGATGTAAATTAAAACTTTAGCATGACAGCCCATCGGAAATGCTATTTTCAACTTAAGCGTGAAAGACCGACGATAATTTTATTACAACCATCATGACAGACAACCGAAAATGCTATTTCAACCTTAAGCCTGACAAGTAACCGAAAAAGGTATATTTAGATAAAACTGCTATTTTAAACTTAAACGTGACATAGTTGTTTTAAACTTAAACGTGACAGACCGACGACAGAGTTATTTAGAACTTTAACGTGACAGACCGACGACAGAGTTATTTTGAACTTAAACGTGACAGACCGACGACAGAGTTATTTTGAACTTAAACGTGACAGACCGACGACAGAGTTATTTTGAACTTAAACGTGACAGACCGACGACAGAGTAATTTAAAACTTTAACGTGACAGACAGACGACAGAGTTATTTAGAACTTTAACGTGACAGACCGACGACAGAGTTATTTTGAACTTTTACGTGACAGACCGACTACAGAGTTATTTTAAACTTAAACGTGACAGACCGACGACAGAGTTATTAAAAACTTAAACGTGACAGACCGACGACAGAGTTATTAAACACATTAACGTGACAGACCGACGACAGAGTTATTTAAAAATTTTAACGTGACAGACCGATGACAGAGTTATTAAAAACTTAAACGTGACAGACCGACGACAGAGTTATTTTAAACTTAATCGTGACAGACCGACGACAGAGTTATTTTGAACTTTAACGTGACAGACCGACGACAGAGCTTTTTAAACTTAAACGTGACAGACCGACGACAGAGTTATTAAAAACATTAACGTGACAGACCGACGACAGAGTTATTTAAAACTTTAACGTGACAGACCGACGACAGAGTTATTAAAAACTTAAACGTGACAGACCGACGACAGAGTTATTTAGAACTTTAACGTGACAGACCGACGACAGAGTTATTTAGAACTTTAACGTGACAGACCGACGACAGAGTTATTTGAAACTTTAACGTGACAAACCGACGACACAGTTATTTTGAACTTTAGCGTGACAGACCGACGACAGAGTTATTTATAACTTAAACGTAACCGACTGACGACAGAGTTATTAAAAACTCAAACGTGACAGACCGACGACAGAGTTTTTTTAAAACTTAAACGTGACAGACCGACGACATAGTTATTTTAAACTTAAACGTGACAGACCGACGACAGAGTTATTAAAAACTTAAACGTGACAGACCGACGACAGAGTTATTTCAAACTTAAACGTGACAGACCGACTACAGAGTTATTTGGAACTTTAACGTGACAGACCGACGACAGAGTTATTTTAAACTTAAACACTGAAAATGCAATTTCTGATATTTCAAACTTAAGCATGAGAAAGCAGAAGAAAATTCTATTTATAACTTAAACGGGACTGAACAACCAATCCATCATAGACTGTGCCCATTAAACATAAAAAGGAAAACAAATGTAAATATTTATTCCCGTATTGGGGTTGGCTAAATTTACCCAGATAGTGCATATATTTGCTGGTAATGGTAATATCTAAACAGCATTTACTTATCTATTTACGAACAGATGCACACACGCATACATATATATATATATATATATATATATATATATATATATATATATATATAATAATATATATATATATGTGTGTGTGTGTGTGTGTGTGTGTGTGTGTGTGTGTGTGTGTGTGTGTACATGGACACATATATATATCTGCATGCAATGATAAGTCGCTATATACATTACGAGTCATATTTTTGTAAGTTAAGCTAAGAAAGCCGCTAATAGACTTTCACAATTAGATTGATGTGCAAAACGGATGAAATATATCAACTTATTATCTTCATGAATAAGCAAAAATACCATCGAATCCAATATTGAATATGGGAAAAAGAAATATCGGTATGCATCATACGAAGAAAATAATGAAAGATATAAGAAAGATTATGAAAAGAGAAAAGAATATTAATCATATTTTCCGTTGAAATACAACACATCGTTCGTCTTCCACGTTGAAAAGGATATGCCACATATACATCGAACCAAATGTTGCAAATTATCTGTTTTTTTACCTGTTGCGCAGCCAGCTAGAAAAATACTCTCATCCTAAAAAGTTCCAACAAAATTGACCCTCACTAGAAAAAGTAAATGGAAAATAAGTAAACACGTCACAAATAGATTATCGATAATAGATTTGGCCTTCAGTTCAATAACTTTGTTTTTTTAATTTTCAATCTCTTTTAATTTATTGAAGATAAAATAGTTTATTGAATGATTTGAGACTTCAACATCTACCTTTTAAGAACTCTGAGAAGGCTTGTTGTTATTCAGACTCCAGGGAACACCACCGGTTTTTGTCGATGAACAATAACTGACGATGACTTTTGTGATAACTCATAGTGAGAACAAATAATAATAATAATAATAATAATAATAATGATAATAATAATAATATTAATAATAATAATAATAATGATGATGATGATGATAATAATAATAATAATGATAATAATGATAATAATGATGATGATGATGATGATGATGATGATGATGATAATGATGATGATAATGATGATGATGATGATGATGATGATGATGATAATAATAATAAAATAATAATAATAAAATAATAATAATAATAATAAAATAATAATAATAATAATAATAATAATAATGATAAAATAATAATAATAATAATTATAATAATAATAATAATAATAATCTATATATTAATACGATAGCGTGTGTGTTCGTGTGTCACGCTTCCGGAAAAAGCTCTGCGCATGCGTGCCGCACGTAAATTTTGAAAAAACATTCAACTAACCTGCGTTTATCTCTCTAGCGCAATGGTTAGCGAGATGGTATTTTTTACTTCGCCCGACTGGTTTATAGTTCGATCCCAACCAACCTCTAAGATTGTTATTCTACATTTCGAGGGGAAGGGTTAGAAATAATACATTTTTTTATTACCTGGTTAAAAACTACTTTTTTGTGTTGTTTAACACTTAAAACTATTTTTTGTTTTTATGTTGGCGTTTTTAATGGCATTGTCTATTTAATTACGTTGACTGCTTAAACAGTAGGGTATCGGTCAGTATTATTTTGTTGTTTTTTTTTTTTGAACGGATAGCATATCAACCTTTTTTAGTAGATATGCGCAGTGTCCATCGTACACGAGTTACTATTTCAAACAATTATTTCACTCTTATCCAGAAGGTGGGTGACTCATAATAAAGCAAGCGTAACTTACTAACAAATAGAGGGTGCTTTGTTACATTAGGTCCCGTATTGAAAACATCATTTCGTGTAATTTACACGGGTTCCACTAGTAATAATAATAATAAAATAATAATAATAATAATAATAATAATAATAATAATAATAATAATAATAATAATAATAATAATAATAATAATAATAAGGTAAAAAAAAGGAATTGAAAGGAAAAAATTTAAAAAATTTTTAAAAATTAACTTTTTATTTTTTTGAAATTAATTTAAAGAAATATTATTTTATTTAGTTAGTTATTTTTTTTAACTGGTGCCGTCCTAGGCTGACACCAGACAACATATTTGTAGAGGGTCAAGGAGGATGAGAAGACCGAAGAGGGACAGCATAAACCAGACCTCCACTGGAAAAGTGCAGAAAATGCTGAGACCTTGGGGAAGCTTATTGCCACCCAAATCCCAGAGAAGACCAATTGTCTTTACCAGCGAGAAATCAATGGTAAGCGGCTGTTGCGATACCGCATCGTTATCGAAAAGAGGTGAAGAATACTGGATGTCTGGGGAGACTTGTTGTCACTCAGACTCCAGGAAATACCACTGGTTATTGTCGGTGAGCAATCACTGACGATGATCTGTGTGAGAACTCCTAGTGAGTACAAATAATAATAATAATAATAATAATAATAATAATAATAATAATAATAATACTTACGTAAAAGGCTAAAATTGATAATAATACCTACATAAACCCCTACATGAAAGACTAGCGGAGAAACTGAGAAAATGTATCCACAAAAAGGAAAAACGTGGTAGATATTTTTTTTGCGTTTGATTCACCACAAACAAGACATATTTCCACTGAGCCGTAAAGGGTTCATATAAATTAGGGATCAGATTCATAGAGGCATTATATTTAAATTTCTACATGTTGGTTATTTATCTACCTCCCACAAGGTAAGATGTGACACAAGGTCGGGAAAGTGGGATTAGATAAGCCAGCGCTCGAGAGGTGAGCACTCTGGCTTTTTTTTAATTGCCTGGGCAGCCCCGTCGGCATTCCTCGGTAGGGGCGCCTCAGACAGTAAGCAATAAACTTACTCCTCCCCAAAGAGGGAAGGCAAAGCCTGGGAGGGTGGACCTCCTAGAACTGCACAGGACAGCGTGTAGTATCCATCGGAACAGATACTACACTTTAACTTGGGCCAAATACATGTTGGTACAGTCGGGAAAATAAGTAGCACGAAGGGAATTTCAAAGGGTCCAATGAATTAAGTTATTAGAATATAAACATTTCCTTATCTAGGGACTTCTACAGTGAAGATATGGGATTTTACTGTTAGACGTATTGATCGAAGTGAAGCGCTAAGGGACAGAAAAACTAACACTATACAGAACTTGCTAAAGAACTGAAAGAAATACAGAACATTAAACAAAACACACTGTAATATCAATAATCGTAAGAGCACTAGGAATAGTTACGAAAAACAGTGAAAAAAGACAAGGACATATTGAAACCAATACAAAGCACAGCACTAATAAAAGAGTTGAAAAATTAAGAAAAATACTCAAACGCGTAAACCAACCTACATGGCAAGATTACGCTAATCAATCACACGTAAACTGAAATAGAATAACACTGTGGAAAATAAAAGTAAAATCATGGAAGGATCTTTACAGGAAACCAGATGAATTTAAACTGACAGGGTAGTTAACAATGATAAGACATGCACCCTCAAAAAAGTGACATCAGTGCCACAGAAATAGGTCAAAGATTAGAGAGCATATAAAGATCGAGGAGGGAGAGCACCATCCAGACCTCCACTAGAAGAACATGGAGAGTACTGTAATTATGAGAAAGCTTTTTGTCACACAATTTACAGTGACAAACAACGACCGGTATTGACGAGAAATGAATGATAAACAGCTGTTACGAGAACGCAAAGTGATTTGTGATCATTATCGAATCGGAAAAATGCTGGAACTCTGGAGAGTCTTGTAACTCGGGAACACAACTGTCTTCATCATTGATAACGAATTGTGTTTGTAATTCTAGTGAGTAAATACTACTATTTCTACTAATACTAATACTAGTATTGTGCGACAAAGAAAATAAACAGTAAATCATATGATAAGTGGATGCAGAACACTAGCCCCAAAAGAATACAAGAACATACATGACTGTGTGGGGGAAGCAGTACACTGGGAACTGTGCAACCGATTGCCTTTCGAACACACAGACAAATACCACAAGTATAAAGTAGAAACAGTACTGAAAATCGAAAAACAGAAAATCCTCTCAGATATGGATGTACAGACAGATACACTCATACAAGCACCGAGACCGGATGTTATAATAATCGCCAAGAAAGAAAAATATCTGCCAAATCGTAGAATTTGCCGTTCCAGCAGTCCACAGGGTGAAGATAAAGGAGACGGAAAAACGAACTAAATACACAGAACTTGCCAGAAAACTGAAATGGATATGGAGCATGTAGAAAGTCAATATAATACAAATAATCATAGGAGCACTAGGAACAGTCCCCAAAAAACTGAAAAAAGGACTAGGAGATATTGGAATCAAACGGATCACTTAGACCAAACAAAGGACGGCAATGATGAAGACAACTGCAATGTTAAGGAAAATCCTCGAATGCGGTAACCAACGCATAAGATACAGATGGTAACTAGTCACATGGAAGTTACAATAGGAAAAAAACAAAATCGCAGGAAGACACAATCACACGAACCAAGGAACAGAAACTGCAAGAAATATCATAAACTGTCCCCGCCCGACAAAAAAAGGGATGTAACCGGCTTCAGCGGACACCACAGAAAATAGTAGTAGAGGGTCAACGAGGATGAGAAGACCGAGGAGGGACAGCACTAACCGGACCTCAACTGGAAAAGTTCGTTGAGTGTTAGGATCTTCAGGAAGCTTATTGCCGCTCAAATGTCAAGGGAGACAAAATGTCGTTGCCAACAATAAATCAATGCCGGGAGACTGTTGCGCTACCACAAGGGCATTTGCGCTGGTAATCGAAAAGACGTGGAAAGTACGGGAAATTTGTCGCTCAGATTCCAGGGAAAACCACCGGTTATTATCAGTGAGCAATCACTGACGATGACTTGTGTGAGAACTCCTAGTGAGTACAAATAATAATAATGACTAGCACGACACCTTAAAAATTCCACGGTGATTTCTACATACATCTTTATAATTATTTGTTAATAATGATATTTCTTTTGAAATAATACATGCCTGTCAGGGGGAATACTATTAAGAAGAAGCTTTCTTTTCTTCTTCCGTAAAACTAATTATCGATGTCAGTTAAATGTTCCATAAATAAATAAAACTATTACGTTTCTTCTTTCTTTCTTGATATGTATGGAATCCGTTTGAAGTAAGGAGGTAAACCAACGAAATATGATTAACACAAAGACATAAGATATATATTGACCTTAGTCATGAAAAGACCAAGTCTATAGGTAGGAAGCAAACAGTTAGCAGGAAGAGAGTTCTGCAAGCTTGTAGTTCATTTAGAGAACCTACTGGAATAGGAACATGTCTTATAACGCAGTATCTGAACAGCGAATGTATGGACCACTAGAGCAATGAATCAATCGAACTGAAATAAACGAAACAGGGAATAAATCAAGCAATTCTGATGGACACATACGATAATAGTTCAAATTGCAGTAAATATATATATATATATATATATATATATATATATATATATATATATATATATATATATATATATATATATATATATATTCTAGAGATGAAAGATGAGAATAAAAAAATGTAAAGATACAATATTTATTAGAAAATCAAAAGGTCAGAGCAAGGAGCTTTGCTCTGCACTTTTGATGTTCTAATAAATAAATAAATAAATAAATATATATATATATATATATATATATATATATATATATATATATATATATATATATATCAGCTAAATATTCTTATAAATCAAAATACATAAAATGAATATAAAATTTAAAATTGTTCATGTTTACGGGACGACATAATTTGATTTTAGAACAATTCATTTTTAAATGGTTAAAGTCGGATTTTTTTACCTTAGCAACGCCAGATTGATCAGACGACCTGTGAAAGGTGATAACGTAGAACGAACCTGGCGTATTCTATATAGATAATATGTAATAGTCATGAGTTAATTTGAATAACCTAAACTGCGACTCAGTAAAGATCACACTGCATAGTTCCAATTTACGTTACACAACACCTATCCTAACACACTTACAATCGTGTAACCATACGTTAACGAGTTATTAGGTTTATAACAGACAATTTGGAGGAAGAAAATCAATAAAGAAATACGACTGTTTCTGCCTTGTGGAAGGCAGATTCACTCATTTTTCGTGGAGGTCAGGTTTGTCTGCCTTTCCTGGAAGACAGGTTTGTCTGCCTTTCCTGGAAGACAGGTTAGTCATCCTTACGTGGACACCAGGTTCGTCCGACTTTTATGGATGTCAAGTTTGTCCGCTTTTTGTGGAGGACAACTGTGTTTGTTTTTCGTAGAGTTCAGATTTGCCAGTCCTTTTGTGGACGTCAGTTCGCACGTCTTTTGTCGAGTCCCTGTTTGTCTGTATTCATGAAGGAGATCTTTGTAGGTCAGATTTTATTTCGTGCGCCATTTCTTTGGTCAGCCTTACTAATCGTCGATGTAGGTGTTTCTCGATCCCATTTTGCGTTTATCGACCTTTTTTATCTCCTGTTTAGCTGTATTTTGTATTTTTGACATTGGTTGTGATTTGATGGCAGTAATCAGCGTCTCTGTATTTTAGGTCATGTATTGTTCTTATCGCACCATCCGTCCAGTCTTTTATACCAGTCCTTTTCTCCTTTCTTTTAACTTTACATAGAGTAGGAAAGTATGATTATCCAAAAACAGTGCACTGTAACAGGTTTAGAATTTAGAAAGAGAAATATGCAGCTGAATCAATAAACTACCGAAGAAATTAAAAAAAAACATGAACAGAAAAAAAACACAACACATTACATCATTTTCAAGATAAGTATCGAAAATAATATGCAACTTACACTTTATTGTATAAATTCAGAAAATGCACACGTAAAATCGAGTACTTACGTCATCAATGTCGAGTTTCACCGAAGAATTCCGAAATAATCACGAGAGTTAACGAAAAAGCTCGAGCATCAAATTAACTTTTTTATTTGCATTTTTTTTTCAACGAAAATATGTTGATTTTACCTTGTGTTTTAATGTATCGTTTTATTTAGTTTCGTTTTTGTTACGGCAACCTAACAAAACAGAATAGTTATTTCCCCTTGAATCAAAATAAAGAGTTATCGCCCTTGGATAAAAGAAGCCGTCTGCGATGACAGTTGAAGAGTAGAGTCAAGTCTTCAGTTAGGTAGGATGTTTTACATCCAGTTTAGACCGCTTCTTTGTACCTTTCTTTAGCCGACTGACACAGTGGGTTTCTGTGGGTGGTCCAGGGCTCTGAAGTTGTATTTTACAAGATGGCTTTCCATAAGGCGGTCAAGCCTGGCTTTAAAAGCGTTCACCGAAGGGGCTTTGACAACCTCTTCTGGCAATCCGTTCCACCAGGGAATCACTCTGTTACTAAAGAATGACAGTCTTTTGCTTGTTTTAGTAGCATTTCTTGTCAGTCGTAGATTATGTCCTCTTGGTTTAGAATCCTCCTGAATTTCTGATATGCTTGTCGTTGTGTCATACAGGCCATAGACATATTTATACGTGTTGATGAGATCTCCTCTCACGATCAGACTAAGCATCTCGCGTTCAGTGGTTATCTACATTTCATTTAATCGGTGTTTTTGTTAAATAAATTGGTTAACGGATTTACTTCGTCCATCCTTAATTTCAGAGTTGTTATTAAACCGATACCAACGTATAAACATTAGACGTAACAGTTTTGTTGGTAGTTATATATGAAACAGTTTTTTTTTGTTGTTTTTTTCAAGTAATTTAACGCAATGTTTTATTTCTTCTTGTATTAATCGAATAAGTTTTTTCGTTGTTACGAAATAAATTAAGGGGCGGTGCAAACCGGTAGGAATTGGCTGTAAGGGATTTAAGGTGGAGGCGTTAACGTGCTACGCCAGTTCACCAGTTTCCGTTTCATGCGCAAACGAGTGCGTGCTGGGTGGATTTGCTCATTTTGTGGCAATACAGGAAAGTGACGAAATGGCCAGAACGAAATCATGCAGAAAGCAAAAACAGTTTTTTGGTTGTTTTTATGGAGAATAGAAGTTTGAAAATGAAAGGAGGTGGTCAAGAAATTGGGAAAAGGTATATTTAGGAAATATTAGAAGTTAAAGAAATACACGGAAGCGATGTTGCCGAAATATTTTATTCTTCTCTTTAAATAGTAAATAATAATTAACATACATAATAAATGTTTATTTAACTCTTCAACGCGAATAAATGTCGCTTTTTTCTATTTCACTCTAACACTGTCGTCTACCAAAACATAACCGCGCTTTTTATTCGTATCGTCTGTCTGTAGACTCGGTAAAAGTCGGAACTTTTTCGGCTTGCTCCGTTTCTACTTGGAACTGCTTACGTTACGACTGCAAATCTACGGGTGCCTATTCCGAATTAGCACACGTTTTAATTTTTATTATGTAACTTTTATAAAACGTTATATTCAATTTGTATAAAAAGTTATAGTTAACCTTTTTGTTATGTTTCCTCTTTGTACAATCAACCGCCGAAACAGAAATCTGTAAAAATTAAGTTTTCAAAGGTAATTAAAATTCTTACATATTAAAGTTTGTACATGTCATTAATAATTTCCAATACTATGCTAATATACTTCCTCATTAAACCGACAGCCTATCAATATAATTAACGCTTATCCTCAAGTAGCTTTTGGCCTTTATAAACAGTGGCTCGTTAGTAAAAGGAAAAAACAATAGGACACCCGTATTTAATATCATTGAACAAGTAACTGTAGTTGAGCGTACTTTCCAGTAAAGCGTGTTGTAAACTTTAAAGAAAAAAGCTTAATTTGATCAAAAGAAAGTGAAAAGAAAACAACACAATAAAATCATATTTAACCCATTATTAAGTCGCTGAACATATTAATAGGGAATATTATCCTTACTATCAACGTGAGATCTTATCTTCGTCGTCCCCTCGGCATAATCCTAACGTATAATATGCCATATGTTCTCATCGGTAAAGCCCTTAATAAACAACATGTGGTCACAAAAAAAACAAACATAAAATCTTTACGTTGAAAGAATTACAAGAAATAAGATATGTGGTAAATAGGATTTCCGAAATATTAAAGGATTAAAAAAATGTTTTCTTTAAAGAAGTTACAATTTCCAAGGGCTTCAAATCTATAATAATAATAATTATAATAAAAATAATAATAATAATAATAATAATAATAATGATGATGATGATGATGATGATGATGATGATGATGATGATGATGATGATGATGATGATGATGATGGTGATTTATTTATTATAATAATAATAATAATAATAATTTATTTATTATTATCATTATTATGATTATGATTATTATTTTTATTATTATTATTATTATTATTAGTAGTAGTAGTAGTAGTATTTGTGGCGCATTTAAAAAGAAAACTCTTCCTGGAAAACTCGAAATTTATCCAATTTGAGCAAGCCAAAATGACAAACTTACCAATGAACCATCCTTCACAAAATTATCAGACCCACAATTAAAAATAATGAACATCTATTGCTAAGATAAACTGATAATCTATATCTAAAGAAGGTTAGGTATGTGCATGTGCACATTTGTATGTACAAGATCCCTTTCTAAACTAATTAACCGATCTTCTTTGAATGTTAGAACACAGTCGCTAAGCGTATTGGATTGTTATTTTGGCTATATTTACTTTTACTTAGTGTTATGTAAAGAGATAAAAATAGGATGAAGGCTCGTTCGTGAAAATTAAAATGCCTCCAAGGTTTGTGAAATTTTAACAGCAGGTATGAGACATTAGTTAATAAATATTTTTCAAATTTAATTTTCTGTGAAGAATTTTAAAAGGTGTTTAGGAGCATAATATTGGTACAAGCTCTCGTGTGTAACATTCAAGTATTTCAGATTTTGATTGAATTGTATCCATAGTAATATACACTTATTAAGTAAGATTCCCTGAATTTTAATTTGTTCTTAACACCCCTTTAATTTAAGAAATTTTCAAGAATCAAATGTTGATCAACATTGGAACAAGGATTCTAGACGTAATGTTTAGGTTCATCATACACGGTGGCCAAAAAGTCAGCAAGGGATAACTTCAGGATGCTTAATATGAATAGTCCTTATATTTTTTTATAGTACTTGAATGGAATTTTAACATCATATGACGGAGACTACGGAGATTTATTTTCAAAAAAAGAACAATAATGAAAAATAATTGATTCATGAAGTTACCATCTTTTAAATGGTTTCCATTTTCAGCTTTAACAACTCGTGCCCTTTTAAAACATTATACGTGACGGATTGCAGGATAACTCGATTACGATTTCATTCCTAGACTTAATTCATGATGTTCTCCTTTAATTCATGTATAGTTTCAGGTTAGTTGGTGTAAACTTTTCTTTGAGATACCTCCCCATAAAAAAGTGTTTCACTTTTGTTCACTTTTTTCAAACAAATCTCTCAGTGATCCCTAAGTAATTTCTTGGCACAAAATAGTGCAAATATATGCTGTTCATAGAAGTAATTTTACGCTTCCTGTGACATGTATTCTTCTACTCTCTCACTCTCTCTCTCTATCACTCTCTCTCTCTCTCTCTCTATATATATATATATATATATATATATAGTGCATTTCCCCCTCTCTCAAGATATGTATTAAATAGTTTATCGTTCTCTCTATATGTATATTAAAATGGTTAGTGTGAGTTTCTCTTTTTTCATTTTGAAAAATGTAATCACCTCGCTATGATGTTTGAAAAGACCATAGGGTCGAAATAAATTATTGCACCCGTGATTATGTGATTCCGTGTTACTTTATTTTATTTTATTCTTGCTCTGTTTATTACAGTGATTTCTCATACACGGATTTCCTTTCTTTGAATTTATTTCACTCTAACATTATATATATATATATATATATATATATATATATATATATATATATATATATATATATATATATATATATATATATATATAATTAACTTGTTACAAATATCCAGGGGGTATGAATCCGAAGGAAGTTGAAACCGGCTTTATGACCAAAAAAGAAACTCTCATAATGAAGTGGAAAATCTTGAAAAAATCCAGCACCTGCAAATCAATAAACTCTCCATGTAGATTATGCTTAAATGAAAAACTGGAAATTATCCGCTGTAAGGACAAAAACAAACTCCTAAATAGAAAACAAGAGACATCTATCAACTGTAAACATAGTAGACTCTACCTCCTTAGCAACCCACATACCCCACCTTAACCCCACACCAACCCCACATAACTTAAAAATAAAATTAAAAGTTGTTGTTTTTTTTGTTTTTTTTTTGTTTTTTTACAAAAATGAATGATAACATTAAACCCCCACTATACACTACTCCAAAACACACTATAACCCCCTACCCACCCACCCAAATTTACCACCCAATCCCACCCCAACAAGTCATGATGAATCTATAAATATATAACCACCCCTCTAAACTACCAATAACATCAACTCTCTACGTACTACCTATAATTCACAGCCTCAATAGCCTCTCAGCCATACTACCAATTCTAACATAAACCCATAACTGGGATAGCTATTAACACTGATATCACTTGGACTAATCTAATCTCAATTACTTAACCCCTCGATCACTACCTTGAACACTTAATTATTAACTGGTACTTAGTCCTTGTCATTGGTAGTAGAACAAAAAAGCCTACCATCACTTGTCGACTTATTTCGCCCAATGACTTCACAAGTAGCAAGATGGTAATGATGGTGATATTTATCATTATTACTATTATTATTACTATTATTATTATTATTATTACTATTATTTTTTTTTTTAATACTATTATTATTATTATTATTATTATTATTATTATTATTGTTATTATCATTAATATTCTTACAAACTTGTTATTTCTATTTTTATTCTAATTTTATTTATATTTGGCTTTATTTTTATTTTTATTTTTATTTTTATTAAGGCTTTTATTAAGGCTATTATCACTGCGACTATCGTAGGTATGATTGGCAGGCGTTATCATTGTTATCATAATCGGTTATGTTAATGCTAAAACTGGTAACACCATGAAACTTCTCTTATAAAATGATTCCACTAGTATTGATCTCGGTATAATATAATCACAATTTTTTAAAAAATATAATCACAACAAAATTCACTACAAATAATAAACAAAACATTAAAATAAAATAAATAAAATGCAGAAGTAGCAATTAATACCCTAAATTAAAATTATCAAACATTTTTATCCACATGATAATTACTTATTAGAATTAAAATAAAATAGGAATGACGGTTATAATCATAATTTTATTCTCATTTCAAATTTAACTCACTCTGGCCGTCGCCCCATCTCCCTTCCTCCCACCCCGGCCGAAATTGAGATCACAGCACAAACACGTGAAAACCTCCCGCGCAATAATTTGAAACACGACTTGTTGGGGTCCTCCCCCCTCCCCTCTCATGTCCCATGTCACCGTTATAGACAAAGCCCCAACTCTGTCCCCCTCCCCCTCCAATGTATTTTCAATCTCCCGTTAAGGTGAAGTTAAAACTTATGCCATTTGAATTCCATCGCCAGCCCGATGAGTTGGTCGCTATTTGCACCAATGAAACAAAACTTGTTTTGTCGCAACTAATGGAATACAATCAAAATATATATATATATATATATATATATATATATATATATATATATATATATATATATATATATATATATATATATACACACTATGAACATATATTTATTGCAATAAAGCGACACAGAGGACCCGCGTTGCATCGCCGGGAGAATCCTCAGGTTAAAATGCATGGAGTTAGTTTTGCCGAGTCTTTTTATATACACGGCTAGCTAGTTAACCAATCAGATTCTTTGGTCATTTTGTTAAAGTTTTTTAATGCATTAAGTTTTTTATATGTTTAAGTATTTATTCATGATGTTTGGTTGAGTGAAAGTGGGGGAGAAAGATGGAAGAAGAAAGGGGGGTAAGATAATGTTGTTTTTCGTTTTGCAGAACATGATTTAGTTTTGCAATGGTAAAAAAAACAATAGAAACTTAATGTTTGGTGCATTTTCAGTCAGGAAGTCAATAGCTTCAGACAGCCGTATCTGGTAGCGCCAGTAGGTTCTATTTGACCCATAGATGGTGTCCTTACAGGTACTAACATTTTGGACAGAGTGGATCTTGGGGCAATGGCAACCAAGGGACAACTCAACATTCCCCACAACTCCCAAATTGAGGCCTCACCGCTGGATGTCTTTTAAGGTCATACCCAGGACCCAGTAATTTAATTTTACATATAAAAATTATTATTATATACGGCATAACCACGTTGACACACTGGTCCCCGTTAGATCACCGAAGTTAAACAACGTTGAACCTAGCCAGTAGTAAGTCGGTGACCATTTGGGAACACCAGGTGCTGTATGCAGCCTGGAGAGGATATGGGTTTAACCAGATTCTATGATGCCCACAGAAAAGTAAGGACCTATAGAGTATCTGCCTGACTCCCTAATGACGTCCCGCGACGGTATGGGAAAACAACAACAACAATAACAACAATTAGTATTATTATCATGTCCTAAAAAATTACTTACGATTGACTTTTTATTATTGAGTGACGTATTTCTTTCTGAATTCATTTCAGGCGGAGGTGGTAGACTTCCTTGCTATTTGGTATCTCTCTTCCCCTTACCATTTAAATGTGGTTCGTCTGGGAGCAAGGAAAAGGCACGTGTTGTACTAGCTAACTTTCGCGTGGATGGATTGAAGTACATATATTTATTTATATACGAATAAATACAGTAGACATTTGTTAATTTTATATTTTAATGCAGTATTTCTGAATTGGAATTGACTGTACTATATATTGACTTGTTAAAATACTCATTTCAATGTATCACTTAGCTGCGTCACAAGCGACAACTGGTGTGTGGCTCAATGAATTCCACTTATGATATATTTGTAAATTTTTAAATAATCGGAGTCGTCATTCGCTTTGGAATCAGATTATGGGAGTAGATGCCCATGTGGAGCTCCCTTTTACGATATTTGTCTACAGCCTGTCGTTGGAATGCCGGTATATTTCCAATACATACATCAATAAACGATGTGCATCAGAAAAGGTCTGCCTACAGTGATGTTCTCTTCTTAAAATCTAACCCGAAGCCTCAACACAAATACTATCTTAGCAGCACAATCGTTACCTATAAGCGATGCATTTATTTGCATTTTTATTTGATAGGTATATAAGGATGGAGTGGGACTTTAAATACTAGTGTTTATACAACCGGCGTTTAATTTGAATATAAATTTTTAAAAAATCTGAAATTAATACACATTAAAACAGAAACACAATCTTCGTGCCGCGTCAGGTTGCTGACTAATTTCTGAAAACTAGGTTTTCGCTACTGCTATTAAAATGTAGTCTTTCTTTTTCAAATAATTAAACAAGAACCTAAACACGCCTGCTTTACGAACGAACATCAAAAATAGTGCGTCCGTTTGAGTCTAAAATGAATAAGTGCTGGGAAACCGTTGTTGTGTGTAGTCTGAGAAATTCAAGGAACTGAGGAGTGTGGGTATTTTAAATATCATTTGTAATCTGGAAACATAACTTGGAAAAACTTTTTACATTCGTCGCGTAATTTAGTAGTCATGAGCAAACACGTTTAAGCGTAAGACACGAGCAGGTGAGTTACTATGGTAGTTGAACTGCTTCTTGCGTCACGCAACCCAAACCGGTGTGAAGTGTTTTTTCACTACTACAATGAACATGGAGTCTTCCGCTTTGATTCACTAAATAAATAACGTAGCTACACTTGCATTACAAATTAAAACGTAAAAATAGTGGGTACATTTTAGTCGAAAACGAAGAAGTGCAAATTCTTAGAAAGTCCTTAGAAATGAAATTGTAGATATTTGTGTTTTATTTGCAATAATTGAGTTAGATTACAATAAAAAATAAAAGCGACAAGAAAAAAAAACTGTATAATTATGGTCTCATGGGCGATGTTTTCGTCTGTTGTTGTCTGCCTCGGTTTCTATGATTACAGATATGTTCGGTCTGCTACTATCTGTATAGTCGACTACTGGAATCGAATGAACCCATTTTTTCATAAACAAAACTGAAAAGATAGTGCCCACCCCTAGGAATAATCTAAACAAAGGAATGTATCGCACCGTTTGCTATGTTTATAGAAAGAATGTTCTCTCGGAGGACATATCTTTTTCTGTACTTTGTTATCGGAAAACGATATGTTTTTTTTATCTATTAGCCACCCAATCGCTAGTTGGCGTTGTAATTTGATCGAATGTTGTGCGCGATGTCAGACCAAAACTGACCAACATTATAGTTGGACCGTATTTCTATTACGATGTTCATGGGTCGTAAGAAGATGAATGTTAAATGTGTCGGGTAGCCACGTTGAATTAGTAATCAAAGAGGAAACTAATGAACGGATAAAATATTTAAAAAATGCTGAATACGAATAGAACGAATCTATATTTTCTGAAATCAGGCATCAATAATAAAAATAAAATATACTTTGAAGGTTTCCCTTTGAAATCAGAGAATCCCCATGGACATATTTCATACATAGATGATGGATAATAATGGACTGTACTCCCTCCCCTTACCATACGTACGCACGCGTACATTTAATTGAGATGGCGAGCGATATAGTATCTAATCGTACATTTTGGGAACGACAACGATTACTTCCCTTGCACCAATCCTTCTGTAATTATTTGTAATCTGTAATTATCTCCCTTGTATATTTCTGATGTATATAAACAATGAGTGCTTATGTGTATATAAACAATGAGTGCTTACGTGTAACTCTCTTACGCACCGAGCGACCGATCAAGTAACATCGTGTTTGTGTCCTTTTTGACCTCTGTCCCCTTTGCTCGTATTACTTCTTACTTTCAGTGAATAACCACATCACAACAGAAATGTGACTTTATTTCATATAAAAAAACATAAATTTATTTTATTCAAACCAATATGATTGCTTCGTGAATTTCAGTATCTCATACTGTCGATTCCACTTTCCAATCTGGTTATAACTGTGTACAATTAACCATTAACGATATCTCTTGTATTCGTCAGTAAATAACGAAAACAATATCGGCCAGCCGAAAAAAAAATCTACCAAGCAGAGATTTATACTTAACATTCAATTAACTTATAAATTCAGTGAGATTTTAACCATGGGAACATGACATAAAAATCAATAAGGTTTACAAGTTTAATGTGTTCCCATATCAATGTTAATATCATGTATAATTTATCTAATTTATTTTCAAGTTTATTACTTGCGTGACCGCAAAATAAATAACTTAATTAACATTGAAATTAAATTAGATTCCAGAATAAATTTCCATTTCAATAAATCAACCATTATAATCACTCATTCGATAAAAATGGAACATGCCCCATTATCATGTAGTGCATGCATCAAATATAACACTCAATATCGGCGGTCGTGTCTCAGCAACAAAGAAAGTAATACGAAATTAGTCTGAATGCATGGTACGAACATAAAGTCACGGATTACATGAACAAAAAAAACGAACCGAGTTCATGCACGCATTCGAGGAAAAAGTATATATAACTGGTGAACATTTGAATCGTTTTTTCTCAGTTAATCAGACACAGCAAACAACTTCTTTGCGTCTTTTTCGTCTCGCTTTAATCCGCAAATAGGCAAAGATTGACTTTTAGGATGCAATAAAATTTGATTTTTTTTGTAATAATGAGTTAGCATGGTTCGTTATCTTTAGACATGATTCCCAACTAAATAATCTGGAACTATATTTAAGCTTACGCGCATTTTGCCATGTGTTAATGTATTTTAATACGTGTGCATATGCTATTTTACAATGAACTCAATGATAAAAGGATGGAGCAAATACCCATAAACCAATGGACACTTTTGTCTTTCCAAAGGCCAATATTCTTGATTTCATCATCAAAAATGGTCGCCCTCAAAACGTTCATATCTTAAGATAATTCATTTTACCGTTAGGGGTTTACCGTTATAATTATTTTAATTACAAAGGTGAGGGAAAACTAACATAACATCTTTAAAACTTTGTTGATGGAAGGTAGGAATATTATCCCATCTGTCGCAATCTAAAAGACGACTGAAAGAATATATTTGAATTGCCAACTGTAATATCATGTATCATTGCAATGCTGTTAATATCCGACATCATGATTGTACAATGCATTTTTCAAATGTCTTATCTGTATGACTGTGTATCATAATTCAAATAAGTGTCTGCATTCAAAGGAATATAATTATCGAATGCGCGGGAATAGACATGTGGAGCAAATCCTACAACAGTGCGAATCGTTCATCGTTGGTTTCTTAAGTTTAAATTCTGCAACATGGATATCGATACTGAAACCAGAACAAGTTGTTAATGATTAGGAACTATCGATCGATACAATGTTAAAGTTTCGACGACTTTCTCAAAACCTTGGGGTTCTTCTTTTTTGAACAGTGACTATATGTCCTTACCTCATCTTGAAGAAATAGGCGGTGTTCGAGAAATGGGAAAACATGTTGCGCATGAAGTAAAGGAATCCCGGAGCTTGTCTTGTTTTAAAGTTTGTTCATTGCGTACTGCTAAACTTAAACAGGTTAAGAATCGGGAAATACGAGATAAACTGTTATCACCTACCTACACTCCTCTCGCATTTCAGCAAGACATCACCACTTCTTAAAATATACCTTTTGTTTCTAATTCGAACATTTTTATTGACTTAATAGTTTCTTTGGGGAGCTATTCTTTGATTTTTTTCTCAATATTAGATTTGCTGATAACTGCTGGAGGACTAAGGATTAAATCGTCAGCGATGTTTTTTTTTGTGGATACCAACACAGAGGGGAGACCACAGAGAACTTACGTAAAGAAACTAGCAGAGGACTCAAAATGCTTCTATGAATACCTACCTGGTGTAATGGAGTTAAGAGACCGATGGCTTTAGAGAGTCAGGAAGATCCGCAACACTACCATGATTAGATGATGATAATTCTTTGAAAGTCGCAGTGATGACGAAAAAGTTACCTTCTCAATCGCAACGTCTCACGTGTCTTAATTTTTAAATGGCTAGTCGTTTTACATATATAATAACTAAAATAGATGTTTTAACAATTAGATGAATCTTTGTAGTAAATAAAAAACATTTACAGGTGTGCTCTGTCTACGTATTGCAAATATGAATATCATATTGTGATGTAAGTTAGTAAGTAGTTCTAAATAATAAAATAACCCAGAGTGTGAAGGTCTTAAAATAGTACTATTTATTCTAACGTATATATCTTGTACAAACAATAGAAACTACAGGTAATCCAATAGGATTTAACAGAATACAACTGAATCCTGTACTACCGTTTGTAGTCGAATTTTTTGTTCAGACAAGTTCACTTATTTAGAGGCCGGTATCCCATCAGAACATATTGTTTTATAGTATTTCATTCATAACTTCCTTTTCGTCATAGCGTGAAGATCATGCTAGTTAGTTCTCAAATGTTTCTTTGTTTGCCTGCATATATTATTACAAACTAAATTTATAAATTTGGAGTCTCCGGATTATTCGCACTACTATTTTCATCTCGATTGCTATTTTCATCTCGATTGCTATTTTCATCTCGATTGCTATTTTCAGAACGTTTTGGCCGATGTTATATCCGACCTTTTTCGGTGCATCTTTTAGAACCTTAATACACGAGGATAGATTGTTCTCGTTCCGTCAGCCATGACCAGTTAGAGGTGTTATATTTGATGTTATTCTTGCTTATCATTAGCTTTTGTAAAGCTTGAAATGTCACTTAGAACTGTGTATTCAAAGCTTTTAACCATTACGCCACTGGTCGACGTAGGTTGAATAAAAAGGTTCAGTTCAAAATTCCGTATAGGTTCCTGAGTTGAAGATACATATTTCCAAGTTCGGAAAGATGCACTTGAAGAACACCGAAGGTTACATCAACCGAAACGTTATGAAAGTAATAACAAGATGGGAACAGTAGCTGGAATTAAGCAAATTATCCAAATTATCAATCCTCATCGAAAAAATAATCCGAAATATATATATTTAATGCTGTAATTCATACCTATTGTGGACTGGTCATTGTAGTGATTCATTGAAAACGTATTGCAATTTATTCCATAGCTAGAAGTTAAGTGTGCAGAAACCAACGCTGATCAACCACAGGTAAGTTTGAATGAAATTGCACTTCCGAAACGCAACTAAGTATCCGTGAGAACCGAGCCTGCATGATGCTACTGCACTTTTTCATGGGGCGGGGTCGGTGTTATGTACTTCGACTCCCACTACTAGAAGCAACACAATATTGTCAATAATGCTACATCAACTTCTCCTCCCTCTCATCCCATCTCTCGTCCACATATTCTTATTTTCTTCTTGTTCTTCTTCTTCTTCTTCATCTTCTTGTTTGTCTGTCCTCTTCATCTTGTTTTTTAATGTTCTTGTTGTTGTTGTCGTTGTTATTGTTGTTGTTCTTCTTGTTGTTCTTCTTCTTCTTCTACTTATTGTTCTTGTTCTTCTTTTTTCCTCTTCTTCTTTTTCTATCTATCGCCATGTAACCTTCTGTGAAAACTCTAATCAGTCTGAGCTTACAGAAAATCACGTTTTCAAATTGTACACATTATTCACTCTCAATAATTCGAACATTTTACGGATTCCTTTCACTGTTTTCTCTTTTTATTTTATTCCATCTTCCATATTCTTGGTTCCCGTCTCTATAGACTTGTTGAGTCTTGGTCTCTCTCATTTTCCGTTTTCAATTCATTTTTACTTTTTTCAAATTTTTATAATTTCTCTTTTCTTTTAAAACTTTCAACTTTTACAATGTTTCTTGTTAAGACTTTTACAGTTCGATGTTTACCTTTCTTTGTTTTGTAAATGTCTTTTATATATATTTTTGTAAACATTAGAAAAGCTGACAAACGTCAAACAAAAACTGCAAATGAAATCAAAAACATTTTTGGGTGACTAATATTTCGTCGCTTTTATTCAAAGAACTTTTCATTCGATTTGTGTTTTGTGTTTGATTATTGTTGACGTCACAATTGATTTTGCTCAACATTGTGACAGAAGTAATCCACACTTGTTTTCGCGCATATTTATCAGATTAACATTTTATAGTTTTTACATATTTCGAAACGTTATCTCTACCGCAGATTTTACATGGCGGTGATAACAGCTTCCTTGATCTCTCTCACTATTTGTTCTTTAAGCTGAAGAAAGTCGGACGTTACATCGGCCGAAACGTTGTGACAATAAAACTCAAGACGAGAACAGAAGATTTCGTCAAATGTAACCGAGTACTAAACTATACAGGGTGTTTCAAAAGTCTTGGGAACATTACAAATGCGTATATCTCATGAACTATTCCAGGTAGAAAAATGAAACTGGTGCCATTTTAAAGCTTGCTTAATCAAGTTTTTGGTCATACTAATGATTTTCGTGTTATCTTTCCAGGTGCAGTAATGGCGTTCTCTAAACAAGACAAGGCATTTTGCGTCCTCCAATTTGCAAAGACTGAACCGTGGACATGTGTTCAGCGTGCATTTCGCAGGAAATTTAAAAAAGAAGCCCCTGAAAGGAAATCCATTGTCAGATGACATGCTAAATTTGTGAAAGATGGGTGTTTGTGCCCAAGTAAGCGAACAGGTCGCCCTTCAACTTCAGAAGATGCAGTTGAGCAAGTTCGGACAGCCTTTCAGCGGAGCCCCCGTAAATCAGTGAGAAGAGCCAGCAGGGAACTTCAGCTTGCTCCAGCAACTGTCTGGCGTGTCTTAAGGAAACGACTGCAAATGGTACCTTACAAGCTCAAGTTGGTCCAAAAGTTGAAGGACACTGATAAGCCACTTCGCCGTGACTTTTGCATTGCAATGCAAGAGAAGTTGGAAGATAACGGCTTTGATGACCGGCTTGTTTTTAGCGATGAGGCGACCTTCCATCTGAATGGCAAAGTTAACAAGCATAACACTCGCATATGGGGTACTGAGAATCCTCATGAACCTCTTGAGCACGAGCGAGATTCATCAAAAGTGAACGTGTTTTGTGCAATTTCCAAGAAAGGTGTCTATGGACCGTTCTTCTTTGAAGAGGCAACTATCACTGGTGAATCCTATCTCAACATGCTGGAAGACTGGTTAATGGCTCAGTTGGAACAAGCAGAATCTGATGACTTCATTTTTCAACAAGATGGTGCACCACCACACTGGAGTCTTAGAGTAAGGCAGTTTCTTAACACAAGGCTGCCTGGTAGATGGATTGGGAGATCTGGGCGAGGTGATGACGTTCTCATGCCCTGGCCTCCTAGGTCTCCAGATCTTACCCCGTGTGACTTTTTCCTTTGGGGCTTTGTCAAGCAACAAGTCTATGTGCCGCCCCTTCCAAGAGATATTGACGAACTAAAGGCTCGAGTAACGGCAGTTGTGGGAACCATTGACGTCAAGATGCTGGAACGCGTTTGGCAGGAAATGGACTATCGACTAGATGTCTGCCGTGTGACGAATGGTGCTCATATTGAGCAACTTTGAATATTCCCCACAAAACTTGAAACTTTAACCTTTCCAACGGTACCAATTTCATTTTTTAACTGCTAATAGTTTTTGAGTTATTAAAAATCGTTATGTTCCCAAGACTTTTGAAACACCCTGTATTCTTTTTATATAATAGGATAATTTATACTCCCCTCTTTCTCCTCTTTCTCCTCTTTCTCACCCCTTTTTCTCTTTGGACAGTACGAAAGTGGTTTCTGACATTATGTAAAAGAAATAAGAGATTTGAAGATGAAGAAGGTAGAGGATGGTCATGGAATATTAAAGCAATTGTTTAACAAAAACCTATTTTAAGGGGTTCGACCATCAGAAACCGATTGAGGAGGTGAAACGTTCTCTGCTCTCTAGGTTTCTACTCTCAGCTTATTTACACTCTATCGTTAAATATTTATGAAATCAGTTCGAATAACCCGAACAATACAAAAGGAGCATAGTGAACTACTCCGTTACATAATGACGATATCTTTATATTTCGTTGTTATTGATATATATGAATTTATAGATTCATATATATCAATAACAACGAAATATAAAGATATCGTCATTATGTATTGATTTACTCCTCTCCAGGAGTTAGGCACAAGGCCAGTTTTTATCTTACTCCCACAAGTAAAGCTGTGCCCTAAGGTCGGGTCGGGAAAGTGGGGTTTAAAAATTGCCTGGGCAGCCCCGTCGGCATTCCCCGGTAGGGGCGCCTCAGACAGTAAGCAATAAACTTACTCCTCCCCAAAGAGGGGAGGCAAAGCCTGGGAGGGTGGACCGCCTAGAACAAGCCAAGAAAGCCAGGACAATACCAGTCTATGGGGTGCAGTATCCATCGGAACAGATACTACACTTTGCGTCATTATGTAACGGAGTAGTTCACTATGCTCCTTTTGTATTGTTCGGGTTATTCGAACTGATTTCATTATCTTAAGTGTTATTCTCACAACGTGTCGGCCGATGAAACCCCCGGCCTTCTTCATGTGTATCTTGTCGAACTCGGGGATCTTTCTGTCGAACTTTTCCGCAAGGACCCGTGGCGTAACGGATACAGTACTAAGTAAAATTAAGTTCTTCTGGTGGTTGAAGGTTCAATTCTCAATGTGATCGATACTAGTAATACAATTACGAATTACTTAAGACTTCTACGTGGTCGTGACTGTTGAAACGAGAGCATGATACCCCCGTTGACGTACAGATTGCCGCGTTCCACAGGAAGATTCCCGAGTTCGACAAGATACACCCGAAGAAGGTCGGATGTTATATTGGCCGAGACGTTGTGAGAATAACACCCAAGATGAGAACAGTGGTCCGAATTATCAAAATGTTACAAATTATCAATCATCATCTAAAATATCAGAAATATGTTTCTTTTTATACGTATTTCCGGTGAACATGGGTGTCAGTGGCAGTAGATTTGAGTATGAGAGTGAAAGCTACGACTTTCTATGTGTATGATCAATTTGAAAAGGATATCGAGCAGGATTAAATATTAAAGTCGAAGACAGCGAACCAAGTTAAAATGTTGTTTGCTAACAACATAGACGAAAATGTGGCAAGAATTCACGAACCGAAAAGATTTGTGTACGTAGCTTTTGTAATCGAAGCTGGTGAATATCGATTTAGTGGGAAATATCTTTACTTTATAGATATTCTATTTCGTTCTGGCTACGTACATACGAGTATAAACTCTCCATTGTACTAATGTAAATTTTAACTGTAAAAGTTTCCATATGATGAAATATTTTCGCACTGACTTAAGCAAAAGTGTAATTCTGATAAGCAGCGTATACGCTGACTCCTTTCGTCCTTTTAGTTTTCTACTGTCATACTTTATTATTGTAAAATAATTCAGGCACAGATGTTAATCTTCTCTCGACTGTTCTTAAAAATAATTCGATTATCTTCTCGCCATTGGATCAGTTTCAGTATTTGAAAAGGTAATCTGCAGCATTTTAATCGCGGATAACACCGGTGGATAAATACAGCTACTCGGCTTATTCATTCGAATGTCGTTGAATAAATCAGGTTTCATTTCTTGGCTGTTTTTTCAGCTCTTTTAAACCGGCATCTCTACGTAGTTTTTGCTAAATTTCGTACGCAGTTTTGACGAACATTTGAAGCGCCAAGAGATTACAACAATAAAACAGCGATGAAAAAAGAAATGAAACATTCATGAGAGCAGAATTAAGAGATGGATGGGAGTAAGAAAACTTATGAACATTTCGGGAAATGCAGAAAATTCAGAGCGTTTTTTTTTTAATGGTAGACATAAAAGAATATTCGGATGCAAAACTATTTTTACGAAATGCTCAGAATGAACACTATTTGCAACTATCAACATCGCTGCAATTAATTGGCATTTTTGGTAGACTTTAATATTTAATTAAACATCTTTGGCTTAATCTGAAGGTCCTTCAGAGCGAATCGAATCTTCTTAGAAGAAATATGTAGCTTAACGTTTTGTCTACATTTATCATCATTATTTACTCACTAGGAGTCTTTACTCGTCATCAGCAGATGTTGTTAACTGACAATAACCGGTGGTGTCTCCTGCAGGCTAAGTGGCAACAAGTCTCCTTAGATGCCTAGTACTCTCCATCTCTTCGATAGCCATTGCATATGTTTTTGCGTTATCACAATAGCCGCTTATAATTGATTTCGAGTCTTCTCTGGGATTTTGATTACAATAAGCCTCCCCAAGATCCCAATACTCTCCATACCCTTCCAATAGATTTCTGGTAAGTGCTCTCCTTCCTCGATCTTTCCATCATTCTTGACCCTTTACTACAATTGTGTGGTATCAACTGGGGTTTATGCCATCACATCGCTTTTTTGTAGGAGGGGGCCGTTTTTATAATTTCTTGCAGTTTCGGTTTCTTTAGCGCTTGTGATGGTGTTCTTTTAATGTTTTGTTTTATTTTACTTGAATTTCTATGTATCTGGTTTCCGCATTCGAGGATTTTCATTAACATTTACGCTGTTGTGTAGTCTCAGTCTTAACTTTGATTCCATTTTCTGGCAGTCTTTTTTACAGAATTTCGAAACTGATTCACATTCTTTCTACGATTATTGGTATTATATTTACTTTCTTTAGGATCCATATCCTTTTCAGTTCTCTGGCATGTTTCGTATTATTATTATTATTATTATTATTATTATTATTATTATTATTATTATTATTATTATTATTATTATTATTATTATTATTATTTGTACTCACTAGGAGTTCTCACACAGATCATCATCAGTGATTACTCACCGACAACAACCAGTGGTATTTCCTGGAGTCTGAGTGACAGCAAGCCTTCCCAGATTTCCAGTATTCTTCACCTCTTTTCGATAACGATGCGGTATCGCAACAGCCTCTTACCATTGATTTCTCGCTGGTAAAAACAATTGTCTTCTCTGGGATTTGGGTGGCAATAAGCCTCCCCAAGGTCCCAGCATTCTCTGCCCTTTTCCAGTGGATGTCTGGTTTGTGCTGTCCCTCCTCGGTTTTCTCATCCTCCTCAACCCTCTACAAATATTTTGTCTTATGTCAGCTTATGGCGGCACCATTTAAAAAAATGATTTTTTTTTCTTTTTTTTTCCTTTCAGTTCCTTATTTTTTTCCTTTTCTCTTTCCTTATTTAAATTTTTTTTTCTAATTCTTTAAAATTTTTTCAAATTGTTTTTTTTTGGGGGGGGGGAAGAGAGGGATGAGCTTATAGTGTTTCTTGTAATTTCTGTTTCTTTGGTTCATTTTTGTGTAGTGATAGCTGAGGCCGGTGTAATTTATTGAATGGGGGGATATGAAGTTCCTTGCAGTTTCTGTTCCTTGGTTCGTGTTGTGGTGTTCTTTGTGTGGTTTTGTGTTCTCCCTATTGTAAATTCCTTGTGACTGGTTACCCTTTGTAGCTTATGCGTGTTGGTTTCCGCATTCGAGGAGTTCCCTTAAGATAGCAGCTGTTTTGATCATTGTCGTCTTTTGTATGCTTTCGATGCCCCTTTTGATTCCAATTTCTCCCAGTCTTTTTCTCCAGGATTTTTGGGATTGTTCCTAGTGCTCCTACGATTATTGGTATTATACTAACTTTCTTCATGCTCCATATTCCTTTCAGTTCTCTCGCTAGTTCTGTGTATTTACTTCGTTTTTCCATGTCTTTGATCTACACTTTGTGTCTGCTGGAACGTGAAGTCTACGATTTTACAAGATTTTTCCGTTTTGTCTATTATAATAACATCAGGTATCCATGCTTGTATGAGTTTATCTGTTTGTATATCCATATCCCAGAGGGTTTTGTGTTTTTCGTTTTCCAGTACTGATTCTGATTTATGTTTGTGCAATTTGGCTGCATATTCGAAATTAAATTGTTTGCACAGTTCCCAGTGTATTACTTTACCAGCACAGTCATGTCTGTTCTTGTATTCTTTTTGAGCAAGTTTGCTACATTCACTTATTATATGATTTAATGTTTCGTCTTGTTGTCCACACAGTCTGCATTTACTGTTTTCCTGGATTTTATCTATGTTAGTTTTAATGTAGTTCGTCCTAATCGCATTGTTCTGTGCAGCCATCAATAAAAATTCCGTTTCTCTGTTCAAGTTTCCTTTCCTTAGCCATACCCAGCTATTTGCGTTGGTTTCTTCTCTTGTGAGTCTTATGAAGTGTCCATGTAGTTGTTTTTCTTCCCACTTTTCTTTTTTTGTCTGTTTGTGTTCAGTTTCGATGCTTCATGCGTTGTTCGTTTTGACGGTATCTCTTGCTGCGGTGATCAGCCTTTCTGTGTTCTGGTTTATGTATTTCTTCAGCTCTTTTTTAATGTCGTCTACACAGTCTTCTATATTTACTAATCATCTTCCCCCTTCGTTTCTCTTCATGTGAAGTCTGCCTGTATCGTCTTTTGGATGTAGTGCGTTGTGCCTGATCATCATCATCATCATCATCATCATCATCATCATCATCATCATCATCATCATCATCATCGTCATCATCATCATCATCATCGTCATCGTCGTCGTCGTCGTCGTCGTCGTCGTCGTCGTCGTCGTCGTCACTACTACTACTACTACTACTACTACTACTACTACTACTACTACTATTATTATTATTATTATTATTATTATTATTATTATTATTATTACTACTACTACTACTACTACTACTACTACTATTATTACTATTACTATTACTATTACTATTACTATTATTATTATTATTATTATTATTATTACCACCACCTCCGCGAACGAGGTTTTATTTTCAGTTAGATTTGTTTGTTTATTTGTCACTATGCATGTTCGTTTGTGTGCAGGCAATGCCTACATGGCTTGACCAATCGTTACCAAACTTGATCAAAATATCAACCATGGTTTAACTGAGAAATGACTTAAGTTTTGGATATCTAGGTCGAATGTGAAGATTAAAGTTTCGGAAAGATAAAAGTCACACTTTGGGGGATAACTTCGGTTCGGTCAGCGTGCACACTCGATGCTTGCCCCATGTTGTAGCCAACGAAGTCATCGGTACTGTTGTATAACTATGGTAAACGTTAATACCATAAACCACCATGTCAAATTTCAGCATAATTAGATGAATAGTTGTTCAGGTATTAACGTCAAAATGGCATAACTTCAGGAATACTTCATATAATATGAAGAAGTCAAGTCCAGATCTGAAGTTGTCCCATTCTTACGGTGTTAGGCGGACGGATGCAATCTCACAACTAACTAATGTTATTATTATTATTATTATTAGTAGTAGTAGTAGTAGTAGTAGTAGTAGTAGTAGTAGTTGTAGTAGTATTTTTTAATGGAAATCGCTCCAAACAAAGCAACTTGAAGCAAGGAGTTAACAAGAATAACAATTCAAGGTCAAAACTAGCCAAATATAAGTGTTCGAGTGATAGATTCCGACCCATACAACAACAATTCCTCCCCATTTGTCAGAAATATTACTCATAGAATGTGAGGAATGAAATACAAAATAAGGGAAGCGATAGTTACGAGGCTTCCGAAAGTAAAGTCAAGGTCCACTTTCTACTCTGTTTATGTGATAAAACACTATTATGTATTAAGCACTGCCAAAATACTAGAACACATTCCTGAAGTATGTTTCAATAAAAAAGTATGTATTTTTAATATATAAAATTGAACACATCTACTAAAGAACGAATCTCAGCCAATGTCAATCTATAGTATGTGTATGATCTTAACATGCTCACACTCACCCATGTTGAGCTCAACCCTCGTTCTGAACCTTATCAATGATCTTCTAAATCATATGCTTAGATAATTCGTTGATATCTATGAAGATGAAACAAGTATTTATGACGGCATTTCGAAAAGCTTTGAAGATGAAGAAAAATGAAATGAATAACAAAGATGAACTTATATTGGAGACTGCAGTTTTACGAGCTTTTCACCACTCGTCCGAAGTTGTGTGTGACGGGTAATTAAGTATTGAATAAAGTGAAATGAGCCTTATCAAAAATGTTGTTCCGGTTGTCATTATTTACATCATGTACGCATC
>OY744533.1:95774577-95802077 GCA_963556195.1 Sepiola atlantica
ATGTAGTCTAGATTTACTGTTGATGATAATATCATAATGTGACGAGATACGATACTCAGTATGAATCCATTATGATACTTAGTCAGTTTTGTTAATAATAGCAAACCGCTTATCAAGGTCAGTGATCAACTCGAGGAGAAGAATTACACTTAGGCGATGACCGACACCATGAGAGGATTAGAAAGGATAACTGGAATGTAAATTCCAGCTGGAAGACCAAGACCATACTTTGTTGAGATTATCTGGAAGTTGATCACAGTTGCTTGCCAAGGCCTAAAGGTCACTCGGGAATAAGGGTTTATAAGTTGGTCAGGTAGACGATGAGACAACACCGTGAGGATTAGTAATGATGGTTGTAACTGGTCAGAATTTGATACTCTTGGATAATCAAATTCTGACCAGTTACAACCATCATTACTAATCCTCACGGTGTTGTCTCATCGTCTACCTGACCAACTTATAAACCCTTATTCCCGAATGACCTTTAGGCCTTGGCAAGCAACTGTGATCAACTTCCAGATAATCTCAACAAAGTATGGTCTTCGTCTTCCAGTTGGAATTTACTTCAGCACTCTGCAATATGATGTCATCCTCTAATCGGCTCTTCGAATATTACATCGGTGTTTGACACCAACCAGGGAGGGCCTGTGGACGAGTGGTTATAGCACTTGTCTTTGGGCTGGACGACCCGGGTTCGATCCCACTCACGGCATGCGAATTTTCGGGTCTGAAAACTCCCTCCAGCAGTAAATGGGTACCTGACTAAAACTCAGGAAAGGTTCAAGGCAGCGGAATGAGAGGGATGGGCTCCGCCTTCCATATTCTCTGCCCTAGACACGGTGATTCTTAACAAATCACCGCCGCTACGGCCATGGGCAGTGTGCGATGTCGGTAACGACACTCATGCGCGTCCAGGCTATGCGACCGTTACCTTTTATTAGAAGCGCATATAAAAATTTAACGTAAAAGGATCCTCCATTTCCAGACGATCTTTACCTTTACCTTTTACTCAATATTGTCGCTAATTTGAAGAACCTTAATACGGTTGTAGAAAATCCATTCAAACCAATGCTTCATTGTTTTTGTTTTGTTTTTTCTCTTCATTTTGTATTTATCTATCTCCTACAGCGGTAGGATTTTACGCAAGCTCGGGAAAGTTGGATTGAAAAGCCGGCGCCACATAAGAAGAGACCTCTTGCCTACAAAAAAATGTCTGCCCAGCCCTGTCGGCATTCCCCAGTAGGGGCGCCTCAGGCGACTAGCAATAAACGAACCACTTCTGAAATGGCGAGGGAGTACAGCCTGGGAGGGTGGACTTCCTAGAGCTGCGCACGACAATACCAAAGACCGGTGGAATCAAGGTCTGGAGGTCAAGACGGTCAAGAGTGTAGTATTCATCGAAACATATACTTCAGTCTGATCTCAGCAAAAAGGATACGGAGGAAAATTATTGTTATCGAAATGACGAAAAGACAGACTGGCTGTCTACCTAATCTATTGTTGAATATGAAACCCAAGCGACAAGTCTTTATCTTCAAAAAGATATCGTACACCTGTAGAGTATTAAACGGTTGACAACTGGAATGGTGATGGAGCTTTCTATGGTAACCTAAAAAGAGAAGCTTCGACGACTAAATCTTTTCTCACTTGAGCGACGGAGGATGCAACGGGGACTTGCTTCTGGCGTACTACATAATCAACGGAAATTTTAACCACGTTAGGAAGAGTTTTTCACACCAGCGCCTAGTCGCAATCTCTGAGGTCACCCACTGTTCACTTTTTTACCGGGTTGTTTAAAGGGCCGAAAACAAGCAAGACAGTTTCAACGTGTGGAGGGGGTGGGAATGGATTATTGGAGGATAAGGGATTATTTGAATGTAACGTTCAATTACATTAAAGAATGACAGCATTCTCTGTCTGTCTTTTGGCTAAGATCAAAGTGTAGTATCTGTTCCGATGGATACTGCACCCCATAGACTGGTATTGTCTTGGCCTTCAGGGCTTGATTTATGCCGGTCTATGGGTCTGTCCTGTGCAGTTCTAGGAGGTCCACCCTCCCAGGCTTCGCCTCCCCTCTTTGGGGAGGACTAAGTTTATTGCTTACTGCCTGAGGCGTCCCTACCGGGGAATGCCGACGGGGCTGCCCAGGCAATTTTTAAACCCAACTTTCCCGACCCGACCCTGGGTCATATCTTACATGTGGGAGTAAGATAAAAAACTGGCCTTGTGCCTAATCCCTGGAGAGGAGTAAATCAATACTCCATGTAACAACCTGCCAGGGAATGGCATGATGATGCCTGCCACATCCAAGTTCAAAGTGATATCGGGCAAACATTCAAACTGCATGTAAATATAATATATTCTGTGTTATTCTCTTTACTACATTTATCAATAAAGTTGATTCGATTTGATTTGATATTAAGTAAGATTTTATTAAAAACAGAAACTTATTGCTACGTATAATCAAAATGCAAAATATATTATATAGAGGAAGATTATAATTACGTATAACGTTTTACATACTGAAACAAAATAGATAAAATATAAGCGATTGTGTAGAATTTGCAACATAGAAAAAAAGGGTTAACTAACAAAAGAAATAATCAACAAATTAATGTTACCTAACGCAAGAAAATTTACTTTTCCACTTATCCGCTAATTTATGTGTGTTTTAAAGTATTTTAAAGCGCTTTTATTCACATATTTCATTGATGACTTCGGAGCCTTGTTAACCCGACGCATTCAAGATGACGTCAGATTTTACTCGATATCGTGACTAAAGTATTGAAAGAAGTGAAGGTTTTAACCATAAAAACAAGTTGGAATTCTCATGTGTGACTATTTTAATAGAGATATGAATGAGGTGTGACGTAAGATATTCAATATATATATATATATATATATATATATATATATATATATATATATATATATATATATATATATATATATTTAACATAGTTCACCCCAAACAAGGCAGGCCGCCACTGTAGACGTAAAGGGCTACTGAGAAAAAAGGTGATGCCTTTTTTTTTGGGGGGGGGGGCAACCTTAATTGGGAGCTGCGTAGCGAGATGTCTGTTTACATTGGTTTTAAATGTCTGCATGTCAGTACCGTCAGGAAAACAGGAAACAGGGATGGAGTTCCAGAGTGAAGCAGCACGAGGAAAGAAGAATGTTGAAATGAGATTATAGTTTGAAATAAAAGACATAAAAATAAATAGTTAAATTAACAAATGAATTAATAGATAAATGGTTCAATGTATTTTGTATAAGTTAGATTATTTGGACCACTGTTGCGTCTTGTCAAACTCGGAAATATTTATTTTTTCACTCCAAACAAAGCAAGTTGCCTATGTAGACGGAAGTAGCTACTGATAATTAGGGTGACAGTTTAGGGGGTCATCTTCAATTGGGGGCTATGCAACGAGATTTTTGGTCACATTAGTTTTAAATTTCTGCATGTCAGTACCATCAGGGAAACAGGGAGCAGGGAGGGAGTTCCAGAGTCCAGCAGCACGAGGAGAGAAGCTTTTGGAGTAGAACGCTCTTCGGCATCTGGGGACCTCCACAGTGAATGGATGAGATTTGGCAGATTGTCGGGTTGGTCTAGTTAATTTACGTCATCGGGGCAGGGGCACCAGAGCAGAAAGGTTTCTAAATAAGCAAAACGATTTTTATATCTCTACTTTCACAAGACAAAGTTTGAATAGCATTCTCTGCCTTGACATGGTGCACGCCGACCTGAGATCCAAGGTCTTCCCAGACACCATCCAAGTTAGCAAAGTTTCTCAGTTAGTGGTACAAATGAGTCCTGCTCCCTTTTTTGTTTTCGGATATAGAGAACCTTCGAGATTCCCACTCTCCATTTTTTTATTTTATATCTTCCCCCACAATATTACCTATCTTGGAGGAAATCACACAATCCAAACCCCGAATCCCTGTCAACTTTCTCTTTTTTATCCTCCAATAATCCCGTATTTAATCTTTGTCTCCACATTTAGAAAAAGTCTTGCTGGTTTTCGACCCTGTAAACAACCCGGTAAAACAGTGAGCAGTTCATACCTAGGTAGATTTGGGACGGCCCTACCAACCACCATACTTGTAATTTTATTTTTTAGCAACCTCTGTTGTTTACTAGCACCCTCACCAACTGATGATTTTTGTACATATATTTAAAAAAAAAAAATTATCAAACCATTGGGGATAATGTTATGTAGTTTTTTACCCATAGAGTGAATGTGGTATTTTTTGTGACTGAAACTAGTTTAGAGAATAGACCAAGAAAACGACAGCCGACCCTCAACTCACCCAACCCAATTTTGGTATTTGTCCCACATCTTATTTTATGAAAAAAAATTACTATACTTTGAATTTTTTGTAAAATTTTAAAAATAAATAAAATTTTTAAAATAAGTAAAATTTTAGAAATAAATAAAATTTTAAAAATAAATAAAATTTTAAAAATAAATAAAATTTTAAAATAAGTAAAATTTTAAAAATAAATAAAATTTAAAAAATAAGTAAAATTTTAAAAATAAATAACATTTTAAAAATAAATATAATCTGTACTTTCTCTCGAAATTTATTGACAAGAAATTTTAGAAAAATAAAATCTACCACGAAATTAGATTTATTTTTAAATAGAGTTAGACATATTTGAAATAAACTGCCTTACAACATTAAAATGAGATTTAATTAACTTATTTTAAAGATATTACTTGATTAATTCAGAAACAATGGTGCAAATGAATTAATAAGAACATTTTTGGGGAACTCATCTGATGATAATTTCAAAAAGAATTTAATGTATTCATTTTGTATATTCTGTGAAATTTTATTCATTTATTATTCAAAATGTTCAAATGAGATTATAGTTTAAAATAAAAGACATACAAATGAATAGTTTAATTAACAGATGAATTAATAAATAAATGGTTCAATGTTTTTTTGTAATAATTTAGATTATTCGAACCACTGTTGCGTCTTGCTTAACTCGGAAACATTTATTTATTTTTTCAAACTTTGTTCACCCCAAACAAGGCAAGTATCCCCTGTAGACGGAAGTAGCTACTGATAATTTAGGATGACAGTTTAGGGGTCATCCTAAATTGGGAGCTGTGCAACGAGATGCTGTTCACATTAGTTTTAAATTTCTGCATGTCGGTACAGTTGGGGAAACAGAGCAGGGAGGAAGCTCGAACGGCCGGCAGCATGCGGAAAAAAATATTGGAGTAGAAGGCTCTCCGGCATCAGGGGGCATCCATAGTGAATGGATTGGATTTAGGTGATTGTCGCGTTGTCGAATTAGAGAATCTATAGAGAATTTCAAAATGAACCCTTAATTTGCACCACGGGGGTTTATTGTATTTGTTCCGCCAGCCATGATCGGGTATTGATTTACTCCTCTCCAGGAGTTAGGCACAAGGCCAGTTGTTATCTTACTCTCACAAGTAAGATGTGCCCCAATGTCGGATCGGGAAAGTGGGGTTTAACAATTGCCTGGGCAGCCCTGTAGGCACTCCCCGGTAAGGGCGCCTCAGGCAGTAAGCAATAAACTTACTCCTCCCCAAAGGAGGGAGGCTAAGCCTGGTAGGGTGCACCTCCTAGAACTGCACAGGACAGACCCATACACCGGCGTAAATCAAGTCCCAAAGCCCAAGACAATACCAGTCTATGGGGTGCAGTATCCATCGGAACAGATACTACACTTTCATCTTAGCCAAAAGGTCGGGTAGAAGTCTTTAGTAAATATTGTTATGTTATTCTTAGTTAGAATAACCTGTAGTTAGGATTGAACCTTCAACCTCCAGAAGATTGTAACTCGGTAGTTATTATTATTTAACAAGTTTACCTTTTGTGCCACGTGATCATGCACACGAATGGTTCCGTTTGAAACTCCGTATAGATTCGTCTGTTTCTTAGCAAATCTGCAAATCTGCGTCAAAGTTATTCACAGAAAGCGGTAGTTAGTGAGACTTAACAACAAAAGTAGATCGCTATCCAGTGAGTGGCAGGGAAATGCGCACATGATCCAGCAACTATTTTCTTTTGAATTCAATTAGCCATTGTTTAAAGCGGTTCTGCAAGCGAGCTGACCCCTGAGAAAGAAATAACAACAGTTCAGCGATTTAGAGTCATGTTGGTCGGGCTACGCATCCAAACCGGTGGAGCTGAAATTGGAAGGTCGTGAAAAGAGCGGGTCTATTAAAGGTTGGTGAATCTAAACGTGCGGCGAATGGAGTTTCTTATTGTGAGACGATAGATTAGCCAAAGGCAACGGTTCAGATATCGTATCTCATATCATCTCTCTCCATCGCCCCAAACACTTTCTCACACCTGAGACTAATCAGACCATGTATCGAGTATTGATGTCATATTTCGGCTGGTGAATCTCCGTCCCATTTGAGGGGTCTTGATAAGGTGGAGAAACGTATCTGTAATTTGATTGGCTACACCCTTTCCTTTTCTCTGCACCCGCTCTCTCACAGACGTAATCTCGCTAGTCTCAGTCTTTTCTATAAATACTATTATGGCATTGTTAGTCACAATTGTGTTGTATATTCCTTGCTTACGTGCCCCAGCTAGTTTGACTCGTTGGTCGAGTAGTCTCCATAAATTCGCTGTTTTGATACCACATTGCAATACAGCTTCCTATTCCAGTGGCTTCTTTCCGAGAACTGACGGGTTGTGGAACTCTCTTCCTGCTGACTGTTTTCCTCTTACCTATAAACTTAGTCTTTTCAATATTCAGGCCAATAGGCATCTTCTGAGAGCGTTTTCAATAAAGAAAAATTCACAGTGAATCTAGTGCATAGAATATCTCATTACCATAATCATCTAAACAGCATTACATTTAGTTCTCTTTATTACACGTAGATATATTAAAGTCGTCGCAAATTAAAGTGTTCTTCCTTGAGGAATTAAAGTTAAACCGTTGTTTACAATTCCTAAAACAATATCAGAGGTATTTTATATTCAACAGCTTTTCTAAAACCAACTAAGCACACAGCTAAAATATAACTAATAGCTAGCAGCCATCCGATTCTATAATGAAAACACTTAACTATGCTTATATAAAAATATATTTAAACTATTGACTATTAAAATTACACTTTATCATATTTAAATAAAAATTAAATATTTAAAACAGTGGATATATATCAGAGTAATCTCGTATAGGCAGATACAATTAATATTGCTTTTTTTGAAGTGGTGGTTTTATGCATAGCTTTTCTAAAACAAAATTACAATACAGCTAAAATATTATCAATGGCGCCAAGCAAACTATCACCATCTCGACATTGTCATACGCAGTCAGAACAATGCACACACTTCTTCGTCAACCAACATAAACTCCAAGTGTAAAAAGTTGATAAATAACTCGCACCGGATTATGTTTGAGCCAACCTCAAATAATCACCGCTTCTTTCAGGCATCGCGATAGACCATATATATCAGTTTGAGGTACAGCTATCTACACTAAAGAGCCGTGATCTATTGAAACGGCTTTCTGTGGATAATTATATATATATATATATATATATATATATATATATATATATATATATATATATATATATACCCCTAATAATTACCTATCACCAATGCTTAAAGAAAAAGAACGAAAATAATTTGAATTTAACTCCCAGCATGCCCGATGCTTCAGTTCTTTCTACCTACTACCGCGAATTCCATCACAGAGCGGATAAATACGTCAGACCAACAAGACGTTTCTTCGATAAACAAAACTATAAGTTTGTTTATTTAAAAAAAAATATCTTTGAAAATGGAGTGTTTCTCCGAAATATATAAGATAACAGTAAAAAAAAAATCTATCTTGCATTGTAAGGGCTTTCTATTGACACTTATTACCTATCAGCAATGCTTAAAAAAAGAACGAAAATAATTATATATATATATATATATATATATATATATATATATATATATATATATATTAGTACTTCATGTATCCACATAAAATATTATAAGGAGATATAATTTTTTATGTGTCCGTTTTCAGTATTTACTTCAACAGTGCTCGATACGTAAGTAGAGCTAGGTAGTAAGCAATGAAAATATATATGGCAATCAAGCTACACAGAGGCTCCGGTGTTTCACCCCCGGGGGAATCGGCAGGCTAAATGCATTTAGCCTAACGATTCCCCCCGGGGATGAAACACGGGAGCCTCTGTGTAGCTTGATTGCCATATATATTTTCATTGCTGACTATATATATATATATATATATATATATATATATATATATATATATATATATATATATATATATATACCCCTAATAATTACGACATCGTTATGGGGGGCATCGGACTCAGCTAAAGTTACAGACTTAGTAGGTCTCTTCCTCTTGCATGAACTCAGACAGGAATTTAAGAACATGCAGGGGGACTGTACAGGGATGATGCCCTATTCGTTTCTAAAGATAGACCTAGAATTTACAATAAAACTATCAACCACTTGCATACCTTCTTCAATAACTTCGGCCTCACAAAGACCATCGACAAAGGGGAAAAAACTTCCAATTTCCTCGATGTCACATTGGACTTAAACTCCGGGACTGCCCCCTATTACAAACCCAATCTTACGCTATTCTATGTGCATAAACACTCTAACCACCCTAAATCGATAATAAATTCAATAGTCCCCTCTCTCTCAAATAGGATCTCTAAACTATCAGCTAACAAAGCAATATTCGACCAAAATTAAAATTTTTACTACAATGCCCTGCTTAATTCGGGATATCAAGACAAGATAACCTATAAACAAGAACGCCCCACGCACCATAAGCCACACCGAAACATAATCACGCACAAAATGATGCAGACACATAGTGATTACAATAATAGAAATACTAATTATAATACGAACACGAATAACTCAAATAACACCAAATATAAGGAACACATTAACCACCACCCTGAAAATAAACGCAAACGATTAAGGAGAAAGAAAAATATCTGGTTCAACCCTTCGTACAATAACAATTTTAAAACCAATATCCCTAGGGAATTTTTCAAAATAGTTGAAAATTCATTTAGATACACACACAAATACAATGCCATCCTAAATAAAAATAATATCAAGATATCGTACCCCACAATGCCTAACATAACATAAACCATAATAAGTACTAACAATTAGAAAATCAAGCGTGTCCAATCAATCATTACCCCAGCTACACCAACTAATAATTGCAACTGCCATAACCCATCAACATGTCCATTAAATAATAACTGCATACACAAAGATGTGGTCTATGCATGTACCGTAACTAAATTACCCCAACGCACCACTGACCTAAACAATACCACCGAAGAGAAGAGACCCACGACAACACCTGGACATGGCTAAGAACAGTACACTTGAACAAGAAACGGAATACCTACTGACAGCTGCACAGAACAATGCGATTTGAACTAACTACATTAAAGTTAAATAGATAACACCCAGGAAACAATAAATATAAACTGTGTAAACAAAGAGATGAACCAGTGAATGCAGCGAAATAACCCAAACGGAATACAAGAACAGACGCGGCTGTGTGGACGAAAGCAGTACACTGAAAAGTATGCAAACAACTGCATTTTGAACTTGCAGAAAAATGGTAGATACACAAACTGGAGACAGTATTAAAAAACGAAAACCACGAAATACTATCAGACATGGAGGTACAAACAGATAAACTCATCCAAGCAAGCAGACTTGACGTCATAATAGTTCAGAAAAAATGAAAAAAGCAAACTGCCAAATTGTAAATATTGCCGTCCCAGCAAAACTAAAAATCAAGAAGACAGAAACACGAAGCAAATACACGGAAATAGCCAGAGGACTGAAAAAATATAGAATATAAAAAAAATCAATATAATACCAATAATCGTAGGAGCACTATGAACAGTCCCAGGAAACCTTGCTAAAAAGACTAAGAGAAATTTGAATCAAAGGGAAGACTAGCACTAAACAATAGACGGCAATGATGAAAACAGCTGAACTCTTAAATTAAATCCTTGAATGCGGAAATCAACCCACAAAAATAAACTACGTACACTAAACAGCCACATGAAAATTTACAACAGAAATATAACAAAAACTTTGTCGGAACACTACGTGAACTTAAACGAAATGAAACTGCAAGAAATCTTATGAACCGAGGAGGCAGAGCAATAACAAGACCTTCACTGGAAGAATGCTTAGAAGAGTACTGGGACTTTAGGAAGGTTTATTGCCACCCAAATGCCAGAGAAGACCAAGGGTCGTGGCCAGCGGAAAATCAATGGTAAGCGGCTGTTGCGATAGCACAACGTCAGTTGTAATGGTTATCGAAAAGTGTGGAGTATACTGAAAACCTGGAGAGACTTGCTGTCACTCAGACTCCAGGGAGCACCACCGGTTATTATCAATGAACAATCACTGATGATGACCTGTGTGAGAACTCCTAGTGAGCACATAATGATGATGATGATGATGATGATGATGATGATGATGGTGGTGGTGGTGGTGGTGGTGGTGGTGGTGGTGATGATGATGATGATGACGACGACGACGATGATGATGACGACGACGACGACGATAATGATGATGATGATGACGACGATGACGATGACGATGATGATGACGATGACGATTACGATGACGATTACGATGATGACGATGACGATGATGACGATGATACATAATCGCAATGGACACCCGCACAAAACAAAGCGATCAGAACAAACTACATCAAATCCAAGAAAGGAGGCAGGAAAACATTTTCCTAGGATAAGATTGATGTATGTTCTCCCAAATTCGAAACTTTCAATGGCCATTATTCGAAGCAAATTACATATATTTCACATTGTTAGTGTTATTGTTTTTATTCAAACTATTATCGCGACGCCAATGCTTCCGGATGAAATTAATTTAAAATAAAAGAACGAACTAAGCATAATAAGCCACCTCATAAAATCTCCGGGGATAATAATCCCCTGAAAAGGGATCCGTTCTTATCCTATTTTGCGGAGGGCTAACACCCCTACCCGCACACACACACGATCTGCTTATGGATATTAATAACTTATTTAAGAAGATAACACCGAATGGTGGTTATCGTTATAAAGATAGAGTTAGCTTGTAATCCGTATTTACTAGACTAAGCCGTGTCTATTTAACAGAGGAAATAATCTTGGAAATTACTAGCAACGACTTGCAAATGTAATAAGATTAAGGAATAAAGAAGATATTAATAAAAAAAAACGGATTTTATGCACAAAAAATCGAGTTTTGTTCATCTTTCTTTCTTTGCGACATATCAACCATTTGGTGGGTAATACATACTAGATTTTCCTTACTGTTGAATCATCAATTACAAAGGTCCAAATCTACTCGAGGATATGTGTTGATGAGATGTGCGGATTGTGAGTCGAAAGATGAGCAACAATTAATTGTATGAACTGAGTTTTATTACTTACACGGCGGTTTATGAAAAGTATTTGTTGACATTAGATTGAAGACGACCATGTAGTTATCTGCAGAGAGTAATTCATCAGTAATATATTAGAAAACAGAAAGCTCTTGCAAAGCTATTGCAAAGCTATTGTAAAGCTATTGTAAGGCTCTTGCAAAGCTCTTGCAAAGCTCTTGTAAAGCTATTGCAAAGCTATTGCAAAGCTCTTGCAAAGCTATTGCAAAGCTATTGTAAAGCTCTTCCAAAGCTATTGTAAAGCTATTGTAAAGCTATTGTAAAGTTCTTGCAAATCTATTGTAAAGCTATTGTAAAGCTCTTCCAAAGCTATTGTAAAGCTATTGTAAAGCTATTGTAAAGTTCTTGCAAAGTTCTTGCAAAGCTCTTGCAAAGCTATTGTAAAGCTATTGTAAAAGCTCTTGCAAAGCTCTTGCAAAGCTATTGTAAAGCTCTTGCAAAGCTTTTTCAAAGCTCTTGCAAAGCTATTGTAAAGCTATTGTAAATCTCTTGCAAAGCTCTTGCAAAGCTATTGTAAAGCTCTTGCAAAGCTTTTGCAAAGCTCTTGCAAAGCTATTGTAAAGCTATTGTAAAGCTCTTGCAAAGCTCTTGCAAAGCTATTGTAAAGCTTTTGCAAAGCTCTTGCAAAGCTATTGTAAAGCTATTGTAAATCTCTTGCAAAGCTCTTGCAAAGCTATTGTAAAGCTATTGTAAAGCTCTTGCAAAGCTCTTGCAAAGCTATTGTAAAGCTCTTGCAAAGCTTTTTCAAAGCTCTTGCAAAGCTATTGTAAAGCTATTGTAAAGCTCTTGCAAAGCTATTGTAAAGCTATTGTAAAGCTCTTGCAAAGCTATTGTAAAGCTATTGTAAAGCTCTTGCAAAGCTATTGTAAAGCTATTGTAAAGCTCTTGCAAAGCTATTGTAAAGCTATTGTAAAGCTCTTGCAAAGCTTTTGCAAAGCTATTGTAAAGCTCTTGCAAAGCTATTGTAAAGCTATTGTAAAGCTCTTGCAAAGCTTTTGCAAAGCTATTGTAAAGCTATTGTAAAGCTCTTGCAAAGCTCTTGCAAAGCTCTTGTAAAGCTCTAGCAAACTTCTCTCCATAGAATTTCCGCCTAACGCTTGGCACATGGGGTAAATAAAAGGAAAGTAGTGGTAGCAAGGCGAGTTCTGTCTGTGAATAACTTACACGGAGGAATCCGAGATTGGACCTCAGCCGAGCACCTTCCATGGAAATAACGATATAGTAGAGAGAGAGAGAGAGAGAGAGGGAGAGAGAGAAAGAGAGATCTGACCAGAAGGCTCGAACCCATAATGACAGATAACCTTTTTAAATATAAGACACCATAAACCTCTTCCTATTTTCTGTTTATTCTGTTCAAGACATGTGATGAATGAAATTAGAACGTTTTTTTTTTGGTATAAAATTAAGTAAAGATTGAAACGTCTTCTTGACTGCTTAATTAAAACGAAATTAATGGAAACGTGAAATTTGAGCGAATCCGTCTGTCCGTTATTTTCTTATATCATTCATTTCTTCTCTGTGTTCTCTTCAACCTCATTCACAGTTCTTTCCTTTGTTAAACGACGATTAGGAGAACAGTTTTTTGTTTGTGTTTTTACTAAAGGGTCACCACTTATCAAGGTCGAAAAGCCACTCGAGTATAAGGGTTAATGAGTTCGTCAAGTGGACTGTAAGATAGACAACACCGTGATGATTGGTCAAGATTGTTGAAATAGGGCAGAGTTTGATTATTTAAGATGAAACCTCAACAAAAATTCATTTGGCTTGAAAACGACTATGTTGTAGTCAACTACGAAAACAATCCGGGGAATTGTGTTCAACATACGGTTAGTTCTTGGAAAGAAACTCCGCTCATGGAAGTTCTGTTTAGTTTTTGCTACACAGAGAAATACAGGGAAATTATTGATAATGGTTGTATCTAAACGAGTTTCCATTGTGATTTATTTACAACGTGGAACCATAAGGTAACGCTCAGTCGAACACTTACCATCAAAATAACGATAGAGCAGAGAAAGACTAGCAACATCTCTTCTGTGCAAAAGTGGCTCTAGGGAAGAAAAGAGACTTCGAAGTGTTATATATTAGTTTCCGTGATCACATAGTGGCTCGATGGTTTCCACGTGTGGACGGTGTTGCTGGTGGCCCCGACTTCGTGGCTGGAATCTAAATTGGATAATTGATAACTATGAACATGAAACATCGGTTAAGATAAATAATAGTGCAACTCAATTAAACAAACACCGTGCAGATTTATTCGTATATCATTTATCAAGGTAGCCATGGGGAAGGGATAACTTCGCGCTTCAATAACATTTGTGAACGTTTTCTCTCATGTATCACGTGACCTGTTCGATCAAATACGAGTTCGCACGCTTCAGTTCCACATTCCGTCTCCGAAACATACAAATAGTGCAACATTAAAACAAAAAAAAACAGATTATAATGATGCTTAATATTGAACTACAAAAGATACCATTTTTATCATCTTATCATATGCAGAGTATTACTTCCGCTCCTGTGTATTTTTCGTTTACAAACGACATTCCCGTCTGATATATGAGACAAATCTTAATCTATGTATAACATATTAGGGTGCGGCAACTACTCCAGGAGAAGGAAAACTCCGAGATAATACTTGCTATCAGGTAGATTTCTTTCATGTAGTATAATGTTGGGTATCGGGTTTAGCATACCGGATATAACACCTGACAAGAAAAAAATAAAACCCAACTGATTTACACAGACATACGCCTGGCCGGAGAATACGCAGTTATTTAACGTGAACGCAATTTCAATGGTAACCTGCAAACAGAAATACACCCGTCGCTAAATAAAAAAATAAAATAGATGCAAGACACATTTTGTAAGTGACGTGGTTATATTAACTGCGTAGATCAAACCCCAACATGGGAGTTGAAGTTGTGGATGCTTGGGTGTTCAAAAATGTTATATCAACTAGTAAAATGTGAGATCAAACAGAGGCTGCTGGCTAACAAATTCGAGATATCAACTTCCGTCAATTCCTCTGCTTTTTCCACTCCCTCTCTCTCTCTCTCTCTCTCTCTCTCTCGCTCTCTTTCATCCTAATCGTTAACCGCAGCGGAGCAATAAAATATAATATTATATTTGTATACATAAGTTTTTATCGTGAAGTGACGTACATACATATATCGCGCAGCTATATTATAATCTATTTTATGGTGGAGAGGGATGATTGTCGACCACAATACATAATCAGCAAGAATAAATGCATGTGTTCATGGACTATCAGCCTTGTTTTCGAGCGAATTGTTTGTTTTTTATATAAAAAATTGTTTGTTTTTTTATATAAAAAATTGTTTGTTTTTTATATAAAAAATGTGCTCCGGCTGTCAAGAGCTTCTTCAGGTAACATTCTTCTTTATCAATGTTCAAACTACGATCAAACGCCTCCGGGAAGTTCCATTTCCACATAGAAAAAAAAAGACACATTATTTGACCCGTCTGCCCCCATAATGTGCACAGCTAATTTATCTTCAGCCAATAAAGAACCAGACGAACTGACCATTGCACCTGCTGAGGAGGTACACAAACACGGGTAAACGGGACACTCCTTTCTTTTTTATTTGTTGGCAGGATGTTTAGGGACAAAAGATGTAGAGTAGCCAAAGTGAAAACGCCCCTTTTTTGTTGTTATTTTGGTGAAGAGATTATTTGTTGTTAATTTTTTTCATATTTTTGTCGTTTATTTATGGTTTGTTTGAGTGAATGTGTAAGTAGGTGAGTGTGTGTGTGTGTCCATGTGTATGAAAGAGAGATAGAGGGAAGGAGACAGAGAGATGGAGCGAAAGAGAGAAAGGGATACTTCAATAGTGAGATACAGAATGAGAGTGAGAGGGGAAGGCAGAGCGACAGAGACGATAAGGGTGATAGAAAGGGCGTAATTATATTAGAAAGAGAGAGAGAGAGAGAAAGAGAGAGACTTCAATAGTGAGATACAGAATGAGAGTGAGAGAGGAAGGCAGAGCGACAGAGATGATAAGGGTGATAGAAAGGGCGTAATTATATTAGAAAGAGAGAGAGAGAGAGAGAGAGAGAGAGAAAGAGGGAGATACTTCAATAGTGAGATACAGAATGAGGGTGAGAGAGGAATGCAGAGCGACAGGGATTATAAGGGTGATATAAAGGGCGTAATTATATTAGAAAGAGAGAGGGGGGATGAGAGAGAGAGAGAAATAGATAGATACAAAGAGGGTGTGTGTCAAGGGGATGTACACCGCATTATAAAGAGAGCTACAGTATTAATGCGAGGGAGAGATGGAGAAGAAGATATATATATATATATATATATATATATATATATATATATATATATATATATATATATATATATATATATGCAGAATCCCTATTTACTTACCTCCCCACGAGTTCAGAGTAAAACAAAAGGTCAATGTTTAATGCGTGGAAAATCCAACTCCCCTAAAAAGGGAACTCTAGATGGGGACAAAAATAAGAATTGCCTAAATTTAGAAGAATTTATCCTCCACTGAACCAGAACGGAGAAGACAAAAAGTAGTATGCCAACAGATACAACACTTCGCTCCTAGTGCTGCATGAACAAGGACGGCTTCTCTTAAGCAGCGTTTATCAACTATTATTGCTCAGAGATCAAAAGGCTATTTAACACTTAAGCGTGACAGGTGGACAAATGGGGGACGGACAGAGCCTCTTTTAAAGAAGCGTGGACGCATGGAATTAATGACTTATATTATTTCACGTCTTCGTAACTGATTTTCATTCACTTTGAGGATTTAGCGATGAAGATGTTATTTCAAATGTAAGCGTGATGAACTGACCAACCTATCGCCCGACCGACAGAGCCTCTCCGATGCGTTGACGCACCTAAAAAGAAAGAGAGGCGTTTCCGTCCGTATGATATCAATCAATATCGGCTTGGAAGGAATTGCGTGACCCTTTAAAAACCTTATGTTTTTTTTTTGTTGTGGTTGTGTTGGGTGGAGAAGGGCTTACCAATTGTCCAAGATGTTTGGTGCTAGCAATCATTCTTCAACAATTTCCCAACCCTCGAACCAATTCTCCACCCCCTAATTTTTCTCTCAGGGGGATTCTCAATTACCAGTATGGTTTTACGAAATGATCCTTAAATTGGAAGTCGTTTGTTTGAAAGTCGGGAGGTCAAGGGTTACATCATATGCACATTGCTGGGTCAGGGGTTATGTAATAGGGCCGTTGATGGATCAAGCGTCAATCGTTGTTTCATAGGAACGTTATTGATACTGGTTATTTTTAAGTTACCGTAGTTCTCGACACATAGAACGCACATTTTACAGGGTCCATAATTAGATCAGTGACCATTCGGACATACCAGCTAACTTACCATAAGCATATTTTATACTACTACAACTAAGCTAAACTCAAGTAATGAGCACTGTTACAGTAAATACTAGAAAATTATATACTTAATATTTTGTATAAATATATATATAAAATAGTAATATATATATATATATATATATATATATATATATATATATATATATATATATATATATATATATATATAAAGATAAATGAAAGAAGAAAGATAAATATGTACGAATGACAAATTTATTTCAACTTCGATTGTTCAATGCAATGTGTATTCGGTAAAAACATGTTTATTTTTCTTTCCTTAAGCCAAGGCTTTTCAAAGATTAAAATCTTATCATCAGAGGAATAACGTAGATAGAAGAGCCAAAATTCAAAATTTGAAAAAAATAAAGTAACGGAAAGTAAGAGTGTGCGCGTAAAAATACGAAGTCTGTCCAGTTGGTGAGTGTCCGTAGATAAAGTGGCAGGTGTAAGGATATTTAAAGATGGAAAAAATGGTTTCGTGAAGGCAGCGTTGAAAATGGTCAAAAATGAAGTAAATCCAATAGAAAGATGTTTAGTTCAATCGTAAATGGAACGCGCTTATTCGGATGTAAATATATATTAATACATATTAAATTATTATTACCTTCAGATGTCAGCGTTTCAAGCTTATTGCTCTCATAAGTGTAAGAAGTGATACTTTCTCTTTCTCTTTCTCTTTCTCTTTCTCTTTCTCTTTCTCTTTCTCTCTTGCTCTAACTTTCCCTCTCTCTTGATATATATATATATATATATATATATATATATATATATATATATATATATATATGTACAAGTGCAGATTAGTCATCCGAGGCTATAGCAATGCGATGTAGTTGCCGTAAGATGGAACAGTGAAAAGAAATAAACGAAGAGAGAAAGTGAAACTCAAAACGATTTATTAATAATTTCACGAAAAACTGATTAAATACCAAAATAGTAAATACTGTCTGGTAAGTAACAGTTCGGCAAAGGGTAATCTTAAATTTTCGAAAGAAAAACTTTCATTTTCAGAAGACAACAATAAAAGACCGAGTGGGTCGAAAAAACGGGAAAAACCGGTGTCAAAACATAGAAATACGGCAGCAGACAATTTGAAGTAGTAGGGACGCAGAGAATGTCAAAATCAACTAAAGTTAAAATATTATAAACATTTGCTTATTAATATACTAATTATTATAATTTTATTATATTTTATTTTATATGATTCATTAATTAATTTTTTTTTCTTTATTCAATTCAAATTTAAATTTACGTGTGGGCTGTTATTATTTAATATGCGTCATCAAAGGGAGATAACTTATGGCAGCAAAAAACTCATCGTTGAACGTACCATTAGTGTTTGTAGAAGCAGGTTCGAAATAAGGTAAAATTCAGTCCTATTTTAGGAAAAAAATTCGCACCTGAAGCAATAAACATCCGTTGAAGTTGTGTAAAGGTAAATACTATGGAATGACCCAGACTATCTGTACAGATTGAAGAAAGTTGCGGTCTGTTAAAGTTTAGGATGTGAGTTGCGTACCAAAAGCCATTTGGAGAACGTCCATGGGCTTTGCAGATAAAGTTTTTATGGAGTTATTCAATTCAAAGTGAATTTTTATCATTTTACTTTGAATCAAAACAATCTCTGTTCAGTATTAAGGGGTTGTCTGCTAAGCATGTTGTCAATCTTCCACCTCTACTCAATCCGACCTTAACACTTCAGAGAATGAAAGATAACATAATTTCATTTTCCTAATTTTAGTAAACTTAATGTTTCGCAGAAGCCCTTCGTACGAAACAAAAGTGTTTGTTTTCATCATCATCATCATCATCATCATCATCATCATCATCATCATCATCATCACCACGGTTTTTGTATCACTCCTAGAGTAGAGACCCCTCCCTGATGTCCTTCCACCATATTCTACCATGGTTAGGCGTGGCAACGTAATGCACAGTTTGCTATCGAGGTTGTCTATCCACCGGGTCCTTGGCCTTCTTCTTAGTCGTTTTCATTGCCCTGTGGTCCATCCTCTCGCTCTAGATGTCCACCTGTTGTCTGTACATCTCGAAAAGTGACCTGCCCATCTATGTTCTTATGGTGGTGATGGAATGGTTTACTTCAGTTTGATGTCTGAAGATTTTTATTCGTATAAAGCATTATATATACATATATAGATATGGTTATAGCAAGGGAGGGCCTGTGGACGATGTGTTAAAGCACTTGTCTTTGGGCTCGATCCCACTCACGGCATGCGAATTTTCGGGTCTGAAAACTCCCTATGTCCACCCAGCAGTAAATGGGTACCTGACTAAAACTCAGGGAAGGTTCAAGGCAGCGGAAGGAGAGGGAGAACTCCGCCTTCCATATGCTGTGCCCTAGACACGGTGATTCTTAACAAATCACCGCCGCTACGGCCATGGGCAGTGTGCGATGACACTCGTGCGCGTCCAGGTTATGCGACCTTTACCTTTACCTTTTATACATACATATATATATATATATATATATATATATATATATATATATATATATATATAAATTGAAATTCGAGGAATCTTGCGTAATTAGTATCGAATGACTATGGAGAAAATTTAATGGAAATCTGAAGAATTTTAATTTTTAAATGGGGAACTGTATACATAGTGTGCCCATAAAAGCTTTCCAAATATTCCAAAGAAACTAATTTTTTGGAAATATTTATTACTTGATATTTTATACCCATTGCATACAACTAAAAAAAACTTTACGTCTTGCTACTGGGTTCCAAATTTGATAAAGGTATGTTAATTAGTTTAGAATTGAATCTTGTACATATGAATATATATACACTAAAATAATACCTATTAAGTAATCCTGTACACACGAATAGATATATACACTAGAAAAATTCCCATGAAGTAATCTTATACATACGAATATGACACACTAGAAAAATACCCATTAAGTAATCATGTCCATACGAATATATATATATATATATATATATATATATATATATATATATATATATACACACTAGAATAATACCCATTAAGTAAACCTGTACTAACGAATATATATACACAAGAATAATAACCATTAAGTAATCATGTTCTAACGAATATATATACACTAGAATAATACTAATTAATTAATCATGTACTTACGAATATACATACTCTAGAATAATACCTATAAAGTAATCCTATACATACGAATATACATAAACTAGAATAATACCCATTAAGTAAACCTGTATGATCGAATATACTTACATTAGACCAATACATATCAAGTACTCTTTTACATATGAATATATATACACTAGAATATTACCCATTAAGTAATCCTGTAAATACGAATATATTTGCACTAGAATAATACCTATTAAGTAATCCCTTACATTCGAATATATATACACTAGCATAATACCTATTAAGTAATCCTTTACATACACATATATATATACACTAGAATAATATTCATGAAGTAGTTCTATACTTACCAATATATATATATATATATATATATATATATATATAAATATATATATATACAAGAATGATATCCATTAAGTAATCCACTACATACGAATATATATATATATATATATATATATATATATATATATATATATATATATATATATATATATACTACAATAATATTCTTTAAGTAATCCTTTACATACGAATATATATATACACAAGAATAATACCCATTAAGTAATCATGTGCATAAGAATATATATATATATATATATATGCACTATAATAATATTCATTAAGTAATCCTTTACATACGAATATATATATATATATATATATATATATACACTAGAATTATACATATTAAGTAATCCTGTATTTACAAATATATATATATATATATATATATATATATATATATATATATATATATATATATATATATATATATATACAGAGAATCTGCCAAAATATATATATATATTTATATAGTATAATTTTTAATTTATACAAACATTATTGGTTACATATGTCAATACATGTTTCGGTTGAACTCTTCACAGAGAATCTACCTTTTCAGACCAAAGAAGACAGATATGTAACCAATAATATTTGTATAAATAAACATTTACACTTAAGAACAGTTCTACTTGTAATTGACCACTTTTATAAACACTGGAGTTTTAATGGATTTACATCTACTAAAACTAATACAATATGCGTATATATATATATATATATATATATATATATATATATATATATATATATATATATACATACAAAACAACTAAGAAACAAATCCCGCGGAAAGTAGTAATTCTCGTGTGAAACCTTTACGTCTACGTCAAAGTGGTCATGATGCTGTTCCTCCAACACATGCGGCATTGCCGTCCGTTGATAGGCACCACCTTTGTACGAGGAAATCACTGTGTACTACACAATACATCACGTGGCCATTTGGCCAGTAAGAAATTCCCTAAACTTTACACTTTGTAATTCTTTGATATTAATTGTTGTGTCGATCAAAATTACGTTTTTATTTTGTTGTAATTCATTATTCCGTGTATAGATTGGTTTATAATAAGCTATACAAAGCAGGAAGCCTTCATCGTAGATGTTGCGAACATGGAACAGGATTTGCAGTGATGTATAGTTTATAGGTTTTATCAACGTATTATCATCATGTACTGACAAAGAGCTCTCACACAGGCAGTAATCAGTGATTGCTCACTGATAATCATCAGTGTTGTTCCCTTGAGTCTGAGTGACAACAAGTCTCCCCAGATTTCTAGTGCTCTCAACCGCTTTTTGATAACTACTGCAAATTAATTTGCGTTATCCCAACAGACCTTTACGATCGATTTCTCGTTGGTAACTACCATTAGCCTTCTCTGGGATTTGGATAGCAATAAGCCTCCCCAATGTCCCAATTGTTATTGGCGGCTTCTATAGTAGCATTCAATTACCTGTCCATTCTCTTTTGCGGTTCATTCTTTCTATGGCTTTTTGGTTTGTTCCTTTCATTCCTGTTTTATTGTGTTTGGTTTGTTTTCTTGTCATCAATTGAATTAGAGAAGTTACTTAGCTGTTTTTGGTCCGTTGTCTTGTACTTGACATTAAAAAAAGCCAATATTCGAAACGGCGGCCACGAAAATAGCCGATTGCATTCGTCATATTTCCACAAGGCAGTATGAAAGAAATACAGAGTTTGAATGAACGAACCGACGAATGGAAGGCTCTCCGACTGAAGTGTGAAATAAACCAATAGAAATCTCTCTCAAAAAGTCTCGTCTTCGAATGTTTTTGTCTCCATGCATGAAAACAGAATTTGCCCACAAAACAGGTACACCACTGCGATCACGAGCCAGCAACGGAGATGAGTGTGCCAGAAAACCCACGACCAACGGGGGCAGAAATCTATAAGGTAACTTTCTTTGTGCATAACATTTTGGGTCCTAACCTGTAAAACGAAAAGAACTAAAAATCTAATATGCCTAACGAACAATGTTTAAAATGTTAAAAGAATTTAAAAGAGAACTATGTTTAAAAATCCGTAATTTAAAATGTTTGAAGAACAGATGTTTTAACGAGAATTGTTGAACATAGGTTGACAGTTTGAAGGCTTAAAATCGCCCTAGGGAAATGTCGCCTAAAAGTGCCTTATAGAAATGAGTTAAAAAAAGGTGTAAAACGCTTCATAATCCTGTCATAAACTTTCGTATTGTTTTCGGTTACGACAAGATTTAATTCACAAGCGTTGTTATATAACAAATCCCCTTTTGAGGTTGCGCCCCTTTTGCTGTGGTTATGCAACATATCCCTTTTGGGACTGTGACCAATTGTTTAAGTGGTTTAAGAGAACTGCCACGGTCAATGCAGGAGTGGTGGCTATGCAACACGTTCCTATTGTTATAATAGTAATAATAATAATTATTATTATTATTTACTCACTAGGAGTTATCACACTGGTAATCGTCAGTGATAACCCACTGCCAACAACCTGTGGTATTCCCTGGAGTCTGAGTGACAACAAGTCTCCTCAGACTTCCAGTATGCTCCACCTCTTTTCGTTCATCACCGCTGATGACCTTGCGGTAATCGCAACAGCCACCTACCACCGATTTCACGGTGATAAGGGGCATTGGTCTCCTCTGGGGCCCGGGTGGCAACAAGTCTCCCCAAGGTCCCAGAGCTGTCCGCGCTCTTCCAGTGGAGGTCTGGTTTGCGCTTTCCTTCCTCGACCCTCTGTCCATAATTTCCGTGGTGTCAGCCTATGCTTGCGCCTCTTTCTCGCGGTTGTATTTTCGCCGGTTCTGTTGTCTTGTGCTTCCATGTGTTTGTTCTCCATTCGTTGCTTATGTGGGTTGGTTTCCGCATTCGAGGACATTTCTCAGGATTGTAGCTGTTTTGATCATTACTGTCCTTTTTATGGTCTCAGTTATCCCTTTGATTCCTATTTCTCCTAATCTTTTCTCCATGTTTTTAGGGACTGTTCCTAGTGCTCCTAGTGCTCCTATGATTATTGGTGTTATACTGACTTCCTTCATGTTCCATATTCCTTTCAATTCTCTATTATTATTGTTATTATTATTATCATTATTAATAGTATTATTACTATTATTTATGGATTTCCTTTTGATGCGTTCTCCCTATTTCTATGCCAATTCTGGTCTGTCACTCGATTTGTCACGCTTGAGTTTGATATTTGCATTTGCATAGGTAAACGCACAGATTGAAAGTATGCATTTTATTTTAAATTAAGTTAAAGTTTTTGGCAGAAAAAAAAACAACATGCAACAAACCATGTAAAGAGACAAGTGGAAGCAATTCACACCTGCAAACAGTCTAAATGTTTATCCAAAGCCGCTTTAAACCTGGATATGGTAGTTATCATCACAACCTCCTCTGACATGTTTTTCCACGGGGCAAAAACGCGGGCATGAATGCTGCCTGTATTTTATTGATCCAAAAAGCACAATGGTACATCTGTCTCGAGACAACGACTTGAGGTTGGGAAGAAAATCTTCTAAAAACGTAGATTTATATTCCCGGTGATGTCAGAATCAAGGCGTCTCGCAACCTCAAGTGAAAATAGATGTATTCTTTTGGAGTCGCTCTTTGTAGGTAAGCATAGAAAGTCCTTTCACCATCCAGGTTGTAAACCGTTTAACACGCTACAGGTAGATAAGGATGTGTAGCTTCGATAAAAAACGCAACAATAGGGCCGTGACAGATTTATTTATAGGAGACGGAAATGTTAGACACGCCTACACACATCTGTCCGCCTGTCTGTCAGAGTGAAGTTTGAAATAGTATTTTCATCGGCCAACCCGCAGATCCAATGAATTCATCGGGAGAATACGTGTTTTTTTTCATTTATAAGTGCTTGGGACTACGTGGCTCTTGAATCCTCTTTGTGCAGCGAGTCATCCTAGACGGGTTGAGCCGGCTTCCTTGGAAGAAGAAAGTTTCTAGGGTATATTGAATCCAAAAGTGGCCATCAGAAGTAGATCCTGGTTAGGGGAGATAATTTTGACGACGTCAGTTTTTTGCAGTGTTTTTGTTGAAGAAAGAGTCGCTGTCTTTCCATATATAGTGCCTCGTATTGTCAAATGGAAACCCATCTGGTTCAGGCCAGACTCAACTTCGCTTAACTTTATTGATCTAACGAGAACCGGAGTATGAACTAGCTGTACCTAATATATAACACAGAAGAAAACCAGTCAACGTCATATAGATTTTTAAAAATGTTTCAACATCCTTGATTTGCTTTGAATTGTCTGGCTACAACTGGCATTCGATTTTGAACTACTGATAAGGATTATCGAGAATAACTTATACTAACTGACGTCATTGCTTATTACAATAATATGACATGATTGAAGCAAATTGCAGACATTTGTTCGATTTGAAGTTCTCGAAATTTTTGTTTTATTTTTTAGCAAATACTAGAAGGCCCACGAAGTAATGAATGACCACACATATGTACTCCTTCTCTCAGTCATAACACCTATATTACCATTATTAAACTGTTCCGTTTCACCTTCCCCCTTTCGTCTTAATTTACGTCATTTACTTACGTCATCCTCTTCTTCTCTTACCTTGCTGCTGCTGCTACAACTACTCCCTTCTTTCTATTTAACTTCTCGTAACATTCGCGCTTCCCCTCGGCATCTAAAGCATCTAATTTCCCAAAAAGAAACACGCGAGGTTATCAGAGAGTTTGTATTATATAGATTATCTGATTTTATTGTTTCTGTTTTAGAGCTGTAGTTTGACAAGCATAACATTATTTAATTGTATTCAATCTCCTTTACAGTCTAACCAACCAACCAACAAACAAATGCACTAATTACGAAAATATTCCTTCTTTTGTGGCTTGTAGACTGATAAAAGTCCCTTGGTAAACTGGTTATCTGTCAATGTATCAAAGAACAAAGTATTACTTTACTGCCAGTAACTGATTTTATTTTCATTTTATAGACTTGTATCCATTCATATTCGTGTTTGAAGTGCGACCAGACTTCCTCCTACGTAACCCGTCATCTGTGGTCAGTCTATTTAAAGAGAGCTTGAATTTCGTCCTATTCAAATTGACACTGATGTCACTGGGACCCCGTTCTTCTCATTTTTATCTTTATTTATTTTTATTTTTTGTATTTCCACTTCTACTGGGTGACCATTTTTATTTGTCAATGGGATGTCCTTGCAAGCAGTTGAAGGAAGCAAAGAGGAGTGGAGGTGCCGTCCATCAGCCGAAACCTCCTGGTCCCGACAACGTAATAGGATGAACTGAAGCTTTGGCCATAGACAATCAATCAATCATATGACCAGAAAAGGGAAAAGAAAAAAATATAAAAAAAGTAAAAAAGAAAAAGAAAAAAAGAAAAAAGAAATCTGTATTAACAATACAAATAATAAAGAGGGCTTCTCCACCACCACCACCACTAAAGAAAGAAAGAAAAAATGCCTTCTCGAATGTTCTCCAAGAAGGCGACAACGGCGCGGGCTGCAAAGGCGACTAAAGCGAGTCGACATATTCAAAGAGAGAATTGTCTTACTTTCTGCATACACCCACCAACCCACACTCAAGCCAAAAAATGACATAGTGTTAAAGGTCATCTACTGGAGTTTGAAAGGGGCAATGACTTTGTTTTGTCCACTGGGAACGATGCTGAAGTGGCTTGAAAATGACAATGCCCTGGGAAAAGAGAAATGGACGAACCACCGAATAGAGATATTTTGCAACTTGGAAGGGGGATAGCCGCAAATGGAAAAGTTATTACGATATTCACAGTCGTTAATAAAATCAGAACAAGACTTTACGAGCATATAACCAAGCACTTCTCAAACTGGGAGCCGTGACCCGCTTCGTGATATAATGTCAATACTTTTCCGAATTTGTAAGTTTGATCAGAATTCTTTTAATTATTTGATCTTTTAACTGGAGATACTTAGCTCAATCTTAAAGTGATAATATCCGATGTAATAATATGTTGCATGTATTCATATGTTTACTAAACGTAGCCCTGACTCGTTGGGTAACACCCACTACCTCAATTTATTCTACTTTGATTTCATTCGAAGCTTCATAAACTGCGACGTATTTTGAAGACACTTTTTTTACAAACAGGTACCAGGTCATCAAGGCTCAAGTACTCTCGAGGACAATTGTTAAATCTTGATATAACTAAAATAATACGTTTCTTTATTCTTCTTCTTTCTTTTTGTTTTCTCTTTAACGTTTCTTTTCTTCTTCTTATTATTATTATCATTATATAGAAGTATTATTATTTTTTAATATTCTTATATACAAGTAAATATACTTATTATGTAAATTACATGGCAGCATAAATGTCTCTTTAATTGTATATACGAATAATACACAATAATAATACTTCTGTATAATAATAATATGAAGGAGAAAGAATGAGAAACAAAAAAGTAAAGAAAATTATGTTACCATCTAATTTACATACGTGTTTGTTGTGTCTACTGAGACATATGTGTAAATTAGACGACGCTAATAAAAGAGAGTCATTCTTTCTCTAAATGCTCACAGAGACATTAATACATATTTGAGTGAATATAGAGTGGGTGCGAAATGAAGGTAAATATACCTGAAAGATCTATCTAATTGATTATAAATTCTGGCTAATAACATGAATTAAAACTATTGTTTTCATCCATAACTCAATCCCTAAATAAGACATATTTTAACATGTCCACCGTGTTATTAAAGTATAAAGAAATAAACTCTTAAAGTAACACACTCAAATTTAATATAACGATAAATATTTATCCATTATCTCACTATAACATCTTGTAAATACCTTTCATTGTGGTTTCTGAAGAACAGCGAGTAATTGCGTATAGTTGTAGCATATTACTTGTTGCGAAACAATTGTAAGACCCTCATCAAAAAATAAAAGATATGAGTAAAGACTGAATTTGGGTCATTGTAATTTAAATAATCTCTCTCTCTCTCACTCTCTCTCTATGTATATATATATATATATATATATATATATATATATATATATATATACATATATATATATATATATATATATATATTTATATATATATATTAGTAATGTAAAAAAATAAGGATTTGTTTACTTAAAATTAATATATATATATATATATATATTAGTAATCTTAA
>OY744533.1:95804577-95897077 GCA_963556195.1 Sepiola atlantica
CAAAACACTTCTGGAGCAAGATATGGGAAAATCCTAAAACACACAACAAAAATGCCAAGTGGTTGAAAAACATAAAAAATAAACTACAGGAAATAGAAGAAGGAACAGAAACGGAGATTCTTAAAGAAACCATTAAGGGCACCCTAAAGAAAATGGCAAACTGGAAAGCACCAGGCTATGATGGAATACATGCATATTGGTTTTAAAAATTCACGACCCTACATGAAAGACTGGCGCAGAAACTGAGGGGATGTATCCACAAAACAGACATACCAGTGTTGATGACCAAAGGAGGGGCAACGCTTATACAAAAAGATGCCAACAAAGGAATAACCCCAATCAACTACAAACCAATAACCTCTTTACCAATAATATGGAAAATCTTGACGGCACAACTGAGAGAACAAATCTACCAGTCCCTAAACAAACGTGGACTACTCCCCGAAGAACAAAAAGGATGCCGTAAAGAGAAAAGAGGGACGCATGACATCCTATACATCGATCTAAGATCCTGAAGGAGGTAAAAAAAAAGAAAAAAGAACATATCCATGGCATGGATTGACTACAACAAATCTTACGACATATTCCCCCAAACATGGATAATTGAATGTTTGAAAATATACAAAATACCCGAAACGATGATTAATCTTATTAAAAAAGCAATGGAAACATGGAGACTGGAACTGACAGTCGGAGGACAACACCTGACTGAGATAAAGATACAGATAGGATTCTTCCAAGGAGACTCCCTATCACCACTACTGTTTATAATAGCTATGATGCCACTCAACTACATACTCGGAAAGTGTGATGCCGGATACAAGTTTACAGACACAGAACTAAGAGTAAACCACTTGATGTACATGGATGACATGAAACTATTTGTAAAAAACAAAAAGGAACTGGAAAAGCTGATAAATACAACCATAATCTTCAGCCAGGACATCCAAATGAAATTCCGAATAAAAAGGTGTTCACTACTAGAAATGAAAAGAGGAAGACTGGAGACAACAGAGGGTATGGAACTCCCGAACCAAGAGGAAATGAGGGTGCTAGGCGAAGAGGATAGCTACAAATATCTTGGAGTTCTGGAAGCAGACCCCATCAAATCTACAGAAATGAAAGAAGAAATTGGAAAATAATATTTACGAAGAACAAGAACACTAGAAACGAACTTATATAGCAGGAATCTAGTAACAGGAATAAACACCTGTGCAGTAACACTAATAAGATACTCTGGAGCATTCATAAGATCGACCAAAGAGGAACTCAGGCACCTTAGCCAGAGGACAAGAATATTAATGATCATGCACAACACACTACATCCAAAAGACGATACGGACATACTTTACATGAAAAGAAACGGAAAGGGAAGAGGACTGGTTAGTATAGAAGATTGTGTGGAAGACTCAAAAAAGAGCTGGAGAAATACATAACTCAACACACGGAAAACCTTATCACTGCAGCAAGAGTCACCGTTCCAACGAACAACTCGGGAAGCATCGAAACCAGAAACAAAACGACACGAAAAGAAAAGTGGGAAGAAAAACAACTACATGGACACTTCAGAAGACTGATAAGAGAAGAATCCGACGCAAATAGCTGGGTATGGCTAAGAAAAGGACACGTGAACAGAGAAACGGAATATTTACTGATGGCTGCACAGAACAATGCGATTAGGGCAAACTACATTAAAGCTAAAATAGATAAACCCCAGGAAAACAGTAAATGCAGACTCTGTGGACAAAGAGACGAAACAGTAAATCATATAATAAGTGAATGGAGCTAACTATCCCAAAAAGAATACAAGAACAGACATTTCTGTGTGGGGAAAGCAGTACACCTGGAACTGTGCAAACAATTGAATTTCGATTACGCAGACAAATGATACTAACATAAGCCAGAAACAGTACTGGAAAACGAAAAACACAAAATCATCTGGGATATGGATATACAAACAGACAAACTCATACAAGCAAGGAGACCGGATGTTATAATAATCAACAAGAAGGAAAAATCTTGCAAAATCGTAGACTTCGCCGTTCCAGCAGGCCACAGAGTGAAAAATCAAAGAAACGGAAAAACGAAGCAAATACACGGAACTAGCCAGAGAACTGAAAGGAATATGGAGCATTAAGAAATTCAGTATAATACCAATAATGGTAGGAGCACTAGGAACAATCCCCAAAAAACTTGGAGAAAGACTGAGAGAAATTGGAATCAAAGGGATCATTGGAACTATACAAAGGACGACAATGATCAAAACAGCTGTAATCTTAAGAAATATCATTGAATGCGGAAACGAACCCGGATAAGCTACGAAGGGTCACATGGAATCTACTACAGGAAGAAAACAAACCCACAGAAAGGACACATCACAAACGAAGGAACAGAAAATGCAAGACACATCACTTTATAAGAAATCCCCCCCAATAAATTACATCGGCCTCAACTGACAGAACACAAAAATGAACCAATGAACAAGAATAGCAAGAAACACCATCCGCTCCAAGTCCCCCTCCCCAAAAAATGGTACCAGCCTAAGCTGACATCATACAAAATATTTGCATAGGGTTAAGGAGGATGAGAAGACCGAGCAGGGACAGCACAAACCAGACCTCAACTGGAAGTGCAGAGAGTGCTGGGACCTTGAGGAGGCTTATTGCCACCCAAATCCCAGAGAAGACCAATGGTCCTTACCAGCGATAAATCAATGGTAAACTGCTGTTGTCATACTGCAAGTTTATTTGCTGTGGCTATACGAAAAGAGGTGTTTAATACTAGAAATCTGGGGAGATTGTTGTCACTAATATCCAGGGAATACCACAGGTTGTCGGTGAGCAATCACTGATGACCTGTGAGAGAAATCCTAGTGAGTACATAATAACAATAACAGTATCGTAAACTATTCGTAAACAAAAGGAAATGTACATAAAAACACTAATAGATACAGCGGCGAATATATAAGAATAGAAATCGTAATCGAAAAGTGCGCATTAATTAGGATAAATGGAAATCAGGAAATCACGTAAAGCATCGACTTTTCAATCGAATGGTGATGAGGGAACCTTGTGACCATTAAAACAATACATATCTGAAGATTCTGCAACGTACACAATCAAATTTCAGATGGTAAGAAAAGAGTATCTGAGACGAACAAGAAAACCCCTAGAAACTAAATTATATACAAGCGATCGTTTATGTGAAGCAATTTCTGAAGACAAACTTACAGAACGTGATGGCAACATCGTTGGCAAAAGTCATACTTAAAGCAGAAATTAGTAATTGACAAACAGATATTTATTGAACTACTTTTATAATTCAATGAAAAATGCCAGTATACTGAAATTATATGCCCTTAATAGGGTTAAGATCAAAATTCATATACACTAAATGATTTTTGGCAAAGATAGAGGTTCTAGTGTTCTAAATGTACAAAAGCAAAGAAATTCCCAAATTTTTACACTTTTATTGTCATTAAGGGTATGACTACCTATCAACCAAACCATTTCGTTATCACATAACTACAGTATAAATCTCTATGCATGAGTGGATGAAGTGTGTGAAGTGCACTGAAGAAAAATTCCGACCAGTAAAATACATAGCCCTGTTGTGCTCGCATACCCTTAATGACAATAAAAGTGTAAAAATTTGGGAATTTCCTTGCTTTTATACATTTAGAACACTAGAACCTCTATCTTTGCAAAAAATCAGCAGAATCCATCAAATGGTATAGAATAAAGTGTATGAATACTGGTGATTTTTAAGGTTTTTAAATTTTTTCTGGAAAACTAAGGTATATGGTAAACCGAAATTAAAATGCCATCAATTGGACCTAGAACCTCTATCTCTGCCAAAAATCACCTGAATCCATCAAATAGTTGATGAGATAAAGGGTGGCACATACGTACGTACGTACACACGGATAACATGATTTCATGATTGAACTTTCTGGATCTCTGGGTTGCCTTGACTAATGATGCTGAAATTCTTCACACATAAGTGTGTAGAATTTCAGCATCATTACTCAAGGCAACCCAGAGATCCAGAAAGTTCAATCATGAACCTATCAAATAAAAATTGTGTGAACATTTTTAACTAATTGGGTTTATTGGTTTCTGAGTTATGATTTATCAAAGAAATGAGATTTCCAGCATAGGCCATTCTTGAGGTCTATTAAGGGATAGAGCGCTCTCGCGCCTCCCTTGATTAGTGGCCGGTGATAACAGATGTTCGATTTGTGTAAATAAAGAAACAAGCAGAAAAATAAAGGTTAATTCACGGTTTACTAAACAAATGCTTGAAGTAACCCAATATATTTACTGAACAGTTTTCCTATTTACCTGTATGACTGTGTAGTGTCAAAGGTAATTGCTGCCCGTCTCACCCCTTTGATTAATGATGGAATGCTCTACATTCGTGTAATATATTAAGAGTGAATATTACATACTATTTGTCTCAATAAGCAACGAATAGTTAAATAAAACTTATCCTTAAGTTGTGTTCGGCTTCCAGTTTTATTACAGACTGTCATCAAGTTTTACTATATCAAAAAATCCCGTACACGTAGAATCAGTGAAACATTTAACAGTGTCACGTGGGACTCTGTTCTGCTATATTGATAACTACCCATGAGATTGTTTGCGATGGTTTACCTTGGCTGTGCAAAATTGTATAAGAATATGTGTGTAGTACCAGTGGAATGGGCCAATGGAAGAGGTATGCCATCCAACCAAAACACATAAGATTCTTTCAAGGGAATGGAATTAGCGGCAGATGTCCCACACAATTCTTTGCCGTCTCTCCGCCTCCTGTAAGAACATTCAGAAAACAAATTCGTCGAGCAATAACCACTGTAAATATTTTTTCTTTCTTTTTTTGTTTACTTAAGATCTAACGGAACTTCCATAAACAATTTTTCTAAACCATGAACGGAGATTCTCGGAAACAATCTCCCCATCTGTGGAAGACAATACTAGGGAAGGGCTTCCCTGACGACTACAAAGTAGTCGTCTTCAAGTCCAATGTCAAGAAATACTAGTTGAGACGGTGTTTTAATTAATCACATCTTGCTCTTTTCACCCATTGTTGTTCAATTCTCTGATAGCCTTATTCTACATCTTATTGGCATTCTTATAAAGCCTTATCCTCGAGTATCCTTCGGGTCTTGATAAGTGGTGAATCATTATTATTAAAACTAATTCTGAATTGGTTTATTGCTAACATTTTTTTTTAAATCTCATAGAAATATTTTGGTATTCTTATAGCTGACAGAACATGTTTCCATGACTTCGCGTCGTCAAGATTCGGGCAGGTTACGAAGTGCCCGAGAGTTGACTAGGCACAAACTGCCAAATGCTAAATTGAAGGCTGGCAGCCGATAAATTATGACAAAGAAAATCAAACAAACATACATATATACAGATAAAGAACGAACAAACCATAGCTAAACAACTATTAGTAATTAGATGTTTATTTTTGTTCTTTTTTTGTCAAAAGTACCATTGTAAATCAAATGTTTTTTTTTTAATAAAAAGATATTTTGTTTGTGCACCGGAAAGTTTCACAAGATTATTTTGTTTGATTTGTTAAAGAAATGTTATTGTTTTTTTTTTTAATTTTTTAATGAATCTTTTTTACATTTTTTGTCAATTTGTATCTTGTTAACATAAACAACTGTTTTCAAACCAATTTTATTTGCTTTGTTTTCTTATTTAAACGAAAACAAAGTGTTTATGAGCAAATGTTTCTTGGTTAATAGTTTCGTCAACTCTCGGGCGTTTCCGAGACGTGCCCAAACGTTGACGACGCGAAGTCACGGAAGCATGGTGTGTAAGCTATAAGAGTACCACTATTTGATTTCAGACTATTCAATATAGCGACACATCAAACAGAGTTCCCAGAAGCCGCTCCCATTTTATTCACCTTCCTACGTTTTAAAGTGAGACAAACAGTTGTTATTTTTAAATTTTAAAAATCGATTTCCCAAAAAGTAATTATCCGAACTGGCAACAAAAAATAACCTGTATAGTTCCGTCGGTACCCACTCACAAATAAGGACACCTCATGCGACAGCAAATAATACATTTTCTCGAAAGGAGTGTGTAATACGTGGGAAAGTAGGGATCTGAGACCGAACAGGCGCGTAACACATGTTAAATTCACAGGATAATGTCTGATGTGTACGAAGAAGCATAGTGAAATAAACTGTATTCAAGATGAAGACAGTCCTGACCAAACCCTAACCCCAACCCTAACCCTAACCCACTTGGAATATTTTAAGTTAATGCGCTTATATTGGCCAAAAGAATTTACAACAAAAGACACTTCTTAAAAAGTTAGAATTTGGTGCAGCACTTAAAATTTTGTACGTGTAGATCGCTGGGTTGCAAAACTGAAGATGGGAACACCTTAATAAAATGACTAAAAGGAACTATTAAAATTTGGTGTTTTGATCAGGGAAATGTGTCTTAAATATTACCATATTTAACAATAATACACCATACTTTCTGTATTACATGTGAGTAATTGCATTGCTATGTGTATCAGGTTTCTGGAAAGTTCGTGTCGATTTCTATTTGTTCAAGTTAGAAGATGTCAAATTATTAACAAATATAGTATACCTACATGTCAAATGATTAACAAATATAATATACCTACATGTCAAATTATTAACAAATATAATATACCTACATGTCAAATTATTAACAAATATAGTACACCTACATGTCAAATTATAAACACATATTATATACCTACATGTCAAATTATTAACAAATATAGTATACTTACATGTCACATTATTAACAAATATAGTATACCTGCATGTCATATTATTAACAAATATAGTATACCTACATTTAAAATTATTAACAAATATGATATACCTTGATGTCAAATAATTAACAAATATGATATACCTACATTTCATATTATTAACAAATATAATATACCTACATTTCATATTATTAACAAATATAATAAACCTACATGTCAAATTATTAATAGATATAATATATCTACATGTTTTATTATTAACAAATATAGTATACCTACATGTCAAATTATAGACAAATATAGTATACCTACATGTCAAATTATTAACAAATATAGTATACCTACATGTCAAATTATTAACAAATATAATATACCTACATGTCAAATTATTAACAAATATAGTATACCTACATGTCAAATTATTAACAAATACAGTATACCTAAATGTAAAATTATTAACACATATAACATTCCTAAATGTCAAATTATAAACAAATATAATATACCTACATGTCGAATTATTAACAAATATAATATACTTACATGTCCAATTATTACCAAATATAGTATACCTCCATGTCAAATTATTTACAAATATAATATACCTACATGTCAAATTATTAACAAATATAGTATACCTACATGTCAAATTGTTAACAAATATAATACACCTACATGTCAAATCATTAATAAATATAGTAAACCTACATGTAAAATTATTTACAAATATAATATACCTACATGTCAAATTATTATCAAATATAGTATACCTACATGTCAAATCATTAACAAATATAATATACCTACATGTCAAATTATTAACAAATATAATATACCTACATGTCAAATCATTAACAAATATAATATACCTACATGTCAAATCATTAACAAATATAGTATACCTACATGTCAAATCATTAACAAATATAATATACCTACATGTAAAATCATTAACAAATATAATATACCTACATGTCAAATCATTAACAAATATAATATACCTACATGTCAAATCATTAACAAATATAATATACCTACATGTCAAATCATTAACAAATATAGTATACCTACATGTCAAATCATTAACAAATATAATATACCTACATGTCAAATCATTAACAAATATAGTATACCTACATGTCAAATCATTAACAAATATAATATACCTACATGTAAATTATTAACAAATATGATATACCTAGATGTCAAATTATAGACAAATATAGTATACCTACATGTCAAATGATTAACAAATATAATATACCTACATGTCAAATTATTAACAAATATAATATACCTACATGTCAAATTATTAACAAATATAGTACACCTACATGTCAAATTATAAACACATATTATATACCTACATGTCAAATTATTAACAAATATAGTATACTTACATGTCACATTATTAACAAATATAGTATACCTGCATGTCATATTATTAACAAATATAGTATACCTACATTTAAAATTATTAACAAATATGATATACCTTGATGTCAAATAATTAACAAATATGATATACCTACATTTCATATTATTAACAAATATAATATACCTACATTTCATATTATTAACAAATATAATAAACCTACATGTCAAATTATTAATAGATATAATATATCTACATGTTTTATTATTAACAAATATAGTATACCTACATGTCAAATTATAGACAAATATAGTATACCTACATGTCAAATTATTAACAAATATAGTATACCTACATGTCAAATTATTAACAAATATAATATACCTACATGTCAAATTATTAACAAATATAGTATACCTACATGTCAAATTATTAACAAATACAGTATACCTAAATGTAAAATTATTAACACATATAACATTCCTAAATGTCAAATTATAAACAAATATAATATACCTACATGTCGAATTATTAACAAATATAATATACTTACATGTCCAATTATTACCAAATATAGTATACCTCCATGTCAAATTATTTACAAATATAATATACCTACATGTCAAATTATTATCAAATATAGTATACCTACATGTCAAATCATTAACAAATATAGTATACCTACATGTAAAATTATTAACAAATATGATATACCTACATGTCAAATTATAGACAAATATAGTATACCTACATGTCAAATTATTTACAAATATGATATACCTACATGTCAAATTATTAACAAATATAGTATACCTAAATGTCAAATTATTAACAAATATAGTATACCTACATGTCAAATTATTAACTAATATAATATCCTACATGTCAAATTATTAACAAATATAGTATACTTAAATGTCATATTATTAACACATATAGTATACCTACAGGTTAAATTATTAACAAATATGATATACCTAAATGTCAAATTATTAACAGATATAGTATACCTACATTTCTGGTTAGAGCATACTTTCAGAAAGAAAATAACATTTATTTAACTTTTTTTTATTTCTGAAGCCTTTTAAAAATAGAAGATTGCGATATCTATTTTAAGCACTTAGTGCTGTTTTATTTCTATAAATGAAAAGAGAAAAAACTCGCAAACAACGAGTGTAAATGTGTGCAGTGAACGGTGAAGAGTCTTTAGCGAACATAATTGTACGAAAATTGTTCGCAAAGTTTAAAGCCGGATATGTTAGCCTTAATGATGGAAAAGACTCAGGCAGACCACCCTCTACAGATGACGACCAAATCACGAAATAAATGGGAAATAGCCACGATCTACGGTAAGAAAGCCTGTTCGATCGAAAATGATGTCATGCACATGGTTGAGTGAGCAAGACATGCTGAGCAGTCATGATTAATGATAGCTTAGGTATTTTGAAGTCTCGTCAGGCGGCGACTAGCACCAATTACTGTGACGTTAGCAGAAAAACGACACTTAATAGAAAGGCCTTCTCTTTACGAAGGCCACGGAATATCCCACATTACAGAACACGAGAACTAGCAGAAAGGCTCAGCATATGAAATGCAAACATTCATGAGAATTTAATTTAAAAAATATTTAATGGCATATATTTCTTATTTTCTTTACAATTCAGCACAACATTTCTGGACTACCTGATAACTTATTTATCGCATGACCCTCTTAAGTGTCTTATAAATACCTGTTAGGAAAGTGTACTAGATAGCCGTTGACCTTACATTTAGATTGGCATCCTCCTCGCCAAGCTTAGTTTGAGGATCGCTGATAAACAGACTACACCACTAGTAGTACTGGATTACCTAGTATTCATATATGGACACACGTATATCATCTGTATATGAATACCCTCCAACACATATAGACGCATCTCACGAGGAGAGAGCTGGAAAAGAGAGCCTAGTGGCTATGTTTTATACTACAAAGGAGATCGTAGAACAAACCAGTTAAATATGTCTTTCACAATGATATTATCACTGAATGAGAAAAAAACATAAATCTAGTTTATATAGTGTGTGTATTTGCATGTCTTACCAGATATGCAATTAAAAACAAATCCTTATACAAAGTTTATGCATAACTTTTCTTTGTTAAAATTACACCTGGTATCAAATTTCGTAATAGTGAGTAACATGGTGGTATTAACTTTCTATTAGCCTTTTTCACAAGGATATTGCGGGGTCTGTATTCCTGCCAGCCCTCGATGAACAACAAAAACGACGTTTTACATGATTTTATTTATTGTATTTATAATTAGAAAATTAAAAATTACAAAATACCAAAAAATAAGAATAGACATATTCATATGGTTTCAGGACTGAGATCTGGTGAACACGTAACTTAATTTTAGTGTAACGCCGATGTAGACGCAAGTATTAATGATATGCATAATGTTTATAAAGTCCATGTATAATTTTTAATATTAATTTATTAGAGACTAAACGTGATACAATTAATCCTTTCGTGCATGACATTTTACAGAAATTCCACGTACCTGATTTAATCTGTTCTTGAACTACGTGCCTTTAAGTTGAGCTGCCTTCCGAAAAGGCGCGAAACGACTAATAATGGAGGAGAAACGTATTATTCAAGTTCCCTGACTCTCACAAGAAAAATCTTATTCGTCAAATCAAAATGTATGATGATTTATGACAACTTTTCTATTGTTGTTCTGAAACAACAACCTGTATGAATAGTACTTTAATAATAAAGACAACCACCAATAAGATACGTCAGGGAGGGGTTTCTACCTCCAAAAGTAATCAAAACCCTAATGGTGATATATATATATATATGCTATATAAGGGTAGTATATTATTATTAATATTATTATTATTCTATTATTATTTATTTATTTATGTATATAAAAGTAACATTTTAAGCTGGATTATTTCGACACTTGATTATTGGGGAAATAGTAGTTTTATCTGTACCATTGGAGAGCCATGCATATAGCTGTCCTGTTTTTAAATCTTCGAAACAGTTACATGGTAAACAGCTGAAGATCCCCGTGTTAATATTAGATGCTTACGTTAAGGTCTCCTGCTTTTGTTTCACTGTTAGATACTTAATCCCCCTTTTTATTTTATTTACTTACTATTATATATTATTTATTTATGAATTTTCCAACAAATGTTAAGTCTACACTATTTTTGATTTAGTTAGTTTCTCTGGGTATTGAAACTGCATTTTCCCTTTTTTTTTTTTTTTTTTTGTCTTTTTGTTTAAAATAACTCAAAGCTTTTTTAGACTATATATATATATATATATATATATATATATATATATATATATATTGGTACAGAAAAAATAGTACAACATTCGTACCGTCGGTTTCAAACACTGAAGGACTTAGCCATCCGGCTCTCTTCAGCTTCTGTTGTCATCTGTTTCGGAAATGTGAAATCACGTGTCACTCTCGTTTGGACGCGTTATTTGCTTAGAGTGTTGTGTATGTTTGTTTAAATTTAGTGTAAGGAAGGGTAATAAGGTTTGGAAAAAGGGGAGGGTGAAAAGTGACAGTCGAGATTTAAACCGGAGGAGATTAAAAAATAGATATAAAAATATATTAAAAAATATATAAAAAACAAAAATAAAAAAATAAAAATAAAAATAAAAATAAAAATAAAAACATATTTCAATATAATTCCCGTGAGTCAATATATATATATATATATATATATATATATATATATATATATATATATATATATATATACATATATATATATATATATATATATATATATATATATATGTATATATATATATGTATATATATATATATATATACATATATATATATACATATATATATATATATACATATATATATATATATATGTAATGTGTGTGTGTGTCTGCGTGCGTGCGTGCGTGCGTGCGTGCAGAGTTGAATGTTTTCGATAGAAATCCGAGTAAGAAAGCTCAATTTATTTGTTAACAGAGCAGGAATACATTTAAAGGAATTAAACTAAACACACATTAAGGCTGTCCGCATTATACATTAATTCGACCTAGATGGGTCTCATCAGACGCGTGCACAGTCACATTTAGGAACTGAATGATAAATAAAAACGTTACACACCGTCTTAAAAATAATTCCCGTTAATAATTTGTGGCTTGTGAGAAAGAAGAGAAGGGGGAAGCAAGATCCAATGTTTGGTTAAAAGACCACAATGTCTAGTTGTGGTTTTCTGTAATGGTAATCGTAAAAAAGAAGGGAGGAAAAGAAAAGGGGTGATAAAAATAAGAAATTGACCCCGTTTCTTAATGCGAAGTCCATTTTAGATGTTGAAAGGGCATTTAAAATATTATCGATTAAAAGTAAGATTAAAATTTAGTTGACCAAAATAATTTTGAAACGAAAAATGGTGGATATGTTACAGTGTGAAGATTATACTTCGTAGAATGAGACGAGATTCACACAAAAGTTTAGTTACAACTTAGCATTTTTTTTAAATGTCGCCAATAATGCCGCCAATAATGTCGCCAATAAGGTGGACAGAGACCAGGGAGGTGTTCCATAATGGTGATGATATTAATAATCTTAATGTAACAACTACTTCTTGCTATTCAAAAATTGATTATTATTTTTTTTACGTATTATTTTATCGTTTTTGTTTTGAAAACTCAAAACGGCTATTATTATTTCGTACGTGTTATTTATTTACTCCTTCGCTAGGAGTTAGGCACAAGGCCAGTTTTATCTTACTCCCACAAGTAAGATGTGATCACAGCTTGGGTCGAGTAAGTGGGGTTAAAAGCCAGCGCTCGAGAGGTGAGCACTCTGGCCATTTAAAAATTGCCTGGGCAGCCCCGTCGGCATTCCCCGGTAGGGGCGCCTCAGACAGTAAGCAATAAACTTACTCCTCCCCAAAGAGGGGAGGCGTGTTATCTACATAATGAAGTAACACTTTGATTACGGAATGATGATGTCATTACTGAAAATGGGATCACCATCACCATCAGGGTTTCCGATCACTCCTCGAGGAGGATCCTCTCCTGTGTTTCCATCCACCTTATTGGCGACATTCAGAGTGTTTTTGTCATAGTCGCCATGCTATGCTAGTTTGTTCATAGCTATCCCAACAAAATAATAAAGTGTTTATCGTTTTAAAGGAGAATTAGATATTGTATCGATTTTAGGTCATACATATGATATCATTAACAGCGGGATCACGTGGTAATTCCACGGTGTTTTTTTTTACATCAATCTCCGTATTTTACTCGTAATATTCACATTTATTTTGAAAATAATAAATGTCTCTCAAGGTCAATACTATTACAAAAATTACTTTCTTCTTCAGAAAGAAATGAATGTCATTGTCAGTTAAATATTCTACAAATAAACAAAACGTATTCTTTATTTATTCAAAATTGTAGCAATGTAATTATTTTTAAAACAATAAATATCTCTGTCTTTTTACCGTAAACATATTTCTCAGCTGGATACTCTCCAAATAATTTTTGAATGCCACTATTTGAAATGTATTTATTTCAAAGAGTACTTTTACTATGTAATAGTACTTTTACTATGTAATATTAATTTTACTATGTAATATTACTTTTACTATGTAATAGTACTTTTACTATGTAATATTACTTTTACTATGTAATATTACTTTTACTATGTAATAGTACTTTTACTATGTAATAGTACTTTTACTATGTAATAGTACTTTTACTATGTAATAGTACTTTTACTATGTAATATTACTTTTACTATGTAATAGTACTTTTACTATATAATATTACTTTTACTATGTAATATTACTTTTACTATGTAATAGTACTTTTACTATGTAATATTACTTTTACTATGTAATAGTACTTTTACTATGTAATATTACTTTTACTATGTAATATTACTTTTACTATGTAATAGTACTTTTACTATGTAATAGTACTTTTATTATGTAATATTACTTTTACTATGTAATATTACTTTTACTATGTAATAGTACTTTTACTATGTAATATTACTTTTACTATGTAATATTACTTTTACTATGTAATAGTACTTTTACTATGTAATAGTACTTTTACTATATAATATAACTTTTACTATGTAATATTACTTTTACTATGTAATAGTACTTTTACTATGTAATAGTACTTTTACTATGTAATATTACTTTTACTATGTAATAGTACTTTTACTATGTAATAGTACTTTTACTATATAATATAACTTTTACTATGTAATATTACTTTTACTATGTAATATTACTTTTACTATATAATATTACTTTTACTATGTAATAGTACTTTTACTATATAATATAACTTTTACTATGTAATATTACTTTTACTATGTAATAGTACTTTTACTATGTAATAGTACTTTTACTATGTAATATTACTTTTACTATGTAATAGTACTTTTACTATGTAATAGTACTTTTACTATATAATATAACTTTTACTATGTAATATTACTTTTACTATGTAATAGTACTTTTACTATGTAATAGTACTTTTACTATATAATATAACTTTTACTATGTAATAGTACTTTTACTATGTAATATTACTTTTACTATGTAATATTACTTTTACTATGTAATAGTACTTTTACTATGTAATATTACTTTTACTATGTAATATTACTTTTACTATGTAATATTACTTTTACTATGTAATAGTACTTTTACTATGTAATAGTACTTTTACTATATAATATTACTTTTACTATGTAATATTACTTTTACTATGTAATATTACTTTTACTATGTAATAGTACTTTTACTATGTAATAGTACTTTTACTATATAATATAACTTTTACTATGTAATATTACTTTTACTATGTAATAGTACTTTTACTATGTAATAGTACTTTTACTATATAATATAACTTTTACTATGTAATAGTACTTTTACTATGTAATATTACTTTTACTATGTAATATTACTTTTACTATGTAATAGTACTTTTACTATGTAATAGTGCTTTTACTATGTAATAGTACTTTTACTATGTAATATTACTTTTACTATGTAATATTACTTTTACTATGTAATAGTACTTTTACTATGTAATAGTACTTTTACTATGTAATATTACTTTTACTATGTAATAGTACTTTTACTATGTAATATTACTTTTACTATGTAATATTACTTTTACTATGTAATAGTACTTTTACTATGTAATAGTGCTTTTACTATGTAATATTACTTTTACTATGTAATATTACTTTTACTATGTAATATTACTTTTACTATGTAATAGTACTTTTACTATGTAATATTACTTTTACTATGTAATATTACTTTTACTATGTAATAGTACTTTTACTATGTAATAGTACTTTTACTATATAATATAACTTTTACTATGTAATATTACTTTTACTATGTAATAGTACTTTTACTATGTAATAGTACTTTTACTATGTAATATTACTTTTACTATGTAATAGTACTTTTACTATGTAATAGTACTTTTACTATATAATATAACTTTTACTATGTAATATTACTTTTACTATGTAATAGTACTTTTACTATGTAATAGTACTTTTACTATGTAATATTACTTTTACTATGTAATATTACTTTTACTATGTAATAGTACTTTTACTATGTAATAGTACTTTTACTATGTAATAGTGCTTTTACTATGTAATAGTACTTTTACTATGTAATATTACTTTTACTATGTAATATTACTTTTACTATGTAATAGTACTTTTACTATGTAATATTACTTTTACTATGTAATATTACTTTTACTATGTAATAGTACTTTTACTATGTAATAGTACTTTTACTATATAATATAACTTTTACTATGTAATATTACTTTTACTATGTAATAGTACTTTTACTATGTAATAGTACTTTTACTATGTAATAGTGCTTTTACTATGTAATATTACTTTTACTATGTAATATTACTTTTACTATGTAATATTACTTTTACTATGTAATAGTACTAACTAGTGTTTTAGTTGATGAGATGATTTGATTTTGGAATAATTCATTGTAAAATGGGTACAGTGGGAATTGTTTACCTTAGCGACATCAGATAAATAACCAGTCTTACCATTTTTACCACTACTAATTATGGTGTGTGTGTCTTTCTCGTCCATACGTGACTTGCAAATTATTACTCTTCATTTATTATTAATTGATAGTTTAAAATGCAATAGCGCGAAAGAAAAGAATTCATTATAAAATGGGTAAAGTCGGAATTGTTTACCTTAGCGGCATTCGAATATTTTACAAATACTTCAATGGATTATGCTCCGATGAATTGGCTACTCTGGTGCCCCCTCGACGTAAATTCACTAGACTAACTCGACAATCAACTAAATCTCATACATTCACTGTGGAGGTCCCCAGATGCCGGAGAGCCTTCTACTCAAATAGCTTCTTTCCTCGTGCTGCTGGCCTCTGGAACTCCCTCCCTGCCCCCTGTTTTCCCGACGGTACTGACATGCGAAAATTTAAAACTAATGTGCACAGACATCTCGCTGCGCAGATCCCAATTTAGGCTGACCCTCCCACCTGCCCCCCTTTGTTTTTTTCTCAGTAGCCCCTTACGTCTACAGTGGCGGCCTGCCTTGTTTGGGGTGAACCATGTTAAAAGAAAATAATAAATAAAATAACCAATCTATATTTTTACGATCGGTCGATCTCATGTTTGTTTTAAACGAATGTGAAATGTGATAATGAATGTACGAACACGAAATGCCTTAGATTATTAGATAACATTATTTTGCTATGTGTGTCTTTTTCGTCCCTACGTGACTTACACATTACAACTCTTTATTTATTATTAATTGATAGTTTAAAATGCGACAGAGTGAAATAAAAGAATGGGTAAAGTCGTAACTGTTTACCTTAGCGACATCATATTAATAACCAATCGCTGTAAATAGCGTAAAATAAAATAATTTGTTTCAAATTGTATTTTAAAAAATAGTTTAATTACGAAATTATATCCACTAGAATGCATTTTCGCTTCTTGTAAAAAAAAGTCAGATTTTACTAATTAAAAAAAAAAGTATACTACTTCATGACCCGTTGAAATTTAAGAGGGATTTTGAAGCATGTCAACTGTTACATAGAAAGTCATTTAATCTGACTTTAAAACTCTCAGCTAATCCTTATTTATTAAAAGATTGAACGTTTTGGAAGCTGTTTAAATCCAATCATTTTATAAGTAGGGATTTAAAAAACATTACCATAACAAATTTTGTTATAGTTTCATCAAATGTTGGTCAGTTAATAATTTCATCACCAAACGGTAATAATTAGATTTATTTAAATCGCATTTTGGTAAAAATCACAAGGCATAGTAAAAATGTGATACATAAATGAGAGTTAAAAGACTCCTGGGAAACACCGGGTAGTTACAGCTGCTCGCGAGGTTTTTCTTAATTTCCTGCCATCAATTATCTATTTATTTCCAATCATATCAGAAAATATTTACATCTTTTTTTTAATTAACGAAGTTTTATTAGGAAATTTTCTATATTAATAAGATTTGTGAAGTTAATTTTGATTATTACTTTCTTGTCTAGATAGATCAATCGCATCGAAATCAAAGCGCTGAATAAAGCTTGCAATTAGATATATCTATGGATTCGAACCGGATAAAGTCTCACATTCATTTCGGTATGCTTTCCGATTCTAAATTAGTTTACCGCGGCTATAATGGCCGTTTTGTTCGGCAATGGAAACCGATGTTGTGTTCGGAAAAGACGAAAAATCCAATCTGAACAATAGCATAACCTTGTGTACAGAGTATTGATTTACTCCTCTCCAGGAGTTAGGCACAAGGCCAGTTTTTATCTTACTCCCACTAGTAAGATGTGACCCAAGGTCGGGAAAGTGGGGTTTAAAAATTGCATGGGCAGCCTTGTCGGCATTCCCCGGTAGGAGCGCCTCAGGCAGTAAGTAATAAACTTACTCCTCCCCAAAGAGGGGAGGCGAAGCCTGGGAGGGTGGACCTCCTAGAACTGCACAGAACAGACCTATAGACAGGCGTAAATCAAGCCCTGAAGGCCAAGACAATACCAGTCTATGGGGTGCAGTATCCATCGGAACAGATACTACACTTTGATCTTAGCCAAAAGGCCAAGGACAAACATTGTTTTATTTATCTACCTCCCACAAGGTAAGATGTGACACAAGGTCGGGAAAGTGGGATTAGATAAGCCAGCGCTCGAGAGGTGAGCACTCTGGCCATTTAAAAATTGCCTGGGCAGCCCCGTCGGCATTCCCCGGTATGGGCGCCTCAGGCAGTAAGCAATAAACTTACTCCTCCCCAAAGAGGGGAGGCGAAGCCTGGGAGGGTGGACATCCTAGAACTGCACAGGACAGCCCCATAGACCGGCGTAAATCAAGCCCCGAAGGCCAAGACAATACCAGTCTATGGGGTACAGTATCCATCGGAACAGATACTACACTTTGATCTTAGCCAAAAGGCCAAGGAGAAACATTGTGTACTGAGTAACATTAGTAAATTGTTGTTAATTGTGTATCCAATTATTTATGTTGGTGAAGCTGATTATTGTATCCACCTAGCATTGCAAAGTAGTCGCAGGTATTGTCGGAACTTGCGTATGTCTTAGCAGTATTAATAGTTTCATATGTTGACTAACTATCCGGCATTATCTGTGAGTCTTGTTAGTTTAACTTTTGTTCCTCAATCTCAATTGTGCCCTTTTTATAATCAAATTTTATTCTTAGTAAATAAGTAATTTTAAAGTAAAATGTAATTATTACGTTATTACTTGTTCATTAAACTTTGAATATAAACCCAATTAAAATAAAACTATAACTAAATTCATAAAAACAGCTTCGCAAAATTTTAATCGTTTAATACATGAGGAAGCGAAATTTAAAAGGTGAAAGTTCCTAAGAAAAAATAAGTAGTCACAGTGTAATGTATTTTTTAAATTTGGGTAACTATTAACGAAACCTTTAAAAGGCTTAATTAGTTACAAAGAAACAGACATGCATTACGGTAGATTTAATTTCGTAATTAATGCAAAATCTTGAGAGATGAGAAACCTATGTGACACTATTTAAGAGAAAATCGTGTGGGGAAGTAGAGTCAAATTGTAACACGGTGTTATAATTTCACTTTCCAATGCTTAGAAGCCTAAATGTAGCTAGCAGACACGCAAACAAACAAATGGAAAGACAGACAGGCACATGGCTCTCATATTAGTATAGCTAAACTATTTTTTCATTTTTTTTGGGGGGGGGAGGTTTTCACGGAAACACACGTCACTCGACAATGGTCATCGACGCCGATGGTCTATTTTCTTTAACAGTAAGTTCTTTCCCTTTTTCTGAAATAACTCTTAAGCGCATCATGTCGAGTCATTGTTTTTTTAAAAAATTATTTTGAGAAAGTGAGGAGGGGGAAATAAGGCGGCATTGATTTATTCTAATTCGTGCATTTATTTATTTGTTTTTGTGTCGCGACAGGATGAAGTGTTTATTGGTGTCGATGAAGGTTTTCACTGCGCATGTCTTCGCTTCGTTACTACCCTCCACTTCCGTTGACTATAAAGCTTCCGTTTGTAATTCCGATAACATTTATCAGTGACACACATCCATAAATATAATGATAATCCCGCAGAAAATAACGAGACTAAATCTAAATAATTATTATGTAAAATATTTTAGTCCTACTCTGGTGTTTATGTACGTCCGAGAATCTCTGTAATATGTTCTGTCCGTCTGTCCGTCTGTCAGGCTTCAGGTTGAAATAGCAGCTTCATCGCTAACCACGCAGATTAAATGGACGCGTCTTATCTTAGATGCGTCCAAGCATTTCTATAAATGGATTCATCGGTCGGTCGGTCGCTTGGTCTGTCATGCTCAACATAGTTATTCCTTCGATGTGCCAGACTTAAGTTTACAATACAAATTTGTGTTTGGGTGACACACTTAAATTTGAAATAGATTTTTTTTATGATCTGTACGGTTTACGCGTGAAACCCCAGTTTCCTTGGTTTGTCACAGTTCAGATTTAAATAACATTTTACTTGGTCTGTTTCGTATTTATCGACCTGCCGCCGCTCAGGATTAACGCAAAAGAAATACGATGGTTTCTCTGATCAGAAGAAAAGCAATAATACAAAATATTCTGAACCATATCACTTGTTTGTGTGGTAGGTATAACCTATCACGAGTGAGAAAAAATAAATCGAACAAAGAGAGCGAGACAACAATGCTACAGTGCTAAGTAAACAAATAAAACTATTGCAGGACGGTCTATTTTCCAAAAGGCATCGTTACTGAAATTAGATGTTTGTTTTCAGAAATGAAATACAAAGCACAAGAAAAAGGAATGTAACCATTTTAGAGAGTTTTCACCTTAAAGAAAGAAAGGATCGAAAATCGAGTAGGCTAAGAAAATAAATTTATCCATATCACTTTCTTTCCAAAACAATATAACGCCAAAGAAATCAGTGTTTCGATTTAATTTTATTTTGTAACGGAAATACGTTTTTATAAAAATATATGCACACATATAGAAATAAATGCACACATTTCACAAAAGTAGTTGACGTCAAAATAGTTTAAACGTACGATCGGCATTATTGGTTTGCATTATTGGTTACATCAGAAGTCACCACCGTTTGCAAAAACTGATAAAAAGATATTGACCCCACAAACACAAAGCAAGTAGTGAATTATTACATGATCACTAACATAAAACAAGAATGGCGATTGTCCACTAAAGTGCAATATGACATCTGTTATTCTTGTGGCTCAAATACAGACCTCGGTACAATTTAGTTTTTTTCAGATAATGTAGTATAAGACTAAGGAAATACATGTAACTATTTAATTTTTTTTTTAAATATGTCAATCTACGGAAATAAATGTAACTATTGTATTGTTTATAAAAGGAAATGTGAATCTACGGAAATAAATGTTTTTATTGCATTTTTTTGAAAAGAAAATGTAAATCTACTGTACTAAATGTAACTATTGTATTGTTTGTAAAAGAAAATGTGAATCTACAGAAATAAATGTAAGTATTGTATTGTTTTGAAAAGAAAATGTGAATCTACAGAAATAAATGTAATTATTGTATTGTTTGTATAGGAAATGTGAATCTACGGAAATAAATGTAACTATTGCATTGTTTTGAAAAGGAAATGTTAATCTACGGAAATAAATGTAACTATTGCATTGTTTGTATAGGAAATGTGAATCTACAGAAATAAATGTAATTATTGTATTGTTTGTATAGAAAATGTGAATCTACGGAAATAAATGTAACTATTGCATTGTTTTGAAAAGGAAATGTTAATCTACGGAAATAAATGTAACTATTGCATTGTTTTGAAAAGGAAATGTGAATCTACGGAAATAAATGTAACTATTGCATTGTTTTGAAAAGGAAATGTTAATCTACGGAAATAAATGTAACTATTGCATTGTTTTGAAAAGGAAATGTGAATCTACGGAAATAAATGTAACTATTGCATTGTTTTGAAAAGGAAATGTTTATCTACGGAAATAAATGTAACTATTGCATTGTTTTGAAAAGGAAATGTTAATCTACGGAAATAAATGTAACTATTGCATTGTTTTGAAAAGGAAATGTGAATCTACGGAAATAAATGTAACTATTGCATTGTTTTGAAAAAGAAAATGTTAATCTACGGAAATAAATGTAACTATTGTATTGTTTTGAAAAGGAAATGTGAATCTACGGAAATAAATGTAACTATTGCATTGTTTTGAAAAGGAAATGTTAATCTACGGAAATAAATGTAACTATTGCATTGTTTTGAAAAGGAAATGTGAATCTACGGAAATAAATGTAACTATTGCATTGTTTTGAAAAGGAAATGTTAATCTACGGAAATAAATGTAACTATTGCATTGTTTTGAAAAGGAAATGTTAATCTACGGAAATAAATGTAACTATTGCATTGTTTTGAAAAGGAAATGTGAATCTACGGAAATAAATGTAACTATTGCATTGTTTTGAAAAGGAAATGTTAATCTACGGAAATAAATGTAACTATTGCATTGTTTTGAAAAGGAAATGTGAATCTACGGAAATAAATGTAACTATTGCATTGTTTTGAAAAGGAAATGTTAATCTACGGAAATAAATGTAACTATTGCATTGTTTTGAAAAGGAAATGTGAATCTACGGAAATAAATGTAACTATTGCATTGTTTTGAAAAGGAAATGTTAATCTACGGAAATAAATGTAACTATTGCATTGTTTTGAAAAGGAAATGTTAATCTACGGAAATAAATGTAACTATTGCATTGTTTTGAAAAGGAAATGTGAATCTACGGAAATAAATGTAACTATTGCATTGTTTTGAAAAGGAAATGTTAATCTACGGAAATAAATGTAACTATTGCATTGTTTTGAAAAGGAAATGTGAATCTACGGAAATAAATGTAACTATTGCATTGTTTTGAAAAGGAAATGTTAATCTACGGAAATAAATGTAACTATTGCATTGTTTTGAAAAGGAAATGTGAATCTACGGAAATAAATGTAACTATTGCATTGTTTTGAAAAGGAAATGTTAATCTACGGAAATAAATGTAACTATTGCATTGTTTTGAAAAGGAAATGTTAATCTACGGAAATAAATGTAACTATTGCATTGTTTTGAAAAGGAAATGTGAATCTACGGAAATAAATGTAACTATTGCATTGTTTTGAAAAGGAAATGTTAATCTACGGAAATAAATGTAACTATTGCATTGTTTTGAAAAGGAAATGTTAATCTACGGAAATAAATGTAACTATTGCATTGTTTTGAAAAGGAAATGTTAATCTACGGAAATAAATGTAACTATTGCATTGTTTTGAAAAGGAAATGTTAATCTACGGAAATAAATGTAACTATTGTATTGTTTTGAAAAGAAAATGTTAATCTACGGAAATAAATGTAACTATGGTATTGTTTTGAAAAGAAAATGTAGATCTACGGAAATAAATGTAACTATTGTATTATTTTGAAAAGAAAATGTTAATCTACGGAAATAAATGTAACTATGGTATTGTTTTGAAAAGAAAATGTAGATCTACGGAAATAAATGTAACTATTGTATTGTTTTGAAAAGAAAATGTTAATCTACGGAAATAAATGTAACTATGGTATTGTTTTGAAAAGGAAATGTTAATCTACGGAAATAAATGTAACTATGGTATTGTTTTGAAAAGAAAATGTAGATCTACGGAAATAAATGTAACTATTGTATTGTTTTGAAAAGAAAATGTTAATCTACGGAAATAAATGTAACTATGGTATTGTTTTGAAAAGGAAATGTTAATCTACGGAAATAACTGTAACTATGGTATTGTTTTGAAAAGAAAATGTAGATCTACGGAAATAAATGTAACTATTGTATTGTTTTGAAAAGAAAATGTTAATCTACGGAAATAAATGTAACTATGGTATTGTTTTGAAAAGAAAATGTAGATCTACGGAAATAAATGTAACTATTGTATTATTTTGAAAAGAAAATGTTAATCTACGGAAATAAATGTAACTATTGTATTGTTTTTAAAAGGAAATGTGAATCTACGGAAATAAATGTAACTATTGTATTGTTTTTAAAAAGAAATGTTAATCTACGGAAATAAATGTAACTATGGTATTGTTTTGAAAAGAAAATGTAGATCTACGGAAATAAATGTAACTATTGTATTATTTTGAAAAGAAAATGTTAATCTACGGAAATAAATGTAACTATGGTATTGTTTTGAGAAGAAAATGTAGATCTACGGAAATAAATGTAACTATTGTATTGTTTTGAAAAGAAAATGTTAATCTACGGAAATAAATGTAACTATGGTATTGTTTTGAAAAGGAAATGTTAATCTACGGAAATAAATGTAACTATGGTATTGTTTTGAAAAGAAAATGTAGATCTACGGAAATAAATGTAACTATTGTATTGTTTTGAAAAGAAAATGTTAATCTACGGAAATAAATGTAACTATGGTATTGTTTTTAAAAGGAAATGTTAATCTACGGAAATAAATGTAACTATGGTATTGTTTTGAAAAGAAAATGTAGATCTACGGAAATAAATGTAACTATTGTATTGTTTTGAAAAGAAAATGTTAATCTACGGAAATAAATGTAACTATGGTATTGTTTTGAAAAGGAAATGTAGATCTACGGAAATAAATGTAACTATTGTATTATTTTGAAAAGAAAATGTTAATCTACGGAAATAAATGTAACTATGGTATTGTTTTGAAAAGGAAATGTTAATCTACGGAAATAAATGTAACTATTGTATTGTTTTTAAAAGGAAATGTAGATCTACGGAAATAAATGTAACTATAGTATTGTTTTGAAAAGGAAATGTGAATCTACGGAAATAAATGTAACTATGGTATTGTTTTGAAAAGAAAATGTAGATCTACGGAAATAAATGTAACTATTGTATTGTTTTGAAAAGAAAATGTTAATCTACGGAAATAAATGTAACTATGGTATTGTTTTGAAAAGGAAATGTGAATCTACGGAAATAAATGTAACTATTGTATTGTTTTTAAAAGGAAATGTTAATCTACGGAAATAAATGTAACTATTGTATTGTTTTGAAAAGGAAATGTGAATCTACGGAAATAAATGTAACTATTGTATTGTTTTTAAAAAGAAATGTGAATCTACGGAAATAAATGTAACTATTGTATTGTTTTTAAAAGGAAATGTGAATCTACAGTAATAAATGTAACTATTGTATTGTTTTTAAAAAGAAATGTGAATCTACGGAAATAAATGTAACTATTGTATTGTTTTTAAAAGGAAATGTGAATCTACGGAAATAAATGTAACTATGGTATTGTTTGTAAAAGGAAATGTGAATCTACGGAAATAAATGTAATTATTGTATTGTTTTTAAAAGAAAATGTGAATCTACGAAAATTAATGTCTTTATTGCATTGTTTTGAAAAGAAACTGAACCTACGGAAATAAATGTAAGTATTGTATTGTTTGTAAAAGAAACTGTGAATCTTCGAAACTGTATGTAACTATTGGATTGTTTTGAAAAGAAAATGTGAATCCACGAAAAAAATATTTCTATTGTATTACTTTAAAAACGAAATGTGAATATACGAAAATAACTGTAACTATTGCATTGTTTTGAAAAGAAAATGTGAATCTGCGAACAAAAATGTTACTATTCTATTATTTTAAAAAGGAAATGTCAATCTACGAAAATTAACTATTGTATTGTTTGTAAAAGAAAGTGGGAATCTACGAAAATGAATGTAATTATTGCGTTGTTTCGAAAAGAAAATGTAAATCTACGAACAAAAATATTACTATTGTATTATTTTAAAACGAAATGTGAATCTACGAACAAAAATGTTACTATTGTATTATTTTAAAACGAAATGTGAATCTACGAACAAAAATGTTATTATTGTATTATTTTAAAACGAAATGTGAATCTACGAACAAAAATGTTACTATTGTATTATTTTAAAACGAAATGTGAATCTACGAACAAAAATATTACTATTGTATTATTTTAAAACGAAATGTGAATCTACGAACAAAAATATTACTATTGTATTATTTTAAAACGAAATGTGAATCTACGAACAAAAATGTTACTATTGTATTATTTTAAAACGAAATGTGAATCTACGAACAAAAATGTTATTATTGTATTATTTTAAAAAGAAAGTGTTACTCAAGTTCCTGTTGAACATTCACCGTAAATAATTAATTTCTCTCCTTGTACAACCATCGTGCGGGTGAACGTAATGTTGTCTTACTATCCACCAGTCAAACTCTTTAACCCTTATCCTTGAGTGGCCTTTGAGCCTTGATAAGTGGTGACCTTTAATGTAAAAAAAAACTGAAACGAGGTTAATAAAAGCCAGGTTACAAAGTTATTTTTACTAAACATAGAAAGTGTTTTAATTCGTCAAACGACAAAATCATCAGTTGCTTATGACGGGCATAATATTTTAGCATTGAACAACGGAATCATTATTCAGTTTTTAGTGTATAAAACATTCATATAATGAGTCTGGCGAGTGTGGCCAAACATACTTGTTGATGTTGGGAAAAGTAAACAATCTGGTTGTGAAAACATTAAATCACAAGCAAATTTTGTCAAATTCGAAAATTACGTTTCTACTTCTTATACACAATATTGATAATTTGGAATTGACGGAGCATTTTAATGGAAAATTATGACTTCTTTAGTGTTCTGTGACAACCAATATGGAGGCGGAAATAGTTCTAAATATGTAAATAGTATAAAAAGTGAACACTTTTAATATCTCAGGAAACATGAAGGATGATAAGCAAATTGTTTAATACAAAAGAAAGGATAAACTAAATAAAAAAGACATTAAATAGAGAAGGAAAGTGATGTTCTCTGCATCATCAACACGACAACAAAGAAAAACGTCGATAGGTTTAAAGACTCTGAAATGCAGGCGAACAGAAAGGTTTCAAAATGGCCGAAAGGAAATTGCGAGTAAAAAACAAAATGGATGTCGGACGAAGTGAGAGAGAGAGAAAGAGAGAGAGAGAGAGAGAGAGAGAGGGGAGGAGAGAACGAGAGGGATAGAAAAAGAAATAAAGACGGTGAAAGAGAGATAGACATACGGGACGACGACAACGAAGCGACGACAGCGGAAGGTTATCGAATAATCACTTCCCCGGTGGATTATTGCACCAAATAAAGGTACCACCCTCAAAAAAATAAAAGTAAATTAAAAAAATACCAGAAAAAAAAGAGAAAAAAAGAGCTCTCTGAAAATGCGTCCATCCAATCTGTTCGCCTGAACAAAAGAGAGGCTAAATAAAATGATATTTAATACTTAATCATGACAGACCGACAAACAAAAAAAAAAAAAGAACCTCTTAGTGAAATGCCGCTGGGAACATCTGAAAATAATATTTCAAACATAAGCGTAATAGACTAAATAAGATGCTATTCCAACTTAAGCGTAACATACTAAATAAGATGCTATTTCCAACTTAAGCGTAACATACTAAATAAAATGCTATTTCCAACTTAAGCGTAACATACTAAATAAGATGCTATTTCCAACTTAAGCGTAACATACTAAATAAGATGCTATTTCCAACTTTAGCGTAATATACTAAATAAAATGCTATTTCCAACTTTAATGTAACAGACTAAATAAGATGCTACAACAAACTTAAGCATAACAGACTAAATAAAATGCTTTTCCAACTTAAGCGTGACAGATCGACGAAAATGCTATTTCAAACGTATGCGTGGCAGATCAACGAAAATGCTATTTCAAACGTATGCGTGACAGATCGACGAAAATGCTATTTCAAACGTATGCGTGACAGATCGACGAAAATGCTATTTCAAACGTATGCGTGGCAGATCAACGAAAATGCTATTTCAAACTTATGCGTGACAGATCAACGAAAATGCTATTTCAAACGTATGCGTGACAGATCGACGAAAATGCTATTTCAAACTTATGCGTGACAGATCGACGAACATGCTATTTCAAACTTATGCATGACAGATCGACGAACATGCTATTTCAAACTTAAGCATAACAGACTAAATAAGATCCTATTTCCACCTTAAGCGTAACAGACAAAATAAGATGCTACTTCAAACTTAAGCATTACAGACAAAATAAGATTATTTTCCAACTGAAGCGTAACAGACGACTAAATAAGATGGTATTTCCAACTCAAGCGTCACAGACAAAATAAGATGTTTTTCGAACTTAAACATTACAGACTAAATAAGATGATTTTCCAACTTAAGCGTAACAGACTAAATAAGATGATTTTCCAACGTAAGCGTAACAGACCAAATAAGATTATATTTACAATTCAAGCGTAACAGACTAAATAAGATGCTATTCAAACGTAAGCGTTTTACATCGACGACACTTTTATTTCCAAATTTACCGTGAGGATCCAAGCAAAATACTACTTCAAAATTAAGCAGAGAAACTGAATGCATCTGAAATATGATTTGTTTTTCGATGAAAATTATATTTCAAACGAAAGCGTGACAGATCGATCGACTAAACGACCTACAACACCTTATAATCAGATACGTTGATGCATCTAAAATGCAATTCATCAATTAATGTTGATCGACCGACGTAAATACTATTTCAAATTAAGCCGTGAGAATCCCATGAAAATGTAATTTCAAACGCAACTGTGACAAACCAAACAAAAATATTTCTTTTAGTCGACGCAACTAAAATATTTACAACCGTACACTTATCAGGATGGCGAAAACTGTATTTTAAACGATAGTGCAACAGACCAGGAAAAATGTTATTTCTAACTTATCCTGACAAATCGACGAAAATGCTATTTCAAAGTGATGCGTGAGAGATGACGAACACGGTTTTTCAAACTCATGCGTGACACATCGACGAAAATGCTATTTCAAAGTTATGCGTGACAGATTGACGAACATGCTTTTTCAAACACATGCGTGACAGATCGACGACAATGCTATTTCAAACTTATGCGTGACAGATCAACGAACATGCTATTTCAAACTTATGCGTGACTGATCAACGAACATACTTTTTCAAACTCATTTGTGACAGATCAACGAACATGCTATTTCAAACTTATGTGTGACAGATCAACGAACATGCTATTTCAAACTTATGTGTGACAGATGAACGAACATACTTTATCAAACTTATGCGTGACAGATCAACGAACATGCTATTTCAAACTTATGCGTGACAGATCAACGAACATACTTTTTCAAACTCATGCGTGACAGATTGACGATCATGCTATTTCAAACTTATGCGTGACAGATCAACGAACATACTTTTTCAAACTCATTTGTGACAGATCAACGAACATGCTATTTCAAACTTATGTGTGACAGATTAACGAACATGCTATTTCAAACTTATGTGTGACAGATGAACGAAATACTTTTTCAAACTTATGCGTGACAGATCAACGAAATACTTTTTCAAACTTATGCGTGACAGATCAACGAACATACTTTTTAAAACTCATGCGTAACAGATCAACGAACATGCTATTTCAAACTTATTCGTGACAGATCAACGAACATACTTTTTCAAACTCATGCGTGACAGATCAACGAACATGCTATTTTAAACTTATGCGTGACAGATCAACGAACATGCTATTTAAAACTTATGCGTGACAGATCAACGAACATGATATTTCAAACTTATGCGTGACAGATCAACAGACATGCTATTTCAAACTTATGCGTGACAGATCAACGAACATGCTATTTCAAACTTATGCGTGACAGATCAGAGAAAAATCTATTTGAAACATAATTCTGATAGATCGACGAAAATGCTATTTCAAACGTATGCGTGACAGATCAACGAACATGCTATTTCAAACTTATGCGTGACAGATCGACTGAAAATTCTATTTCAAACTTATGCGTCACAGATCAACGAACATTCTATTTCAAACTTATTCGTGACAGATCGACGAAAATGCTATTTCAAACTTATGCGTGACAGATCAGAGAAAAATCTATTTGAAACGTAATTCTGACAGAACGACAAAAATGCTATTTCAAACGTATGCGTGACAGATCAACAAACATGCTATTTCAAACATATTCGTGACAGATCGACTGAAAATTCTATTTCAAACTTATGCGTGACAGATCGACGAACATGCTATTTCAAACTTATGCGTGACAGATTAGAGAAAAATCTATTTGAAACGTAATTCTGACAGATCGAGGAAAATGCTATTTCAAACTTATGCATGGCAGATCGGCGAAAATAATATTTCAAACCTATGCCGGGCAGATTGAGGAAAATGCTATTTAAAATATAATTCTGATAGATCGGCGAGAATGCTATTTCAAAATTAATTCTGACAAATCAACGAAGATCCTATTTAAAACTTAATCTTGACAAATCGGCGCAAAATGCTATTTCAAATATAATTCTGACAGACCGACGGAAACGATATTAAAAACTTAAGCGTGACAGGGCGAGCGATTGACAGAACCTCTCATGTGTCTATTTAATCTGCGCGTTTCCAATGAAAATGCTATTTCGAACGCGACCGATCGACTAACTAACGGACAGAGCAACCCATAGCGACGCGAGGGAATGATTTAAAAAAAAAAACAACGAATTTAAAACAAACGGAACCGCCCTCATCCCTCACCCAACAAAAAATAACCTCGTTAAAATTAAAATCAAGTAACACTTTAATTGACCCAAAACCACTTGACACCTCGTACAAAACAAGCGAGCGTCAAAAGGGGGGTAAGGGCGTAGGCGGATTAAAAAAAAAATCTGTTTGAAATTAGAGAAAAAAAACGAAAATAGTTTAAAAATTCAAACAAGGACTACTCAAAAAAAAAAATTCAAAATAAAATTTAATTTAGCTGAAAAAAAATTAAAAGAGAGCGAAAGAAATGTTAAAGCAGACGCCAACACGGAATAGGATTTTCTTCCGCCCATCTTCCAATAAATATCACCTCGAATTTAAAACATTTTTATATTTTGTTTTATTTTTAGTCTTGACTGACAATTGATTTTAAATGGCCTCCTCCCCCTCTTCAACCTCCTCCCTCTCTTCTACCTCCCCCCTTTCTACTCTTTCAATAGAATAGTCGTCCGCCATTTTCATCCGTTTCCGCCATTTTGTTACATTTTTTATTCTTTGTTTCTTTGTTTTTGTGTCTAAGTTTGTTGCTCTTTTATATTTTCTCTTTTCTTTTCTTCTTTGTTTGTTTGTTTCCTTCTTTCTTTCATTCTTGCATCCACTCTTTTGTCATTTGTTATATAATTATTTATTTATTTTAATTACATTTCAGTCTTACTTAAATACGTTTAATTTTTTTTTTATTGCAGTCTATATTTACATTTTGTTCTTATATTTTACTCGCTTTAATTGCTATTAATTTTAAAAATTCATGTCTTCCTTTTCTTTCTTTATTTTCGCCATTATTTTTCCCTTCCTTCCTTCTTTAATTATCTAATTATTTATTTTAATTTACTTTAGATCTTGCATACATTCATTTTTTTCATCATAGTGTTATTTCAAAATTCATTCTGATCTTGAATTCTTTCTTTATTTTCTATTAATTTTTATTTTATTATTTTTTATTACAGAAATGTTGTTGCAGTTTTAAGCCAAATGTACGTAAGTTTTATTTAATCTTACATTCTGTTAATCATATTTCGTTGTCTCTTTTATTTTTATTATATAATTTCTTCTTTTCTTTCTTATGTATTTTTATTTAATATTTATTTCATTCTTTATAGACTAACTTATTTATTATATAATCCATTTAGTATTTTCATTCATCATTCAATTTATTTTAGGTTTTAATTCAACATTTTATTTTCATGTCGTCTTCCTTCTTTCTGTTTTGATTGATTGATTAGTCCCTATTTATCTGCCTCCCCACGAGTACGGATTTTTAAATAGGGAAATCCCGGATCTCCAACAAAGGATACTCTGGAGTTTTACAAAAATAAAAGAATGCATCAGTCTATAATCAGTTCTCTTTAACTGACCGAGGACTCAAGATGTGAAGTGTAGCGTCAGAACAGATACTGCACTTTGCTTCTAGCAAAAGCCCAATGGTCGTTTTATTAGCCTTTTGTGTTCTTAATTTATTTTTGCGATTTTTCAATTTTTATCAGTAAGTCGCTTTCATTTGTTGTGGTTCTTTCTTAATATTATTTATTAATAATTAGTACTCTTATAGAGAATGCACCGCCTTTCTGTGACTTCGCGTCATCAACGTTCGGACAGGTCTCGGAAGCGCCCGATATTGAACAAGGCGAAAACTGCCAAACGATAAATTGAAGACTGGCAGACGATACATTCACACGAAAAAAATCAAAGTAAAATACACATATAAAAATTAAAAAAAAACTATATCTAAACAACTTTTATTAATTAGATTTTTTTTTGTTCATCAAATGTTTTTAAAAATAAAATGTTTGTTTTTAAGTGTACCGAAAAGTTTTAAAAAATGAATTTAATTATATATAACAAACAATGAAGCACTGTTTTAACCAATTTTTGTTTGTTTCTTTTTTTTTCAATTTTTTTTTCTTTTTAACATTTTCTTGGTTAGGGTTTATGGTTTAGGGTTAGGGTAAGGGTTAAGGTTAGTATTTCGCTAGAAGTGACCGTTGCTGCCAGAACTGAATAAGTCCCTCGGGAGATTCAACGCGGTGACACAGATCGTAGAAATTCATTTTTTATGCACTGCAGATCGTAGAAATTAATTTCTTTACACCTGATTGTCTAATGCAGGGGCGGGCAACCTCCGGCCCGCGGGCCACATCAGGCCCGCGAAGGCTTACCGTCCGGCCCGCCACCATGCTAGGCTTTTTTATTACAATCCGGCCCGCGGACCTCCCAGTAAAACTCATATCATTTTGTGACATAGACGTAAAAGTAGGTTTCAATTAAGATTTACAGTGGAATAAAAAATGGGAGCGATGATGCGTGTATGTTTCATTTTTCTTTAACTATTAATTTCAAATTCTTGGCCTTAGCTAAAAATAGAAAAAGAGAAAGAGAGAGGCAAATAGGAAACGAGAGACGAGGAAAGAGCATAACACAGAGAACTTATGTTAGGTGTGTCAAAACGAAGGCTGGATCAACTTGCTACTTCCCCCATCCTTATTTTTTATGATTCCAAAATGGCTCTTCTTCGGCGCCTTTTGTAACATAACATACAGAAGTCTCTTGAGAAAAAAATATCAGATTTGTGGAGTGTTCAATGCAATTTTTGTATAATTTATTCATGTGAACAAAATATAGTAATTCTGAGATTTCGTTTTTCACTCCGGCCCACGATCTCTTTCCAAAAGTCTCATCTGGCCCTCACTCTGAAAAGATTGCCCGCCCCTGGTCTAATGCATGCTGCAACCTGATTGGTTAATAGTTTCGTCAACCCTCAGGTGCTTCCGAGACTTGCCAAACGATAAATTGAAGACTGGCAGACAATAAATTCACACAAAGACAATCAAAGTAAAATACATATATAAAATAAAGAACGAACAAACTATATCTAAACAACTGTTATTAATTAGATGTTTATTTTTTTGTCAAAGGAACCATTGTCGATAAAATGTTTTAAAATAAAATGTTTGTTTTTTAGTGCACCGAAAAGTTTTAGAAGATGATTTTTTTGTTATATAGCAAACAACGAAAGCACTGTTTTAACCAATTACTTGTTTGTTTGTTTGTTTTTCATTTTTATTTTCAATGTTTTTTTTTTCTTTTCAACATTTTCTGGGTTAGGCTTAGGGTTAAGGGTTATGGTTAGGGTTATTGTTTCGCTAGAAGTGACCGTTGCTGCCAAAACTTAATAAAGTCCTTCGGGAGATTCAACGCGCTGACACAGGTCGTAGAAATTCATTTTTATTAACGCGCTGAGATCGTAGAACATAATTTCTTCCATAAGTTATCGTCTGCTTGGTTGCAACCTGATTGTCCAATACATGCTGCAACCTGATTGGTTAATAGTTTCGTCAACCTTCGGACGCATCGGAGACCTGCCCGAACGTTGACGACGCGAAGTTACGGAAACGCGGTGTGTTCTAAATAAGAGCAACTTGGGTTACTATAAACTTACTTTTACTATCTTTTTACAATTTAAATACTTAAATTCGTAAAACTATCTGGTTCTTACGCTATATCTTTCTTTTTTCATTTTATAATTTCATTATTTTTATTCTATAAACAACTTTCATCATTTCTTTCTTTTCCTTTCTTTATTTCTATAAGTTCGTTCTTTCTACATACTCTTTTTATTTTTACCCTTATGTGTTTTCCTTCTCCTATCTCCGGGAGAGACATGACAGTTTCCTTCTCCTTTCTCTTCTACTTCCTTGGGAGAACCACATCCGGTATGAGATTACGGTAACTTCCGGTACGGAAATGGGAAGGAGACGAAAAACTTGTGAGGGTTTGCCTTGCATCCTTCCATCACCCCCGCCCCGCTAACCAACGCTTATCGTGTTCTCCCCAACGGGTGACGAGACATGACGTCACTAGCTGCGGCCCATGTGACGGGTGTTAATTGAACCGCATAGAATAGAACTAAAGAGGGAATCTCCCTATTTCACTTTAATTTTTTTAAATTTTAAATGTTAAATTTTAGGAAATAAAATAATAATAAAAAAAACAAGCTGAAATCAAGTAGAAGAGGGAGAGTTGGAAATAGAGAAAGAGAGATAAAGATGGCGGGTGAGAGATAGAGAGATACTAATTCACAGAAATGAAAAACTGAGAGTGACAAAAAGAGTTAATTAATGAAGATACACACAGCATTTGATTTTGATTTTTTTTTAATGTGAAGTGTTTAAAAGGGGGAACAGGAAAAAAAGGAAGCATTACAGAAATTTAAAAAAATAAAAGCAAAGGAAATGTGGAAGTAAAAAAGACGCTTTATCTTAATTAAATTTAAATTAATTCTACATTTTATTTGATGCGTTTTTTTTTTTTAAATTTCAAGTCCACCCATGCAGTCATGTTTGTTTTTGGATGTTTAATGGCTATAAAAATGGCGAGCTGACAAGAAAAATACGCAACAACGCAAAATGGTGGCCAGTTAAATAGATAGAGTGTGAATACAAAAACTATTTAAAAAAATACATGAGAATCAGTTAAAGATAAGCTGCGACCCCCCAATTTATTCAAATATTTTAAAGTAATGATTATTTCGTTTTTTAACATCATATATATATATATATATATATATATATATATATATATATATAATTTATCATTTCATGTATCCACATATTATGTGATATAATATATTGTGTATAGATTTTCAATATTTACTCAACAGTACTCAATACCCAATATAGCTTAGTAGAAGTAGTATAAAAATATGTATGGCTATTAAGCTACACAGGAGCGTATATATATATATATATATATATATATATATATATACATATATATATATATATATATATATATATAGTCGCAATGATAAGCTGTGATACAGCGAAATAGTCCGTATGTGGATGACTATATCAAGCTCCTTTTCTTGGGTAGAGCTTAATGTAAGGATATCGCTAACTGCCATTAGCTCTAAGGTATAGCCTATTGGGTAAAACTAATTCGAGCTCCCGACACTTGACACTGTTTACATTGAGATATCGCTTACATTCAGTCAGTGTAGTATGATGGCGCAGGGGTAGAGGCGCCTACTGTCGCTCGACGATTGAGTTTCAATTCCGGCTTGATGCACTATCCGCACAGAAGAGCTGTGATACAGCGAAATAGTCTGTATGCGGATGACTATATATATAGTGAGAGAGAGAAACTAGCTACCGGAACAGTAGCAGAAACTGGCTATGAAGCGAGCTGATAACAGAAGATATTCTTTTTTGGAAGAAACAGCTTATCTTGTATATATATATATATATATATATATATATATATATATATATATATATATATATATAAAATATTGCCGAGTATCCTGGACATATTTAAGCATTCAATTATCCATGTTTTATTGTAGTCAATCCATAGCATGGATATGTTTTTAGCTGCTTTTTTACCTCCTTCAGTATGATTTGATCTATGTATAGCAGATCATGCGTTCCTCTTTTCAGCTTCCGGCATCCTTTTTGATCCTCGTGGAGCAGCCTACGATTGTTCAAGGATTGGTAGATGTGTTCTCTGTTCTCAGTTGTGCCGTTCGGATTGTCCGCATTGTTGGTAAACAGATTTATGGTCTGTAGTAGTTTGGGCTCGTTCCGTTTTTGGCATCATTTTACATTAGAGTTATCTTTTCCTTTTGTCATTAGATCTAGTACGTCTGTTTTGTAGATATATCATTTCAGTTTCTTCGCTAACCTTTCATGTAGAATCGTGATTATTTAAAAACTAGTATACATGTATTACATCGTGGCCTGGTGTTTTTCATTTTGCCATTTTCCTTAGGGTTGTCTTAATCGTTTCTTCATTCATTTCTGGTTCTGTTCCTTCTTCAATTTTCTGTAGTTCAGTTTTTATGTTTTTCAACGATTTGCCATTTTTGTTGTGTTTTGAATCTCCAGAAGTTTTTAGTCTCTGTCGGGTCCGATGTTTCTGTTGTTGTTCTTTCCCCGTTTACGTTTTTTTTAAGTGGCTTTCCTTGTTTCTAAAAATACTGTTCCGTTTGTGCTGTTTCTATTTGTATCTGTATCGTCTCATCCGTCCTTCTAATGTATGTTATCTTTTGTTTTAGTTCTTCATGTTTTTATTTTTAGTCTTTTCTTTGCGATCCGGATTTCAGCTCTTCCATCGTTTCCTTTTATCTTTCATCGTTTCCTTTTATCTGTCATCGTTTCCTTTTATCTTTCATCGTTTCCTTTTATCTTCCATCGTTTCCTTTTATCTTTCATCGTTTCTTTTTATCTTCCATCGTTTCCTTTTATCTTTCATCGTTTCCTTTTATCTTCCATCGTTTCCTTTTATCTTCCATCGTTTCCTTTTATCTTTCATCGTTTCCTTTTATCTTTCATCGTTTCCTTTTATCTTTCATCGTTTCCTTTTATCTTTCATCGTTTCCTTTTATCTTTCATCGTGTTTACGGCGTTTGCTTCTTTTCGAAGTTTGGTTATCTCGTATTTCACATGCAGGATTTGTCGGTCTATTCTTTTGGGTCAGTCTATTTTATCTCTTTAGTTTTATACTTATTGATTTTGCCCCTCATATATTAACTTTTGTATGTCTGTGATAGTATATATTGTGATGTACGTGTTGAGTCTGTTTACTTTCTCTGTTTCTGATTTTAATTTCTTAAAATCTTCATTCCTTAGGAATAGGAGTTTGTTTTGCTCTCGAAGATGTACGGTTTGATGTTTTCCACTTCTCTTGCCACTTCCTCGGTGAGTTCTGTGATTCCGTAGCTTTCGACCCCCTCAGTTCCAGTGTTTATGTTTTGCCAGTCTTCTACCTGTGGGTTTTCGCCGAGTGTTTTTCTTGAGCTTTTATGCTATTTATTTCTGTTTGATTTCCATAAATTCCAACTCCGAGAACTACTTTCCTTTGAGGATCCGTCTTGCTGGATCTGCTATCACGTGTTCTGTTGTATGGTGATCAGTAGAAATGTCCCATAATTTTTCATTCCTTTCCGATATTCTTTTTCTGTTGTGTGGTGGCTTCTGTAGTAGCATTCAATTACCTGTCTATTCTCTTTTGTGGTTCATTCTTTTTATGGCTTTTTTACCCCCGCAATGCTTAATACCTGAGTAAAGTTTAGTAGTAGTGTAAACATATACTTATGGCAGGTAAGCTATGGAGAAACGTGTGTGGTTCATCTCATGGGAAATAATTGAGCTAATTAAATGGATGTATATTGTACGTTTGTTATTATAGCGAACCAGGGCTTACTCTAACTACGAACGCTGAGTTCCCTTTCAAACAAAGCTAATGACACTGGTTGGTTAGTAGCTGAAGTAAGCTCCCGTGAGCTATAAAAACAACCGTTAAATATAAATCCTAACAATTAGCCTGATTGTTTTCCCAGGGAATATCAACATAAATGATACTGTGTAGTTTACTTGCCATAAGTATATGTCACACTACTACTAAGCACACACCACTCACCCTGTAACTTATATATATATATATATATATATATATATATATATATATATATTTATATATATATATATATATATATATATATATATATATATGAAAAAGACAAACGAAAAAACAAATCAAATACTACACAGGAAAAATCATAAAAAACGAAAGATTTACAGATTTCGTTAGAATCAACGAACGTCTTTAGAAAAAGTTTGATGATCCGAGCGAAACTGGTAAATCTCTGGTTTCTGATGATTTATTACTGTTTCTAATTTGTTTTTCCTTTTGTCTATTTCATGTATATATTGTCTCCACAGCATATTATTTGATGCATTCCTCTCATATATACACCTACTCATACGGTATCATGTGTGCTTTTCTTCGAGGGAAAGGCGTGCATTAAGCAATGCATGGATATCAGCAGTGAGCTTAACCAGAGGTTAGAAATCATGAATAATAGATTTTGGAATCGAAATAAGTCCTTACTGTGATACTTACCACCGGATTTAGCAACAATATTCGTTCATTTCTGTGGAGGAATTAATCATTAACACATTTCTTTATCTTTGTACAATTACGTCTAATATAGTAGCTACCTTTTACATGATGAAAATAACATCAGAAATAAGTAGGTATATTTATATGCTATTCCTATAACTTTATATTATAAGCTATTCCTACAACTGTATATTATAAGCAATTCCTATAACTGTATATTATATGCTATTCCTACAACTGTATATTATATGTTGTTCCTATACCTGCATATTATATGCTATTCCTACAACTGTATATTATATGCCATTCGACCAACCTCATATTATATGTTGCACCTATAACTGTATATTATATGCTATTCCTACAACTGTATATTATATGCCATTCCTACAGCTTTATATTATATATTGTTCTTATAACTGCATATTGTATGCTATTCCTATAACTGCATATTATATGCCATTCCTATGACTGCGTATTATATTCTATCCCTATAACTGCATATTATATGCTATTCATACAACTGTATATTATATATTGTTTCTATAACTGCATATTATATGTTCTCCTTATAGCTGAATATTATATGCTATTCCTATAGAATGCATATTATACACTGTTCCTATAACTGCATAGTATATGCTATTCCTACAACTCTATATTATATGCTGTTCTTATGACTGTGTATTATATGCTATTCCTATAACTGTATATTACACGCTGTTCCCATTACTGTATATTGTATGCTAATCACATAACAGTATAGTGTATGCTATTTTCTATAATTGTATATTATATGCTATTTCTATAACTGCATATCATATGCTATTCCTATAACTGCATATACTACGCTGTTCCTATACCTGTATAATATATGTTGTTCCTATAACTGCTAATGGTATGCTACTCATATAACTGTGTATTATATGCTATTTCTATATCTGCATATTATATATCTATTCCTATAACTTCATATAAGACTCTGTTCTTGTAACTGTATATTATATGCTGTTCATATAACTGTATATTATATGCTATTTCTATAACTGTATATCATATGCTATTTCTATAACTGCATATTATGTGCTGTTTCTATAACTGTGTATCATATGTTATTTCTATAACTGCATATTATATACTCTTAGTATAAGTGTACAGAATATGCTATTCCTATGACTGTATATTTTATACTGTTTCTTATAACTGTATGTTATATCCTATTTCTATAACTGTATATTATATCGTATTTCTATAACAGTATATTTTACGCTGTTCTTATAAATGTATATTATATGCTATTCCTATAATGCACGAGGGGACACTGTGAGTTACTATTGATAGGTTCGATTTTCTGTTAGTGGTTTAGCATAACTTTTACTAATACCTTTTGGAAAGGTATGGATCCAGCTATGGATTTAATAGAATGGTAATGTGGGCAACTGATCTTGGAGAAGGAACTTTTCGAAAAAAAAACAGTCTCCCTGCTTATTCCGGCATTGTTTCCAGTTGTACTGCACTTCTTGAGCAATGCAGGTTCAGGGTTGAGGTGGTTAGAGATTGCACATCTATTGTTTCACTTCAAACTCCTCGCGTATGTATACTTACAGGGGTATACATTGTCTTTCAAGACTGAGCGGAGACCTATCTCTCTCTCTTTCTCTTTCTCCTTGATGAGAAACCTTTTACTGTGATATTTTTGTGATTTTTGTTGAATTTTGAACTTTTGGGGACATTTATATTTAATTTGTTTATTTTGTAAAAAAACTTTCAAACATTCTAATTTGAATGTTCCTTCTGATGAGGACCAGCATTTATAATTTTATTTGTTGTACGACTTAAAATAAAAACTGCCTCGAAACAGCTGTAAATAACCCTAACAACTTGGTGTGTGCTTTTTTTTCGGAACTTGATTTGAAAATGTTTTGAATCGTCAAAATCTACTAGCAGCAACACCCTCCGTTTCTGTGGAATAAACAATAACTCTTGTGTACTTTTGCAATCAGCTTTAAGCTCAATTGTTTATTTTTTAAATTGCTATACTCATCAAGTTTGAACTTGTAGATAAAATTAAACAATAAAGACGTCGATTTTGCTGTTTATGAAACGAAAGCAGAAACTGCCAATTTATTGCAAAACCACGTCTAATTTTCAGTCATAAATCATACAATATACATTAAAGTTTAATGTGTTCTTTTCTGTTTACTGATGTGAAGTCTGAACGAATCATTATTACTTTAAGTTGTAGACAAAAGAAAAGAAAAAAGTATAAACGTCGTCTTTTCTTTTAATGTCTTACGCGGAGAAAGCCCCAACGATACAAAATAAAACTTATAATAAAACAGCCAGTATTAATGGCTAGGCACAACTCACATATCAATAACAGAATAGAACTCAACGCACAACACAGCATGAATTAAAAATACACATATACATAATTGACAATAACGCTCACACACACAACTCTCAAAACAATGGTCTCGCCTTGCCTTCGGTAGTAGTTGATTGTCTGTTTGGGTCGTACACTGGTAGTCTTGGCTCTGCTACCGTATATACTTATACAGTTCCGTCTATTTTTCTATCTGTGATCCATACCTCATATCATAACCAATAGAGGTAATAACAACGACATGAAATATAAATTCAGGTATTCGTCTTTTGTTTTATTACTTTATCCTGCCGAATGATGAGAATCCTTTCGCACCAGAAGCCTGATTACCAGAAACGCAAACTAAAATTAAAAAGTAAAAAGTCTGTATCAGTAGAAAATATCGGTATCGTCAATTATTAAAAGAAGTGCTGAAATAGTGTGATGAAAAATAAATCTCCTAGGAATTATATCATCCAAACAAAATATAAAAATGCAAAATAAATATTCGCGATACATAAAATAAGAATTATAATGAAAAAAAATTAGAAATAAAAACATATAACAAGCACATCCATAATTCTTCTTAATTATTATTAGAAATTATTTAATAAGTACAAAGAAGTGAAACAATCGAAATAGTAGTAGTAAGCAAAAACTACGAACGCTGCAATCACCAATAAAAACAATTACAATAAAATACATTAAATATGTCGGTGATAAAAAATCGTGCATATTTCTATGCAGGGCTAGACAATAGACATCAATATCGAAGGTTCGATCCTTGTCTAAATTAGCCATGCTGATGACGGCTGTGAGCCAGATTCACGTGTACAGTGATTACTTTCTATGTACGTATAAAATTAATAATATATATATATATATTAACGATAAATAGGTCCTATAACGTTAAAGACAGCTAATAATGCTTATTTCTGCAACCGAAATAGTAGTAGTACGCAAATACATCGAACGCTGCAATAAGCAATAAAAACAATTACATAAAAATAGAATATATATATATATATATATATATATATATACTTCATTTTATATTATAATAGCATATATATATATATATACATATACATATATATATTACTTCATTTTATATTATAATATTATATATATATACATATATATATTACTTCATTTTATATTATAATATTATATATATATACATATATATATATTACTTCATTTTATATTATAATATTATATATATATATATATATATATATATATATATATATATATATATATATATATATATATATTTCCACAATCAGACAACATCGATGTTTCACAAGTAAGATTTTACATTCGCTGGGACGATGTCACTTAACAAATAAACCCAGTGAGCAAATGATATTACAATTTTAATGTGAGATTATATATAGTTATTTCCACAATCAGACAACGCCGCGGCCCACACAAACCATCAAAGCCACAGGCTGGCAATTCTAGACGCAGGTTTCGCCATCATTTGGGTTCATCAGTAGAACATATCCGAACTCAGGATTCGAAAACAACAGCGTAACCTTAACAGAGGTTCACGCTTAAAAACCATCCAATTGATCATATAAATCTTACGAATCCCCGTAACAGCTCCTTCCCGGCCAGTAAGAAAACACACAAAAATATAAAAAGACAGGTAAATTGTTTCATTGTTGACCTTCATACTTATCGAACATCATACAAACTATCGGAAAACATTAGACTTATTATTATTATTGCTTTTCTTTCATATGCTTTCTTTTCTTTTATGCTTCTCGAGAAATTCCATACTTTAAATGATTTTTATTTTTAGAATTTTTTCATCTTTCTCTTTTTTTTTCATTTAAACTCTGTCTGTCTCTTTTTATTTATTTATTCGTTTACAATAAACAAAATAATCTTTTATCATAGTGAAATAGAAAACCTTCTTCACTGCGGCCATTTTTACTTTTATTTCACTTCGATGGATATGGGACTCATTCCCTCAAAAGAATATTTGTTTTTATTTCTTTGATTACTTACTACAATACACGTAAAAGTTATTTGAATTCGGTTTATTTTTACTTATTAAGTTTCTAATATACTGAACTTTACAGTATAGTATATGTTACTTAATCTATTTTCTTCTCGGTCAGTGTAGTACTAGACTTATTATTTTATCTCCTCTCTCAGTGAAGAACAAATCTTTCTAGACTGCACACATAATACATCACTATTGCTTTTTATGGTTGGTAAATTTATTCTACAACTAAACCAGGCACTCTGGAGTGGGATAAAAATTGTATATGTCTAGATTAATTTTTCCATCACTGAACTTGGAAACATTCACGCATATTTTGGATCACATTTACTTTGGGGGAGGTTGTTTTTTATTAACCCGTTACTTACAATCGTATTGTGGGGGGGGGGTCACACAAAACATAGACAAACTCTATGTTGTCTGATTCAAAACATTGATAAATCCTCTTTTAATCTCCTAAATTCCTTACAGGGTTCTTTTCAACTTCTTTTCACGAATTAATACTCTAATACTTATATATCTCTCCCGCGCAACGCCGGGACACGGGTCCTGCTATATTATATAATCCGTTATTGGCCTCTTTATGGTGCTTATGCGGTTGACGGACCGGGCTTACTTGCTTCCACACAAAGGGCACAGTAAGACAAGAGGTCGGCGTTTAATGTTGGGAAAATCCATCTCCCTGAATAGGGACACTCCGGAATCAACTAATAATTGCCGCAGTCTAGAAGGATTACTCTCAATAGAAAGATTGCAACAAACAAGCCCTGACGTAATTGTTATTACTCTACGTATCTCATTAATTGTTTCAGCTGCAATTTTACATTAACATTGTGGGATATGTGGTCGCGCTGGTCAATCATAAGCACCAAATAGTAAGCACCAAATAATTCAATAGTTACAGCAGATTTTGCAAGGAATTTCCTGAGTAATAGGGTTTTCCCGGGCAGCGCCGGGACACGGGTCAGCTAGTATATATATATATATATATATATATATATATATATATATATATATATATATATATATATATATATATATATATATATACATTTGTTTATTTACATACGTATACGTTTCATCTTTCTGGAATCGTCAGTGTACAGATAATTATTTCAGACGGTCACATGATTCGAAACATTAGAACATGAGTTATGTTTTGACTCAAATTCCGACGCCTTACCCCACGTGGCCACCGTGAACAGCTACATTAATCGGTGAGACTTTTTAACCGATTATATCGTGATAGGCAGCCGACGTCAATAGTGTTAAATATGAAAGAAAAATGCACATATATATATATATATATATATATATATATATATATATATATATAAATATATATATATATATATATATATATATATATATGATAATTTTATTTACACAGACATGTACAAAATCTGCGACACTGGCATGTCGATGTTATCGATCAACAGTTACTATAAACTGAGATCTCATCAGGCAGAGTTAGAATCCGATCTTAACCTCAGATCATATTTGGTTCTCTCCAAATATGATCTGAGGTTAAGATCGGATTCTAACTCTGCCTGATGAGATCTCAGTTTATAGTAACTGTTGATCGATAACATCGACATGCCAGTGTCGCAGATTTTGTACATGTCTGTGTAAATAAAATTATCATATATAAAGCTCTATTTTGATATTGAGCACTTTTTATAAACCCGGTTAAAATTCTCTGGATTACCACCCTGTGGATATTTTTCACCTGGATTATTACCATTATTATATATATATATATATATATATATATATATATATATATATTAGATGTATAAATAAAATAATCCGACTTCATGGCAATCGGTGGTATAAGAGGTTTTTGTAGTTCTTAAAGGAAAGGAGCTTTTTCTTAGCAGCATCCGTTTATGACCCCATGACGAGAGTAGAGCGTGATGTTGTCAGCAAATATACCCATCTCAGACACAATGTCATCAGGGACGTCGTTTATGAAAATCAGCAACAATAATAGTCTTAAGATCGATCCTAGGCATACACCTGCATTTATGTCATGTTGTTTGGATGAACGGCCACCAAGACAACCTGGATCTTTCTTTTGGTTAGGAAGGATCTAATTGTATTACATATCTGTCTAGTAATACCATATGAATGAATTTTTATGAGAAAGCCTTTATGCCAGACCATGTCAGGGTCTTTGGATATATCAAGCGTTTCTGCCCTCGTTTCTACGCTCCTTGTCCAGTGCATGGTTTATGCGTTCAGAGATGACCGTTAGGATATTGCCTAAATCCATACTGATGGTCAGAAAGAAGTTTAGCATTAACGAGGTGCCGGACTATCGCTAGATTGATTAAAGATTAAAAATTCTGAGGCTAAGTTCTATCTCCAGATTTCTTGAACACTGGTACCAATTATCCAGCTATCAGGGCAGCACATTTTGTATTTCTCTGTTCTATCCTTATTTCAATGACTGAGCTTCAATCGTCCTTGTAAGACATTCACAGAAAAAAAAAATTGTTTCACAATCACAATTTAAAAGATTTCCAATCTGCAGAAGACATTACCACTGGAAGGTTTCCCTTCGTATCTAATAGCAACAGATACTTGTCATAAAATTTCCCTGTAAGTAATCCAATTCTTTCACTCTGTTCATTTTCAATACTCTCATAATATTCTTCGCCATTAAACTAACAATAATTAACTATTATCCTCTAGTGGCTTTTGATCTTGATAAATGGTGTCTCATTCGTAAAAAATACTACCTACCATTTATTTAATAATTTAAAATTAGTTTTACAAATAAAATGTGTGTGTGTGTGGGGGGGGGGTATTGCTACCATTTGTATTGCAGACCGAGAAACCGAAACATCCGGGAAACAGGGCCGTTCGTAAATGAAATAAATTAATTAATAATAGTTAAAATGCTTCATTGCATGAACATTCGAGATAATATTGCATTCTTCTGTCGCTGTTATTAAACGAAAAGATTATATATAAAGATATTTCGAAAAGACAAAGCTCTTATGAGTCAACTAATATCTTAATGCCACGGCTATTCACTATCTGCCGTTTTTATCTTCCGTACACAAAAAAAGCAAAAAAGTTCATAAATGAGCTTAACTGCACGAAAATAAAAAAAGACAATGTTATTACGCCCTCCCTATTTACATGCGTATAAAACCCTCATATGTTAGAGATCACTATCAAAATGGAGTTATTCCCGCTCTCTACAGTCTCAACGTTTCGGGGTATTTTTCTCTCAACTAATCCTACCTCCGAATTTCAAGAATCATCGCCAGGATTTTATTTCCCGGGTGACACTTATTAGTATAACACCGCCATTCTCGGCGATGTTTAGTGCGCATGGGTATCGTTGATGTTGATGCTTGTGACGATAAAACGGTGTTCCTCTCCCAAGGCGTGTCATGTCGTAAGAACATTTAAAAAGTAAGACACGTGGTAAAAGAAAGAATATAATATAAAAGAAGAAAGAATGACAAGCGAAAGGGAGAAATGAAAGCAAAGAATAACGATCCGAATGAGAAAAAAAATGTTTCAAATAAATGTGAAGGAAATTGTAAAAGCATTTTATTAAAAAATGAAAGAAAAATAAGAAATATAAAAGAAGTTACAGAGAAAAATATTGGAGTACTGAAAAAAAGGCGACAATAGAAGGAATAGAAAAATATACATATATAAATTTAACGTAAAATGATCACTCACATACGGACCAGGTAACGTTCGTAAATGGGTAAATGGGTACCGTCTGATGGTCAAGAATTAGGTGATCAGTTTACGTTATATTTATATGCGAAATTGATATCTTTAAGTTTCAATTTTTTTCGCCGACTCTTTTCACGTTATGACATAATCGCCTAAAAAGTAGAATCTTTTTGGGGAGGGGAGTAGCATAAGGCTGGATTTTTTAATATTAGAAACATATTTTATACTTTAGTTTAGATTTACGTGGTAGACTTTTGTAATGTAAAAAGAAGACACGAATAGAAAAAACCTTTTCTAAGGCTTTATTCAATTAATTCAAAACTACAATGCCAACAAGGCAAGAGGCCAAGAACGTATATATGGAAAAAGAAGAGAACGCATTTAAATTAAAAAGTCACGTGGACAAGAAAACCAAGTAATTTTACTTTAACGGAAATATATGCAAGTGCACGTAATCCATCTCGTAATCCCAAGGTGCTGAGTTCAATCCTGGGCAAATGCAGCTGAAGAAAAATAATGTACATAACATAACATAACAACTTTGCTGGAGTGTGTATAGAAGTGATATGAGTGTAGGCAACCTGAATGATATCAATCTTTTGGACCAGACTGTATAGAGAACAAACATGACATATTGCCTGGTGTTACCCAACCAAGAGGCCGATACATTGACCGTGCCCTAGTACCCCAAAATTGAAACAATAAGAAAACACAGGAAATAGATTGGAATATCGTTTACTATCGTATCCCAACCCTCAAGTTGTAAACGAATCCATCAAGCTCCTGCCCCTCTCCACTCGCAGCAATGTTGAATCCTTGTGCTTGTTTTACAAGGACTTAAATTGAATGTGATCCGATGAACTTCCTTCTCTGGTGCCCTCTCGACGTAAATGCATTCGACCAACCTTCCAATAAGCTAAATCCCATCCATCACTGTGGCGGTCCCCAGATGCCGGAGATCATTCTATTCCAATAGCTTCTTTCCTCGTGCGGTCGGTCTTTGAAACTCCCTCCCTGCTCCCTGTGTTCATTGACTTTACCGACATAAATTACCTTATTACCAAGAAAACGACATGAATTACCTTATTACTAAGAAAACGACATGAATTACCTTATTACCAAGAAAACGACATGAATTACCTTATTACCGAGAAAACGACATGAATTACCTTATTACCAAGAAAACGACATCAATTACCTTATTACCAAGAAAACGACATGAATTATCTTATTACCAAGAAAACGACATGAATTACCTTATTACCAAGAAAACGACATGAATAACCTTATTACCAAGAAAACGACATGAATTACCTTATTACCAAGAAAACGACATGAATTACCTTATTACCAAGAAAACGACATTAATTACCTTATTACCAAGAAAACGACATGAATTACCTTATTACCGAGAAAACGACATAAATTACCTTATTACCAAAATAACGACATGAATTACCTTATTACCAAGAAAACGACATGAATTACCTTATTACCAAGAAAACGACATGAATTACCTTATTACCAAGAAAACGACATGAATTACCTTATTACCAAGAAAACGACATGAATTACCTTATTACCAAGAAAACGACACGAATTACCTTATTACCGAGAAAACGACATGAATTACCTTATTACAAAGAAAACGACATGAATTACCTTATTACCGAGAAAACGACATGAATTACCTTATTACCAAGAAAACGACATGAATTACCTTATTACCAAGAAAACGACATGAATTACCTTATTTCCAAGAAAACGACATGAATTACCTTATTACCAAGAAAACGACATGAATTACCTTATTACCGAGAAAACGACATGAATTACCTTATTACCGAGAAAACGACATGAATTACCTTATTACCAAGAAAACGACATAAATTACCTTATTACCAAGAAAACGACATGAATTACCTTATTACCAAGAAAACGACATGAATTACCTTATTACCAAGAAAACGACATGAATTACCTTATTACCGAGAAAACGACATGAATTACCTTATTACCAAGAAAACGACATGAATTACCTTATTACAAAAAAAAAATGACATGAATTACTTTATTACCAAGAAAACGACATGAATTACCTTATTACCGAGAAAACGACATAAATTACCTTATTACCAAGAAAACGACATGAATTACCTTATTACCAAGAAAACGACATGAATTACCTTATTACCAAGAAAACGACATGAATTATCTTATTACCAAGAAAACGACATGAATTACCTTATTACCAAGAAAACGACATGAATAACCTTATTACCAAGAAAACGACATGAATTACCTTATTACCAAGAAAACGACATGAATTACCTTTTTACCAAGAAAACGACATGAATTACCTTATTACTAAGAAAACGACATGAATTACCTTATTACCGAGAAAACGACATGAATTACCTTATTACCAAGAAAACGACATGAATTACCTTATTACCAAGAAAACGACATGAATTATCTTATTACCAAGAAAACGACATGAATTACCTTATTACCAAGAAAACGACATGAATAACCTTATTACCAAGAAAACGACATGAATTACCTTATTACCAAGAAAACGACATGAATTACCTTATTACCAAGAAAACGACATTAATTACCTTATTACCAAGAAAACGACATGAATTACCTTATTACCGAGAAAACGACATAAATTACCTTATTACCAAGAAAACGACATGAATTACCTTATTACCAAGAAAACGACATGAATTATCTTATTACCAAGAAAACGACATGAATTACCTTATTACCAAGAAAACGACATGAATTACCTTATTACCAAGAAAACGACATGAATTACCTTATTACCAAGAAAACGACACGAATTACCTTATTACCGAGAAAACGACATGAATTACCTTATTACAAAGAAAACGACATGAATTACCTTATTACCGAGAAAACGACATGAATTACCTTATTACAAAGAAAACGACATGAATTACCTTATTACCAAGAAAACGACATGAATTACCTTATTACCAAGAAAACGACATGAATTACCTTATTTCCAAGAAAACGACATGAATTACCTTATTACCAAGAAAACGACATGAATTACCTTATTACCGAGAAAACGACATGAATTACCTTATTACCGAGAAAACGACATGAATTACCTTATTACCAAGAAAACGACATAAATTACCTTATTACCAAGAAAACGACATGAATTACCTTATTACCAAGAAAACGACATGAATTACCTTATTACCAAGAAAACGACATGAATTACCTTATTACCGAGAAAACGACATGAATTACCTTATTACCAAGAAAACGACATGAATTACCTTATTACAAAAAAAAAATGACATGAATTACTTTATTACCAAGAAAACGACATGAATTACCTTATTACCGAGAAAACGACATAAATTACCTTATTACCAAGAAAACGACATGAATTACCTTATTACCGAGAATACGACATGAATTACCTTATTACCAAGAAAACGACATGAATTACCTTATTTCCAAGAAAACGACATGAATTACCTTATTACCAAGAAAACGACATGAATTACCTTATTACCGAGAAAACGACATGAATTACCTTATTACCGAGAAAACGACATGAATTACCTTATTACCAAGAAAACGACATGAATTACCTTATTACCAAGAAAACGACATGAATTACCTTATACCAAGAAAACGACATGAATTACCTTATTACCAAGAAAACGACATGAATTACCTTATTACCAAGAAAACGACATGAATTACCTAATTACCAAGAAAACGACATGAATTACCTTATTACCGAGAAAACGACATTAATTACCTTATTACCGAGAAAACGACATGAATTATCTTTTTACCAAGAAAACGACATGAATTACCTTTTTACCAAGAAAACGACATGAATTACCTTATTACCAAGAAAACGACATGAATTACCTTATTACCAAGAAAACGACATGAATTACCTTTTTACCAAGAAAACGACATGAATTACCTTATTACCAAGAAAACGACATGAATTACCTTGTTACCGAGAAAACGACATGAATTACCTTATTACCGAGAAAACGACATGAATTACCTTTTTACCAAAAAAACGACATGAATTACCTTTTTACCAAGAAAACGACATGAATTACCTTATTACCAAGAAAACGACATGAATTACCTTATTACCGAGAAAACGACATGAATTACCTTATTACCGTGAAAACGACATAAATTACCTTAGTACCAAGAAAACGACATGAATTACCTTATTACCAAGAAAACGACATGAATTACCTTATTACCAAGAAAACGACATGAATTACCTTATTACCAAGAAAACGACATGAATTACCTTTTTACCAAGAAAACGACATGAATTACCTTATTACCAAGAAAACGACATGAATTACCTTATTACCGAGAAAACGACATGAATTACCTTATTACCAAGAAAACGACATGAATTACCTTATTACCAAGAAAACGACATGAATTATCTTATTACCAAGAAAACGACATGAATTACCTTATTACCAAGAAAACGACATGAATAACCTTATTACCAAGAAAACGACATGAATTACCTTATTACCAAGAAAACGACATGAATTACCTTATTACCGAGAAAACGACATGAATAACCTTATTACCTAGAAAACGACGTGAATCGCCCAGATACTATAAAAGAAACTGAATTGTTTACAAAACTCTAACACTACAAATATGTAAAACAAAATCGCTCACACATTATGAATAATATGAAAGGATTCCACACTTTAAAAAATCACATTCAGCTAAGGAAGTGTCGTAAATATAACTTCCTTTGCTGTAAATAAAGAAACGGTGGTTTATAAGCCGTAAAACAAGATCCAGTCAAATCTGTCAAATCCTGGGAGTTGGGGTTAACACCTTCTTCGAATATCTCAGTCGATAGAAAAGATTTTTACGCGAATAGTTTCCTTCAAATCGGCTAACGTACGAAGTGTATGCATATACTTATGTACATACTTTATGCATATACTTATGTACATACTTTATGCATATACCTATGTACGAAGTTTATGCATATACTTATGTACATACTTTATGCATATACTTATGTACATACTTTATGCATATACTTATGTACGAAGTTTATGCATATACTTATGTACATACTTTATGCATATACTTATGTACATACGTTATGCATATACTTATGTACGAAGTTTATGCATATACTTATGTATTAAGTTTATACATATACGTACCTATCGCCGCCCCGGTGCAAATGCTAAATACGTCTCTATCGCCGGCCTGATGTGAATGCGAAATATGTTCCTATCACCGCCCCGGTGCGCATGCTAAATACGTACCTATCGCCTCCCCGGTGTGCGTGCTATATACGTACTGATCGCCGCCTTGGGGCGCATGCTAAATATATACCTATCACCACCCTGGTGCGCATTCTATATACATACTTACTGCCATCCCTGTGCACATGCTATATAGTACCTATCGCCACCTCTATGCACTACTATACACGTACCTATTGCAACCCCGGTGTACATACTATATATATACCTATCGCCGCCCCGCTGCGCATACTATATTCGTATGTATCGCCGCCCCGGTGTGCATACTATATACTTACCTACGAAATATTTTAAGTTCAAAAGAACAAAAAAATTTCGCCCGACCCCCTAAAAAGTTTGGCCCGACCCCTACAATGTTCCCCTACCCCTAATATCTCAAGCCGCACCCCCAATTTTGTTTTAATCTCCCCCAACCCTGAGAAATATTTTGAGTTAAAAAAAAACAAAAAAATTTGGCCTGACCCCTAAAATTTTCCCCGACCCCACAATCTCTCCAGCCCCCATCCCAACTAATTTTTCACTCTCCCCCAACCCTGAGAAATATTTTGAGTTCAAAACCAAACAAAAAGAAAAAAATTTGGCCTGACCCCTAAAAAGTTCGGCATGACCCCTAAAATTTCCCCGACCCCTCAATCTTTCCAGCCCCCCATTCCAACTTGTTTTTCACTCTCACCAACCTTGAGAAATATTTTGAGTTCAAAACAAACAAAAAAAAAGAAAAAAATTTGGCCTGACCCCTAAAAAGTTCGGCCTGACCCCTAAAATTTTCCCGACCCCTCAATCTCTCCAGCTCATCATCCCGACTAATTTTTCACTCTCCCCAACCCTGAGAAATATTTTGAGTTCAAAACAAAAAACAAAGAAAAAAATCTGGCCTGACCCCTAAAAAGTTCGGTCTGGCCCCTAAAATTTTCCCTGACCCCTCAATCTCTCCAGCCCCTCATCCTAACTAATTTTTCACTCTCCCATAACCCTGAGAATCATTTTAAGTTCAAAAAAAGAAAAAAAATTTGGCCCGAAACACCAATATTACTATGGACCGTTATACTTAAAAAGCACCAACATTTCTGGGGGGGGGGGCGTCAAACTTTAGAAGCACCTATATTTCTAGGGACTTATACTTAAGAAGCACCAACATTCCTGTAGACCGTTATACTTTAGAAGCACCAACATTCCTGGGGACCATTATACTTTAGAAGCACCAATATTTCTAGGGACCGTTATACTTTAGAAGCACTTTACTTATTGAGACGTTATTTAATATGTATACAAATGTTAGTGAAAACAGTAGTGGAGCATAATTATACTCTTACTTTACTTATTGAGACGTTATTTAACATGTATACAAATATTAGTGAAAACAATGGAGGAGCATAAATATTTCTCTTCTTACTATTCTTATTGAGACGTTATTTAATATGTAAAACAATATTAGTGAAACAGTGGGGGAGCATAATTATTTCTCTTCTTACTTATTGAGACGTTATTTAACATGTATACAAATATTAGTGAAAACAATGGCGGAGCATAATTATTTCTGTTCTTACTTTATTTATTGAGACATTATTTAACATGTATACAAATATTAGTCAAAACAAGGGCGGAGCATAATTATTTCTCTTCTTACTTTACTTATTGACATGTAATTTAACATGTATACAACTATAAGTGAAAACAATGGCAAAGCATAATAATTTCTCTTCTTTCTTTACTTGTGTCGACGTTATTTAATATGTATACAAATATTAATGAACACATTGGTGAGGCATAATTATTTGTCTTCTTACTTTACTTATGTCGACGTTATTTAATATGATTAAACCATAAAAAGTGGTGACTCAACAATAAAACGTAGTGACTTAACCATAAAACGTAGTGACTCAACCATAAAAAGTGGTGATCCAACAATAAAACGTAGTGACCTAACCATAAAACGTAGTGACCCAACAATAAAACGTAGTGAGCCAACCATAAAAAGTCGTGACCCAACCATAAAAAGTAGTGACCCAAGAATAAAACGTAGTGACCAAACCATAAAAAGTGGTGACTCAACAATAACAAGTGGTGACCCAGCAATAAAACGAGGTGACCCAACATTAAAACGGGGTGACCCAACAATAAAAAGTGGTGACTAAACAATAAAGTGGTGACCCAACAATAAAAAGTGGTGACCCAACAATAAAACGTGGTGATCTAACCATAAATCGTAGTGACCCAAGAATAAAACGTAGTGACCCAACCATCAAAAGTGGTGACCCAACAATAAATCGTAGTGACCCAGCAATAAAAAGTGGTCACCCAACATTAAAAAGTGGTGACCCAACAATAATAAGTGGTGACCAACAATACAGTGGTGACCAACAATAAAACTTAGTGACCCAACAATAAAACGTAGTGACCAAGCAATAAAAAGTGGTGACTCAACGATAAAAGTGGTGACCCAGCAATAAGAAGTAGTGACCCAACAATAAAACGTAGTGCCCAACATACAAAAGTAGTGACCCAACAATAAAAGTGGTGACCAAACAATAAAAAGTGGTGACCCAGCAATAAAAAGTGGTGACCCAGTAATAAGAAGTGGTGACCCAACAATTAAACGTAGTGACCTTACCATAAATCGTAGTGACCCAACAATGAAACGTAGTGACCCAACAATAAAAAGTGGTTACCCAACCATAAAACGTAGTGACCAACCATAATAATGGGTGACCCAACAATAAAACGTAGTGACCCAGCAATAAAACGTGGCGACCAAACATTAAAACGTGGTGACCAACACTAAAAAGTGGTGACCACACAATAAAAAGTTCTGACCAAACAATAAAGTGGTGACCCAACAATAAAACGTAGTGACCCCGCCATCAATAAAACGTGGTGACTCAACGATAAAATGTTGTGACTCACCAATAAGAAGTGGTGACCCAACAATAAAAAGTGGTGACCCAACAATAAAAAGTGGTGACCTGCACATAAAAAGTGCTGACCCAGCAATAAAACGTGGTCACTTAACCAAAAAGTGGTGACCCAAAAATAAAAAGTGGTGACCCAACAATAAAATACTGACCCAACAATAAAAAGTGGTGACCCAGCCATAAAACGTAGTGACCCAACAATAAAAAGTGGTGAACCAACCATAAAACGTGGTGACCCAGCAATAAAACGTAGTGACCTAACAAAAAAACGTAGTGACCCAACCATAAAAATTGGTGAACCAACAAGAAAAGTAGTTACCCAGCCATAAAAGGTGGTGACCCAACAATAAAACGTAGTGACCCAACCAAAAAATGTCGTGACCCACCAATAAAACGTAGTGACCCAACCATAAAAAGTGGTGATCCAAAAATAAAAGTGGTGACCCAGCAATAAAAAGTGGTGACCCAACGATAAAACATAGTGATTAAACCATAAATAGATGTGACCCAACAATAAAAAGTGGTGACCCAACAATAAAACGTAGTGACCTAACCATAAATCGTAGTAACCCAACAATAAAACGTAGTGACCCAACCATAAAACGTAGTGACCCAACCATAAAAAGTGGTGACCCAACAATAAAACGTAGTGACCCAGCAATAAAACGTGGTGACCCAACACAAAAACGTAGTGACCCAACATAAAAACGTAGTGACCCAACAATAAAAAGTGGTGACCCAACAATAAAATCGTGACCCAACAATAAAAAGTGGTGACACAGCCATACAACGTATAGACCCAACAATAAAACGTACTGACCCAACTATAAAAAGTGGTGACCCAACAATAAAACGTAGTGACCTACCCATGAAACGTAGTGACCTCACAATAAAACGCAGTGACCCAACCAAAAAATGTTGTGACCCAACAAAAAAACGTAGTGACCCAACCATAAAAATTGTAACCCAGCAATAAAAAGTTGTGACCCAACGATAACACAAAGTGTGTAAACCATAAAAAGTAGTGACCTTACCATAAATCGTAGTGACCCAACAATAAAACGTAGTTACCCAACCATAAAAATTGGTGACCCAACAAGAAAAGTAGTTACCCAGCAATAAAAGGTTGTGACCCAACGATAAAACATAGTGATTCAACAACAAAAAGTGGTGACCCAACAATAAAACCTAGTGACCTAACCACAAAACGCAGTGACCAAACAATAAAACGTAGTGACCCAACCAAAAAATGTGGTGACCCAACAATAAAACGTAGTGACCCAATCATAAATAGTGGTGGTTCACAAATAAAAGTGGTGACCCAGCAATAAAAAGTGGTGACCCAACGATAACACATAGTGATTAAACCATGAATAGGGGTGACCCAACAATAAAATGTGGTGACCCAACAATAAAACGTAGTGACCTAACCATAAATCGTAGTGACCCAACGATAAAACGTAGTGACCCAACCATAAAACGTAGTGACCCAACCATAAAAAGTTGTGCCCAACAATAAAACGTAGTGACCCAGCAATAAAACGTGGTGACCCAACATAAAACAATAGTGACCTAACATAAAAACGTAGTGACCCAACAATAAAAAGTGGTGACCCAACAATAAAATCGTGACCCAACAATAAAAAGTGGTGACTCAGCAATAAAACGTATTGACCCAACAATAAAACGTAGTGACCCAACTATTAAAAGTGGTGACCTAACAATAAAACGTAGTGACCTACCCATAAAACGTAGAGACAAAACAATAAAACGTAGTGACCCAACATAAAAAATGTTGTGACCCAACAATAAAACGTAGTGACCCAACCATAAAAAGTGGTGACCAAGCAATAAAAAGTTGTGACCCAACGACACCACATAGTGTTTAAACCATAAAAAGTAGTGACCTTACCATAAATTGTAGTGACCCAACAATAAAACGTAGTTACCCAACCATAAAACGTAGTGACCCAGCAATAAAATGTGGTGACCCAGCAATAAAACGTGGTGACCCAACAAAAAAAGTGGTGACCCAGCAATAAAACGTGGTGACCCAACCAAAGAAGTAGGGGCCCAACAATAAACAGTGGTGACCTAACAATCAAATCGTGACCCAAAAATAAAAAGTGGTGACCCAGAAATAAAACGTGGTGACCCAACCATAAAAAGTGGTGACTCAACAATAAAAAGTAGTGACCCAGCAATAAAACGAGGTGACCCAACATTAAAACGGGGGGACCCAACAATAAAAAGTGGTGACCAAACAATAAAGTGGTGACTCAACAATAAAAAGTGGTTACCCAACAATAAAACGTGGTGAGCCAGCAATAAAAAGTGGTGACTCAACGATAAAAGTGGTGACCCAGCAATAAGAAGTGATGACCCAACAATAAAACGTAGTGACCAACATTAAAAAGTATTGACCCAACAATAAAAGTGGTGACCCAACAATAAAAAGTGGTGACCCAGCAATAAAAAGTGGTGACCCAACAATAAAACGTAGTTATCTCACCCAAAATCTTAGTGACCCAACAATGAAACGTAGTGACCCAACAATAAAAAGTGCTTACCAAACCATAAAACGTAGTGACCAACCATAATAAGGGTGACCCAACAATAAAACGTATTGACCCAGCAACAAAACGTGGCGACCAAACATTAAAACGTGGTTACCAACAATAAAAAGTGGTGACCCAACAATAAAAAGTTGTGACCCAACAATAAAGTGGTGACCCAACAATAAAACGTAGTGACCCCACCATAAAACGTTGTCACCGAACAATAAAAAGTGGTGAGCCATCAATAAAACGTAGTGACCCAGCAATAAAAAGTGGTGACCCAACAATAAAATACTGACCCAACAATAAAAAGTGGTGCCACAGCAATAAAACGTAGTGACCCTACAATAAGAAGCGGTGACCCAACAATAAAAAGTGGTGACCCAGCAATAAAAAGTGGTGACCCAGTAATAAAACGTAGTGACCCAGCAATAAAAAGTGGTGACCCAACAATAAAATACTGACCCAACAATAAAAAGTGGTGCCACAGCAATAAAACGTAGTGACCCTACAATAAAAAGTGGTGACCCAACCATAAAAAGTGGTGACCCAGAAATAAAACGTAGTGACCCAACAATAAAACGTCGTGACCCAACCATAAAAATTGGTGACCCAACAAGAAAAGTAGGTACCCAGCAATAAAAGGTGGTGACCCAACGATAAAACATAGTGATTAAACTATAAAAAGTGGTGACCAAACAATAAAACGTAGTGACCCAACCAAAAAAATGTGGTGACCCAACAATAAAAGGTAGTGACCTTACCATAAAAAGTGGTGACCCAAAAATTAAAGTGGTGACCGAGCAATAAAAAGTGGTGACCCAACGATGAAACATAGTGATTAAACCATAAATAGGGGTAACCCAACAATAACAAGTTGTGACCCAACAATAAAACGTAGTGACCTAACCATAAATCGTAGTGACCAAACAATAAAACGTAGTGACCCAACCATAAAACGTAGTGACCCAACCATAAAAAGTGGTGACCCAGCAATAAAAAGTGGTGACCCAACAATAAGAAGTGGTGACGCAACAATAAAACGTAGTGAACTTACCCTAAATCGTAGTGACCCAACAATGAAACGTAGTGACCCAACAATAAAATATAATTACCCAACCATAAAACGTAGTGACCAACCATAATAAGTGGTGACCCAACAATAAAACGTAGTGACCCAGCAATAAAACGTGGCAACCAAACATTAAAACGTAGTGACCGACAATAAAAACTGGTGACCCAACAATAAACAGTTGTGACCCAACAATAAAGTGGTGACCTAACAATAAAACGTAGTGACCCCACCATAAAACGTAGTCACCCAACAATAAAAAGTGGTGAGCCATCAATAAAACGTGGTGACTCAACGATAAAATGTTGTGACTCACCAATAAGAAGTGCTGACCCAACAATAAAAAGTAGTGACCCAACAATCAAAAGTGGTGACCCAGCAATAAAAAGTGGTGACCCAGTAATAAAACGTGCTGACCCAGCAATAAAACGTGGTGACCCAACCACAAAAGTGGTGACCCAACAATAAAAAGTGGTGACCCAACAATAAAATAGTGACCCAACAATAAAAAGTGGTGAACCAGCAATAAAACGTAGTGACCCTACAATAAAAAGTGGTGAACCAACAATAAAAAGTGGTGACCCAGCAATAAAAAGTGGTGACCCAGTAATAAAACGTGCTGACCCAGCAATAAAACGTGGTGACCCAACCACAAAAGTGGTGACCCAACAATAAAAAGTGGTGACCCAACAATAAAATAGTGACCCAACAATAAAAAGTGGTGAACCAGCAATAAAACGTAGTGACCCTACAATAAAAAGTGGTGAACCAACCATAAAAAGTGGTGACCCAGATATAAAACGAGGTGACCCAACATTAAAACGGGGTGACCCAACAATAAAAAGTGGTGACCAAACAATAAAGTGGTGACCCAACAATAAAAAGTGGTGACCCAACAATAAAACGTGGTGAGCCAGCAATAAAAAGTGGTGACTCAACGATAAAAGTGGTGACCCAGCAATAAGAAGTGGTGACCCAACAATAAAACGTAGTGACCAACATTAAAAAGTATTGACCCAACAATAAAAGTGGTGACCCAACAATGAAAAGTGGTGACCCAGCAATAAACAGTGGTGACCCAACAATAAGAAGTGGTGACCCAACAATAAAACGTAGTGACCTTACCATAAATCTTAGTGACCCAACAATGAAACGTAGTGACCCAACAATAAAAAGTGGTTACCCAACCATAAAACGTAGTAACCAACCATAATAAGGGTGACCCAACAATAAACCGTAGTGACCCAGCAATAAAACGTGGCGACCAAACATTAAAACGTGGTAACCAACAATAAAAAGTGGTGACCCAACAATAAAAAGTTGTGACCCAACAATAAAGTGGTGACCCAACAATAAAACGTAGTGACCCCACCATAAAACGTTGTCATCGAACAATAAAAAGTGGTGAGCCATCAATAAAACGTGGTGACTCAACGATAAAATGTTGTGACTCACCAATAAAAAGTGGTGACCCAACAATAAAATACTGACCCAACAATAAAAAGTGGTGACTCAGCAATAAAACGTAGTGACCCAACAATAAAAAGTGGTGACCCAACCATAAAAAGTGGTGACCCAGCAATAAAACGTAGTGACCCAACAATAAAACGTAGTGACCCAACCATAAAAATTGGTGACCTAACAAGAAAAGTAGGTACCCAGCAATAAAAGGTGGTGACCCAACGATAAAACATAGTAATTAAACTATAAAAAGTGGTGACCCAACAATAAAACCTAGTGACCTAACCACAAAACGTAGTGACCAAACTATAAAACGTAGTGACCCAACCAAAAAAATGTGGTGACCCAACAATAAAAGGTAGTGACCTAACCATAAAAAGTGGTGACCCAGCAATAAAAAGTGGTGACCCAACGATAAAACATAGTGATTAAACCATAAATAAGGGTGACCCAACAATAAAAAGTGGTGACCCAAAAATAAAACGTAGTGACTTAACCATAAATCGTAGTGACCCAACAATAAAAGGTAGTGACCCAACCATAAAACGTAGTGACCCAACCATAAAAAGTGGTGACCCAGCAATAAAAAGTGGTGACCCAACAATAAGAAGTGGTGACCCAACAATTAAACGTAGTGAACTTACCATAAATCGTAGTGACCCAACAATGAAACGTAGTGACCCAACAATAAAAAGTGGTTACCCAACCATAAAACGTAGTGACCAACCATAATAAGTAGTGACCCAACAATAAAACGTAGTGACCCAGCAATAAAACGTGGCAACCAAACATAAAAACGTGGTGACCAACAATAAAAACTGGTGACCCAACAATAAACAGTTTTGACCCAACAATAAAGTGGTGACCTAACAATAAAACGTAGTGACCCCACCATAAAACGTAGTCACCCAACAATAAAAAGTGGCGAGCCATCAATAAAACGTGGTGACTCAACGATAAAATGTTGTGACTCACCAATAAGAAGTGTAGACCCAACAATAAAAAGTAGTGACCCAACAATAAAAAGTAGTGACCCAGCAATAAAAAGTGGTGACCCAGTAATAAAACGTGCTGACCCAGCAATAAAACGTGGTGACCCAACCACAAAAGGTGTGACCCAACAATAAAAAGTGGTGACCCAACAATAAAATAGTGACCCAACAATAAAAAGTGGTGAACCAGCAATAAAACGTAGTGACCCTACAATAAAAAGTGGTGAACCAACCATAAAAAGTGGTGACCCAGCAATAAAACGTAGTGACCCTACAATAAAAAGTGGTGAACCAACCATAAAAAGTGGTGACCCAGCAATAAAACGTAGTTACCCAACAATAAAACGTAGTGACCCAACAATAAAAATTGGTGACCCAACAAGAAAAGTAGTTACCCAGCAATAAAATGTGGTGACTCAACGATAAAATGTTGTGACTCACCAATAAGAAGTGTAGACCCAACAATAAAAAGTAGTGACCCAACAATAAAAAGTAGTGACCCAGCAATAAAAAGTGGTGACCCAGTAATAAAACGTGCTGACCCAGCAATAAAACGTGGTGACCCAACCACAAAAGGTGTGACCCAACAATAAAAAGTGGTGACCCAACAATAAAATAGTGACCCAACAATAAAAAGTGGTGAACCAGCAATAAAACGTAGTGACCAAACAATAAAACGTAGTGACCCAACCAAAACATGTGGTGACCCAACAATAAAAAGTAGTGACCTAACAATAAAAAGTGGTGACCCAACAATAAAAAGTTGTGACCCAACAATAAAGTGGTGACCCAACAATAAAACGTAGTGACCCCACCATAAAACGTTGTCATCGAACAATAAAAAGTGGTGAGCCATCAATAAAACGTGGTGACTCAACGATAAAATGTTGTGACTCACCAATAAAAAGTGGGGACCCAACAATAAAATACTGACCCAACAATAAAAAGTGGTGACCCAGCAATAAAACGTAGTGACCCAACAATAAAAAGTGGTGACCCAACCATAAAAAGTGGTGACCCAGCAATAAAACGTAGTGACCCAACAATAAAACGTAGTGACCCAACCATAAAAATTGGTGACCTAACAAGAAAAGTAGGTACCCAGCAATAAAAGGTGGTGACCCAACGATAAAACATAGTAATTAAACTATAAAAAGTGGTGACCCAACAATAAAACCTAGTGACCTAACCACAAAACGTAGTGACCAAACTATAAAACGTAGTGACCCAACCAAAAAAATGTGGTGACCCAACAATAAAAGGTAGTGACCTTACCATAAAAAGTGGTGACCCAGCAATAAAAAGTGGTGACCCAACGATAAAACATAGTGATTAAACCATAAATAAGGGTGACCCAACAATAAAAAGTGGTGACCCGAAAATAAAACGTAGTGACTTAACCATAAATCGTAGTGACCCAACAATAAAAGGTAGTGACCCAACCATAAAACGTAGTGACCCAACCATAAAAAGTGGTGACCCAGCAATAAAAAGTGGTGACCCAACAATAAGAAGTGGTGACCCAACAATTAAACGTAGTGAACTTACCATAAATCGTAGTGACCCAACAATGAAACGTAGTGACCCAACAATAAAAAGTGGTTACCCAACCATAAAACGTAGTGACCAACCATAATAAGTAGTGACCCAACAATAAAACGTAGTGACCCAGCAATAAAACGTGGCAACCAAACATTAAAACGTGGTGACCAACAATAAAAACTGGTGACCCAACAATAAACAGTTGTGACCCAACAATAAAGTGGTGACCTAACAATAAAACGTAGTGACCCCACCATAAAACGTAGTCACCCAACAATAAAAAGTGGTGAGCCATCAATAAAACGTGGTGACTCAACGATAAAATGTGATGACTCACCAATAAGAAGTGTAGACCCAACAATAAAAAGTAGTGACCCAACAATAAAAAGTAGTGACCCAGCAATAAAAAGTGGTGACCCAGTAATAAAACGTGCTGACCCAGCAATAAAACGTGGTGACCCAACCACAAAAGGTGTGACCCAACAATAAAAAGTGGTGACCCAACAATAAAATAGTGACCCAACAATAAAAAGTGGTGAACCAACCATAAAAAGTGGTGACCCAGCAATAAAACGTAGTGACCCTACAATAAAAAGTGGTGAACCAACCATAAAAAGTGGTGACCCAGCAATAAAACGTAGTTACCCAACAATAAAACGTAGTGACCCAACAATAAAAATTGGTGACCCAACAAGAAAAGTAGTTACCCAGCAATAAAATGTGGTGACCCAACGATAAAACATAGTTATTAAACTATAAAAAGTGGTGACCCAACAATAAAACCTAGTGACTTAACCACAAAACGTAGTGACCAAACAATAAAACGTAGTGACCCAACCAAAACATGTGGTGACCCAACAATAAAAGGTAGTGACCTAACCATAAAAAGTAGTGACCCAAAAATAAAAGTGGTGACCCAGCAATAAAAAGTGGTGACCCACTATCGTTATAAAACACAGTGATTAAACCATAAATAGGGGTGACCCAACAATAAAAAGTGGTGACCCAACAATAAAACGTAGTGACCTAACCATAAATCGTAGTGACCCAACAATAAAACGTAGTGACCAACCATAAAACGTAGAGACCCAACCATAAAAAGTGGTGACCCAACAATAAAACGTAGTGACCCAGCAATAAAACGTGGTTACCCAACATAAAAAAGTAGTGACCCAACATAAAAACGTAGTGACCCAACAATAAAAAGTGGTGACCCAACAATAAAATCGTGACCTAACAACAAAAAGTGGTGACTCAGCAATAAAACGTATTGACCCAACAATAAAACGTAGTGACCCAACTATAAAAAGTGGTGACCCAACAATAAAACGTAGTGACCTAAACATAAAACGTAGTGACCTAACCAACAAATGTTGTGACCCAACAATAAAACGTAGTGACCTAACCATAAAAAGTGGTGACCCAGCAATAAAAAGTTGTGACCCAACGATAACACATAGTGTTTAAACCATAAAACATAGTGACCTTACCATAAATCGTAGTGACCCAGTAATTAAACGTAGTTACCCAACCATAAAACGTAGTGACCCAGCAATAAAATGTGGTGACCCAGCAATAAAACGTGGTGACCCAAAAAAAAAAGTGGTGACACAGCAATAAAACGTGGTGACCCAACCAAAGAAGTGGTGACCCAACAATAAACAGTGGTGACCTACCAATAAAATCGTGACCCAACAATAAAAAGTGGTTACCCAGAAATAAAACGTAGTGACCCAACAATAAAATGGGGTGACCCAACAATAAAAGGTGGTGACCCAAGAATAAAACGTAGTGACCTAACCATAAAATGTAGTAGCCAAACAATAAAACGTAGGGACCCAACAAAAAAATGTGGTGACCCAACAATAAAACGTAGTGACCCAACTATAAAAAGTTGTGACCCAACAATAAAAGTGGGGACCCAGCAATAATAAGTGGTGCCCCAACGATAAAACATAGTGATTAAACTATAAAAAGTGGTGACCTAACAATAAAAAGTGGTGACCCAACAATAAAACGTAGTGACCTAACTATAAATCGTTGTGACCCAACCATAAAACGTAGTGACCCAACCATAAAAAGTGGTGACCCAACAATAAAACGTAGTGACCCAGCAACCAAACGTGGTGACCAAACAATAAAACGTAGTGACCCAACCAAAAAATGTGGTGACCTAACAATAAAACGTAGTGACCAACCATAAAAAGTGGTAACCCAACAATAAAAGTGGTGACCCAGCAATAAAAAGTGGTTACCCAACGATAAAACCATAAAAAGTAGTGACTTAACCATAAAACGTAGTTACCTCACCATAAAACGGAGTGACCCAACCATAAAAAGTGGTGACCCAACAATAAAACGTGGTGACCCCACATCAAAACGTAGTGACCCAACAATAAAAAGTAGTGACCCAACCAAAAAAAGTGGTGACCCAACCAAAAAAAGTGGTGACCCAACAATAAAACGTAGTGACTTTACCATAAAACGTAGTGACCCAGCAATAAAAAGTGGTGACTCAACAATAAAAAGTGGTGACCCAACAATAAGTTGTGACTTAACCATAAAACGTAGTGACCAAACCATAAAACGTAGTGACCTAACCATAAAACGTAGAGACCCAACCAAAAAATGTAGTGACCCAACAATCAAACGTAGTGACCATACGATAAAACGTAGTGACCAACCATAAAAAGTGGTGACCCAACAATAAAAGTGGTGACCCCGCAATAAAAAGTTGTGACCAACAATAAAAAGTGATGACCCAACCATAAAACGTAGTGACCCAACCATAAAAATGGTGACCTAACAATAAAACGTAGTGACCCAGCAATAAAACGTGGTGACCCAACATTAAAATATAGTGATCTGACAATAAAGTGGTGACCCAACAATAAAGTGGTGACCCAACAATAAAACGTAGTGACCCAACCAAAAAAAGTGGTGACCCGGCAATAAAAAGTGGTGACCCAAACAATAAAACGTAGTGACCTAACAATAAAACGTAGTGACCTAACAATAAAACGTAGTGACCCAACCATAAAACGTAGTGACCAACCATAAAAAGTGGTGACCCAACAATAAAGTGGTGACCCAACTATAAAACGTAGTGACCCAACAAAAAAAAAGGGGACCCAAGAATAAAACGTAGTGACCCAACCATAAAAAGTGGTGACCCAGCAATAAAAAGTGGTGACCCAACAATAAAACGTAGTGACCCAACCATAAAACGTAGTGACCCAACCATAAAAAGTGGTGACCCAACCATAAAACGTAGTGACCCAGCAATAAAACGTAGTCACCCAACAATAAAAAGTGGTGAGCCATCAATAAAACGTGGTGACTCAACGATAAAATGTGATGACTCACCAATAAGAAGTGTAGACCCAACAATAAAAAGTAGTGACCCAACAATAAAAAGTAGTGACCCAGCAATAAAAAGTGGTGACCCAGTAATAAAACGTGCTGACCCAGCAATAAAACGTGGTGACCCAACCACAAAAGGTGTGACCCAACAATAAAAAGTGGTGACCCAACAATAAAATAGTGACCCAACAATAAAAAGTGGTGAACCAACCATAAAAAGTGGTGACCCAGCAATAAAACGTAGTGACCCTACAATAAAAAGTGGTGAACCAACCATAAAAAGTGGTGACCCAGCAATAAAACGTAGTTACCCAACAATAAAACGTAGTGACCCAACAATAAAAATTGGTGACCCAACAAGAAAAGTAGTTACCCAGCAATAAAATGTGGTGACCCAACGATAAAACATAGTTATTAAACTATAAAAAGTGGTGACCCAACAATAAAACCTAGTGACTTAACCACAAAACGTAGTGACCAAACAATAAAACGTAGTGACCCAACCAAAACATGTGGTGACCCAACAATAAAAGGTAGTGACCTAACCATAAAAAGTAGTGACCCAAAAATAAAAGTGGTGACCCAGCAATAAAAAGTGGTGACCCACTATCGTTATAAAACACAGTGATTAAACCATAAATAGGGGTGACCCAACAATAAAAAGTGGTGACCCAACAATAAAACGTAGTGACCTAACCATAAATCGTAGTGACCCAACAATAAAACGTAGTGACCAACCATAAAACGTAGAGACCCAACCATAAAAAGTGGTGACCCAACAATAAAACGTAGTGACCCAGCAATAAAACGTGGTTACCCAACATAAAAAAGTAGTGACCCAACATAAAAACGTAGTGACCCAACAATAAAAAGTGGTGACCCAACAATAAAATCGTGACCTAACAACAAAAAGTGGTGACTCAGCAATAAAACGTATTGACCCAACAATAAAACGTAGTGACCCAACTATAAAAAGTGGTGACCCAACAATAAAACGTAGTGACCTAAACATAAAACGTAGTGACCTAACCAACAAATGTTGTGACCCAACAATAAAACGTAGTGACCTAACCATAAAAAGTGGTGACCCAGCAATAAAAAGTTGTGACCCAACGATAACACATAGTGTTTAAACCATAAAACATAGTGACCTTACCATAAATCGTAGTGACCCAGTAATTAAACGTAGTTACCCAACCATAAAACGTAGTGACCCAGCAATAAAATGTGGTGACCCAGCAATAAAACGTGGTGACCCAAAAAAAAAAGTGGTGACACAGCAATAAAACGTGGTGACCCAACCAAAGAAGTGGTGACCCAACAATAAACAGTGGTGACCTACCAATAAAATCGTGACCCAACAATAAAAAGTGGTTACCCAGAAATAAAACGTAGTGACCCAACAATAAAATGGGGTGACCCAACAATAAAAGGTGGTGACCCAAGAATAAAACGTAGTGACCTAACCATAAAATGTAGTAGCCAAACAATAAAACGTAGGGACCCAACAAAAAAATGTGGTGACCCAACAATAAAACGTAGTGACCCAACTATAAAAAGTTGTGACCCAACAATAAAAGTGGGGACCCAGCAATAATAAGTGGTGCCCCAACGATAAAACATAGTGATTAAACTATAAAAAGTGGTGACCTAACAATAAAAAGTGGTGACCCAACAATAAAACGTAGTGACCTAACTATAAATCGTTGTGACCCAACCATAAAACGTAGTGACCCAACCATAAAAAGTGGTGACCCAACAATAAAACGTAGTGACCCAGCAACCAAACGTGGTGACCAAACAATAAAACGTAGTGACCCAACCAAAAAATGTGGTGACCTAACAATAAAACGTAGTGACCAACCATAAAAAGTGGTAACCCAACAATAAAAGTGGTGACCCAGCAATAAAAAGTGGTTACCCAACGATAAAACCATAAAAAGTAGTGACTTAACCATAAAACGTAGTTACCTCACCATAAAACGGAGTGACCCAACCATAAAAAGTGGTGACCCAACAATAAAACGTGGTGACCCCACATCAAAACGTAGTGACCCAACAATAAAAAGTAGTGACCCAACCAAAAAAAGTGGTGACCCAACCAAAAAAAGTGGTGACCCAACAATAAAACGTAGTGACTTTACCATAAAACGTAGTGACCCAGCAATAAAAAGTGGTGACTCAACAATAAAAAGTGGTGACCCAACAATAAGTTGTGACTTAACCATAAAACGTAGTGACCAAACCATAAAACGTAGTGACCTAACCATAAAACGTAGAGACCCAACCAAAAAATGTAGTGACCCAACAATCAAACGTAGTGACCATACGATAAAACGTAGTGACCAACCATAAAAAGTGGTGACCCAACAATAAAAGTGGTGACCCCGCAATAAAAAGTTGTGACCAACAATAAAAAGTGATGACCCAACCATAAAACGTAGTGACCCAACCATAAAAATGGTGACCTAACAATAAAACGTAGTGACCCAGCAATAAAACGTGGTGACCCAACATTAAAATATAGTGATCTGACAATAAAGTGGTGACCCAACAATAAAGTGGTGACCCAACAATAAAACGTAGTGACCCAACCAAAAAAAGTGGTGACCCGGCAATAAAAAGTGGTGACCCAAACAATAAAACGTAGTGACCTAACAATAAAACGTAGTGACCTAACAATAAAACGTAGTGACCCAACCATAAAACGTAGTGACCAACCATAAAAAGTGGTGACCCAACAATAAAGTGGTGACCCAACTATAAAACGTAGTGACCCAACAAAAAAAAAGGGGACCCAAGAATAAAACGTAGTGACCCAACCATAAAAAGTGGTGACCCAGCAATAAAAAGTGGTGACCCAACAATAAAACGTAGTGACCCAACCATAAAACGTAGTGACCCAACCATAAAAAGTGGTGACCCAACCATAAAACGTAGTGACCCAGCAATAAAACGTAGTGACCAAACAATAAAACGTAGTGACCCAAACAATAAAACGTAGTGACCCAAACAATAAAACGTAGTGACCTAGCAATAAAACGTAGTGACCAAACAATAAAACGTAGTGACCCAACAATAAAACGTAGTGACCAAACCATCCAACGTAGTGACCCAACCTAAACATGTGGTTACCCAACAATAAAAGTGGTGACCTAGCAATAAAAAGTGGTGACCCAACGGTAAAACATAGTGATTACACCATAAAAAGTAGTGACCTAACCATAAAACGTAGTTACCTCACTATAAAACGTAGTGACCCAACCATAAAAAGTGGTGACCCAACAATAAAACGTAGTGACCCAACAATAAAAAGTGGTAACCCAACCAAAAAAGTGGTGACCCAACCAAAAAAAGTGGTCACCCAACAATAAAACGTAGTGACTTAACCATAAAACGTAGTGACCCACCCATAAAAAGTGGTGACCCAGCAATAAAAAGTGGTGACCCAGCAATAAAAAGTGGTGACCCAACGATAAAACATAGTGATTAAACCATAAAAATGGTGACCCGACAATTAAACGTAGTGACCTAACCATAAAACGTAGTGACCCAACAATAAAAGGTAGTGACCCAACCAAAAAAGTGGTGAACCAACAATAAAACGTAGTGACCCAACCATAAAAAGTGGTGACCCAACAATAAAAGTGGTGACCTAGCAATAAAAAGTGGTGACCCAACGATAAAACTTAGTGATTAAACAATAAAAGGTTGTGACTTAACTATAAAACGTAGTGACCTAACCATAAAACGTAGTGACCGAACCATGAAACGTAGAGACCCAACCAAAAAATGTGGTGACCCAACAATCAAACGTAGTGACTTAACCATTAAACGAAGTGACCCAACCATAAAAATGGTGACCTAACAATTAAACGAAGTTACCCAACTATAAAACGTAGTGACCCAACCATAAAAGTGGTGACCCAACAATAAAACGTAGTGACCCAGCAATAAAACGTAGTGACCAAACAATAAAACGTAGTGACCCAACAATAAAACGTAGTGACATAATCATAAAACGTAGTGACCAACCAAAAAATGTGGTGACCCAACAATTAAAAGTGGTGACTCAACAATAAAAGTGGTGACCCAGCAATAAAAAGTGGTGACCCAACGATAAAACCTAGTGACCTTACCATAAAAGTAGTGACCTTACCATAAAACGTAGTAACCTAACAATAACACGTAGTGACCAAACAATACAACGTAGTGACTTTACCATAAAACGTAGTGACCCAACCATAAAAAGTGGTGACCCAGCAATAAAAAGTGGTGACACAACGATAAAACATAGTGATTACACCATAAAACGTGGTGACCCAACAATAAAACGTAGTAACCTAACCATAAAACGTAGTGACAAACAATAAAACGTTGTGACCTAACCAAAAAATATGGTGACCCAACAATAAAATGTAGTGACCCAACGATAAAACGTAGTGACCCAACCATAAAAAGTAGTTACCCAACAATAAAAGGTGTGACCCAGCAATAAAAAGTGGTGACCCGATATAACATGGTGATTGAACTATAAAAGGTTGTGACCGAACAATAAAAAGTTGTGATCCAACAATAAAACGTAGTGACCTAACCATAAATCATAGTGACCTAACTATAAATCGTAGTGACTTAACAATAAAAGAGGTGACCCAACCATAAAACGTAGTGACCCAACCATAGAAAGTGGTGACCCAACAGTAAAACGTAGTGACCGTGCAATAAAACGTGGTGACCCAACATTAAAACGTAGTGACCCAACAATAAAAAGTGGTGCCCCAACAATAAAAAGTGCTGACCCAACAATTAAGTGGTGACCCAACAATAAAGTGTAGTGACGCAACAATAAAACGTAGTGACCCAACAAAAAAAACTGGTGACCGAACAATAAAACGTAGTGACTTAACCATAAAACGTAGTGACCCAACCATAAAAAGTGGTGACCCAACAATAAAACGTAGTGACCAAACAATAAAAGGTGGTGACCCAACAATAAATGGTGACCCAACCAAATAAGTGGTGACCCAACAATAAAATCGTGACCCAACAATAAAAAGTGGTGACCCAGCAATAAAACGTAGTGACCCAACAATAAAACGTAGTGACCCAACCGTAAAAAGTGGTGACCAAACAATAAAACGTAGTGACCTAACCATAAAACGTAGTGACCCAACCAAAAAATGTGGTGACCCAACAATAAAACGTAGTGACCAAACCTTAAAAAGTGCTGATCCAACAATAAAAGTGGGGACCCAGCAATAAAAAGTTGTGACCCAACAATAAAACGTAGTGACTTAACCATAAAACGTAGTGACCCAACCATAAAAAGTGGTGACCCAACAATAAAACGTAGTGACCTAACCATAAAACGTAGTGGCCCAAACCATAAAACGTATTAACTAAACAATATAAAGTGGTGACCCCACCATAAAATGTGGTGACCCAACCATAAAACTTGGTGACCCAACAATAAAACGTAGTTACTTAACCATAAAACGTAGTGACCCAACAATAAAACGTAGTGACCAAACCATAAATAGTGGTGAACCTACAATAAAGGTGTGACCCAACAATAAAACGTGGTGACCAAACAATAAAACTTAGTGACCCAACAATAAAGCGTAGTGACCCAGCAATAAAACGTAGTGACCAACGATAAAAGTGGTGCCCCAGACAAAAGGAAGTGGTGACCCAACAATAAGAAGTGGTGACCCAACAATTAAACGTAGTGAACTTACCATAAATCGTAGTGACCCAACAATGAAACGTAGTGACCCAACAATAAAAAGTAGTTACCCAACCATAAAACGTAGTGACCAACCATAATAAGTAGTGACCCAACAATAAAACGTAGTGACCCAGCAATAAAACGTGGCAACCAAACATTAAAACGTGGTGACCAACAATAAAAACTGGTGACCCAACAATAAACAGTTGTGACCCAACAATAAAGTGGTGACCTAACAATAAAACGTAGTGACCCCACCATAAAACGTAGTCACCCAACAATAAAAAGTGGTGAGCCATCAATAAAACGTGGTGACTCAACGATAAAATGTTGTAACTCACCAATAAGAAGTGTAGACCCAACAATAAAAAGTAGTGACCCAACAATAAAAAGTAGTGACCCAGCAATAAAAAGGGGTGACCCAGTAATAAAACGTGCTGACCCAGCAATAAAACGTGGTGACCCAACCACAAAAGGTGTGACCCAACAATAAAAAGTGGTGACCCAACAATAAAATAGTGACCCAACAATAAAAAGTGGTGAACCAGCAATAAAACGTAGTGACCCTACAATAAAAAGTGGTGAACCAACCATAAAAAGTGGTGACCCAGCAATAAAACGTAGTGACCCTACAATAAAAAGTGGTGAACCAACCATAAAAAGTGGTGACCCAGCAATAAAACGTAGTTACCCAACAATAAAACGTAGTGACCCAACAATAAAAATTGGTGACCCAACAAGAAAAGTAGTTACCCAGCAATAAAATGTGGTGACCCAACGATAAAACATAGTGATTAAACTATAAAAAGTGGTGACCCAACAATAAAACCTAGTGACCTAACCACAAAACGTAATGACCAAACAATAAAACGTAGTGACCCAACCAAAAAATGTGGTGACCCAACAATAAAAGGTAGTGACCTAACCATAAAAAGTAGTGACCCAAAAATAAAAGTGGTGACCCAGCAATAAAAACTGGTGACCCACTATCGTTATAAAACATAGTGATTAAACCATAAATAGGGGTGACCCAACAATAAAAAGTGGTGACCCAACAATAAAACGTAGTGACCTAACCATAAATCGTAGTGACCCAACAATAAAACGTAGTGACCAACCATAAAACGTAGAGACCCAACCATAAAAAGTGGTGACCCAACAATAAAACGTAGTGACCCAGCAATAAAACGTGGTGACCCAACATAAAAAAGTAGTGACCCAACATAAAAACGTAGTGACCCAACAATAAAAAGTGGTGACCCAACAATAAAATCGTGACCTAACAATAAAAAGTGGTGACTCAGCAATAAAACGTATTGACCCAACAATAAAACGTAGTGACCCAACTATAAAAAGTGGTGACCCAACAATAAAACGTAGTGACCTAAACATAAAACGTAGTGACCTAACCAAAAAATGTTGTGACCCAACAATAAAACGTAGTGACCTAACCATAAAAAGTGGTGACCCAGCAATAAAAAGTTGTGACCCAACGATAACACATAGTGTTTAAACCATAAAACATAGTGACCTTACCATAAATCGTAGTGACCCAGTAATTAAACGTAGTTACCCAACCATAAAACGTAGTGACCCAGCAATAAAATGTGGTGACCCAGCAATAAAACGTGGTGACCCCCCAAAAAAAAGTGGTGACACAGCAATAAAACGTGGTGACCCAACCAAAGAAGTGGTGACCCAACAATAAACAGTGGTGACCTACCAATAAAATCGTGACCCAACAATAAAAAGTGGTTACCCAGAAATAAAACGTAGTGACCCAACAATAAAAGGTGGTGACCCAACAATAAAAGGTGGTGACCCAAGAATAAAACGTAGTGACCTAACCATAAAACGTAGTAGCCAAACAATAAAACGTAGGGACCCAACAAAAAAATGTGGTGACCCAACAATAAAACGTAGTGACCCAACCATAAAAAGTTGTGACCCAACAATAAAAGTGGGGACCCAGCAATAATAAGTGGTGCCCCAACGATAAAACATAGTGATTAAACTATAAAAAGTGGTGACCTAACAATAAAAAGTGGTGACCCAACAATAAAACGTAGTGACTTAACTATAAATCGTAGTGACCCAACCATAAAACGTAGTGACCCAACCATAAAAAGTGGTGACCCAACAATAAAACGTAGTGACCCAGCAATAAAACGTGGTGACCAAACAATAAAACGTAGTGACCCAACCAAAAAATGTGGTGACCTAACAATAAAACGTAGTGACCCAACCATAAAAAGTGGTAACCCAACAATAAAAGTGGTGACCCAGCAATAAAAAGTGGTTACCCAACGATAAAACCATAAAAAGTAGTGACCTAACCATAAAACGTAGTTACCTCACCATAAAACGGAGTGACCCAACCATAAAAAGTGGTGACCCAACAATAAAACGTAGTGACCCAACAATAAAACGTGGTGACCCCACATCAAAACGTAGTGACCCAACAATAAAAAGTAGTGACCCAACCAAAAAAAGTGGTGACCCAACCAAAAAAAGTGGTGACCCAACAATAAAACGTAGTGACTTTACCATAAAACGTAGTGACCCAGCAATAAAAAGTGGTGACTCAACAATAAAAAGTGGTGACCCAACAATAAGTTGTGACTTAACCATAAAACGTAGTGACCAAACCATAAAACGTAGTGACCTAACCATAAAACGTAGAGACCCAACCAAAAAATGTGGTGACCCAACAATCAAACGTAGTGACCATACGATAAAACGTAGTGACCAACCATAAAAAGTGGTGACCCAACAATAAAAGTGGTGACCCCGCAATAAAAAGTTGTGACCAACAATAAAAAGTGATGACCCAACCATAAAACGTAGTGACCCAACCATAAAAAGTGGTGACCTAACAATAAAACGTAGTGACCCAGCAATAAAACGTGGTGACCCAACATTAAAATATAGTGATCTGACAATAAAGTGGTGACCCAACAATAAAGTGGTGACCCAACAATAAAGTGGTAACCCAACAATAAAACGTAGTGACCCAACCAAAAAAAGTGGTGACCCGGCAATAAAAAGTGGTGACCCAAACAATAAAACGTAGTGACCCAACAATAAAACGTAGTGACCCAACCATAAAACGTAGTGACCAACCATAAAAAGTGGTGACCCAACAATAAAGTGGTGACCCAACTATAAAACGTAGTGACCCAACCAAAAAAATGGTGACCCAAGAATAAAACGTAGTGACCCAACCATAAAAAGTGGTGACCCAGCAATAAAAAGTGGTGACCCAACAATAAAACGTAGTGACCCAACCATAAAACGTAGTGACCCAACCATAAAAAGTGGTGACCCAACCATAAAACGTAGTGACCCAGCAATAAAACGTAGTGACCAAACAATAAAACGTAGTGACCCAAACAATAAAACGTAGTGACCCAAACAATAAAACGTAGTGACCCAGCAATAAAACGTAGTGACCCAACAATAAAACGTAGTGACCAAACCATCCAACGTAGTGACCCAACCTAAACATGTGGTTACCCAACAATAAAAGTGGTGACCTAGCAATAAAAAGTGGTGACCCAACGGTAAAACATAGTGATTACACCATAAAAAGTAGTGACCTAACCATAAAACGTAGTTACCTCACTATAAAACGTAGTGACCCAACCATAAAAAGTGGTGACCCAACAATAAAACGTAGTTACCCAACAATAAAAAGTGGTAACCCAACCAAAAAAGTGGTGACCCAACCAAAAAAAGTGGTCACCCAACAATAAAACGTAGTGACTTAACCATAAAACGTAGTGACCCAACCATAAAAAGTGGTGACCCAGCAATAAAAAGTGGTGACCCAGCAATAAAAAGTGGTGACCCAGCAATAAAAAGTGGTGACCCAACGATAAAACATAGTGATTAAACCATAAAAATGGTGACCCGACAATTAAACGTAGTGACCTAACCATAAAACGTAGTGACCCAACAATAAAAGGTAGTGACCCAACCAAAAAAGTGGTGAACCAACAATAAAACGTAGTGACCCAACCATAAAAAGTGGTGACCCAACAATAAAAGTGGTGACCTAGCAATAAAAAGTGGTGACCCAACGATAAAACTTAGTGATTAAACAATAAAAGGTTGTGACTTAACTATAAAACGTAGTGACCTAACCATAAAACGTAGTGACCGAACCATGAAACGTAGAGACCCAACCAAAAAATGTGGTGACCCAACAATCAAACGTAGTGACCTAACCATTAAACGAAGTGACCCAACCATAAAAATGGTGACCTAACAATTAAACGAAGTTACCCAGCTATAAAACGTAGTGACCCAACCATAAAAGTGGTGACCCAACAATAAAACGTAGTGACCAGCAATAAAACGTAGTGACCAAACAATAAAACGTAGTGACCCAACAATAAAACGTAGTGACATAATCATAAAACGTAGTGACCAACCAAAAAATGTGGTGACCCAACAATTAAAAGTGGTGACTCAACAATAAAAGTGGTGACCCAGCAATAAAAAGTGGTGACCCAACGATAAAACCTAGTGACCTTACCATAAAAGTAGTGACCTTACCATAAAACGTAGTAACCGTAACAATAACACGTAGTGACCAAACAATACAACGTAGTGACTTTACCATAAAACGTAGTGACCCAACCATAAAAAGTGGTGACCCAGCAATAAAAAGTGGTGACACAACGATAAAACATAGTGATTACACCATAAAACGTGGTGACCCAACAATAAAACGTAGTAACCTAACCATAAAACGTAGTGACAAACAATAAAACGTTGTGACCCAACCAAAAAATATGGTGACCCAACAATAAAATGTAGTGACCCAACGATAAAACGTAGTGACCCAACCATAAAAAGTGGTTACCCAACAATAAAAGGTGTGACCCAGCAATAAAAAGTGGTGACCCGATATAACATGGTGATTGAACTATAAAAGGTTGTGACCGAACAATAAAAAGTTGTGATCCAACAATAAAACGTAGTGACCTAACCATAAATCATAGTGACCTAACTATAAATCGTAGTGACTTAACAATAAAAGAGGTGACCCAACCATAAAACGTAGTGACCCAACCATAGAAAGTGGTGACCCAACAGTAAAACGTAGTGACCGTGCAATAAAACGTGGTGACCCAACATTAAAACGTAGTGACCCAACAATAAAAAGTGGTGCCCCAACAATAAAAAGTGCTGACCCAACAATTAAGTGGTGACCCAACAATAAAGTGTAGTGACGCAACAATAAAACGTAGTGACCCAACTAAAAAAACTGGTGACCGAACAATAAAACGTAGTGACTTAACCATAAAACGTAGTGACCCAACCATAAAAAGTGGTGACCCAACAATAAAACGTAGTGACCAAACAATAAAAGGTGGTGACCCAACAATAAATGGTGACCCAACCAAAAAAGTGGTGACCCAACAATAAAATCGTGACCCAGCAATAAAACGTAGTGACCCAACAATAAAACGTAGTGACCCAACCGTAAAAGGTGGTGACCAAACAATAAAACGTAGTGACCTAACCATAAAACGTAGTGACCCAACCAAAAAATGTGGTGACCCAACAATTACACGTAGTGACCAAACCTTAAAAAGTGCTGATCCAACAATAAAAGTAGGGGACCCAGCAATAAAAAGTTGTGACCCAACAATAAAACGTAGTGACTTAACCATAAAACGTAGTGACCCAACCATAAAAAGTGGTGACCCAACAATAAAACGTAGTGACCTAACCATAAAACGTAGTGGCCCAAACCATAAAACGTATTAACTAAACAATATAAAGTGGTGACCCCACCATAAAATGTGGTGACCCAACCATAAAACTTGGTGACCCAACAATAAAACGTAGTTACTTAACCATAAAACGTAGTGACCCAACAATAAAACGTAGTGACCAAACCATAAATAGTGGTGAACCTACAATAAAGGTGTGACCCAACAATAAAACGTGGTGACCCAACAATAAAACTTAGTGACCCAACAATAAAGCGTAGTGACCCAGCAATAAAACGTAGTGACCAACGATAAAAGTGGTGCCCAAGACAAAAAGAAGTGGTGACCCAGCAATAAAAAGTGGTGACCCAACAATAAAACGTAGTGACCTAACCATAATTCGTAGTGACCCAACAATGAAACGTAGTGACCAACCATAAAAAATGGTTACCCAACCATAAAACGTAGTGACCCAACCATAAAAAGTGGTGACCCAACAATAATACGTAGTGATTCAGCAATAAAACATTAAAGCGTAGTGCCCCAGCAATAAAAAGTGGTGACCCAACAATAAAAAGTTGCGACCTAACAATAAATCGTAGTGACCCAACATAAAAACGTACTGACCCAACAATAAAACGTAGTGACCAAACCATAAAATGTGTTGACCCAACAATAAAACAGTGGTGACCCAACCATAAAAAGTGGTGACCAAACAATAAAACGTAGTGACCTAACCATAAATCGTAGTGACCTAAAAATGAAACGTAGTGACCCAGCAATAAAAAATGTTTACCCAACAATAAAACGTAGTGACCTAGCAAGAAAAAGTGGTTACTCAACCATAAAAAGTTGTTACTAACAATAAAAGTGGTGACCCAGCAATAAAAAGTTGTGACCCAACAATAAAACGTAGTGACCTAACCATAAATCGTAGTGACCCAACAATAAAACGTAGTGACCCAACAATAAAACGTATTGACCCAACCATAAAAAGTGGTGACCTTACAATAAAACGTAGTGACCCCGCAATAAAACGTGGTGTCTTAACATTAAAACGTAGTGACCCAACAATAAAAAGTGGTGACCCAACAATAAAATCGTGACCCAACAAGAAAAAGTGGTGACCCAGCAATAAAACGTAGTGACCCAACTATAAAAAGTGGTGACCCAACAATAAAACGTAGTGACCAAACAATAAAACGTAGTGACCCAACCATAAAAAGTGGTGACCCAGCATTAAAAAGTTGTGAATCAACGATGAAACAGTTTTTAAACCATAAAAGGTAGTAACCTAACCATCAATCGTAGTGACCCAACAACAAAACGTGGTGACCCAACAATAAAACGTAGTGACCCAGCAATAAAAAGTGGTGACCCAGCAATAAAACGTGGTGACCCAACAATAAAACGTGGTGACCTAACGAAAACAGTGGTGACCCAACCAAAGCAGTGGTAACCCAGCTATAAAACGTGGTGAACCAACCAAAAAAGTTGTGACCCAACAATAAACAGTGGTGACCCAACAAAACATAGTGACCCAACGATAAAACATAGTGATTAAACCATAAAAAGTGGTGACCCAACAATAAAACGTAGTGACCTAACCATAAATCGTAGTGACCCACAATAAAACGCAGTGACCCAACCATAAAACGTAGTGACCCAGCAATAAAACGTGGTGACCCAACATTAAAACGTAGTGACCCAACAATAAAAAGTGGTGACCCAACAATAAAGTGGTGACCCAACAATAAAACGTAGGGACCCAACAATAAAACGTAATGATCCAGCCAAAAAAAGTGGTGACCCAACAATAAAACGTAGTGACTTAACCATAAAACATAGTGACCCAACCATAAAAAGTGGTGACCCAGCAATAAAAAGTGGTGACCTAACGATAAAACATAGTGATTATACCATAAAAAGTGGTGACCCAACGATAAAACATAATGATTATACCATAAAAAGTGGTGACCCAACGATAAAACATAGTGATTAAACCATAAAAAGTTGTGACCCAACAATAAAACGTAGTAACCCAACCAAAAGATATGGTGACCCAACAATAAAACGTAGTGACCCAACCATAAAAATGGTGACCCAAAAATAAAAGTGGTGATCCAGCAATAAGTAGTTGTTACCCAACGATAAAACATAGTGATTAAACCGTAAAAAAGGGTGACCCAACAATAAAAAGTGGTGACCCAACAATAAAACGTAGTGACCTAACCATAAATCGTAGTGACCCAACCATAAAACGTAGTGACCCAACAATAAAACGTAGTGAACCAGATCTAAAAAGTGGTGACCCAGCAATAAAACGTAGTGACCCCACCAAAAAAGGGGTGACACAACAATAAAAAGTAGTGACCCTACATTAAAATCGTGACCCAACAATAAAAAGTGGTGATCCAGCAATAAAACGTAGTGACCCAACAATAAAACGTAGTGACCCAACCATAAAAAGTGGTGACCTAACAATAAAATGTCGTTACCTAACCATAAAACGTAGTGACCAACCAATAAAACGTAGTGACCCAACCAAAAAATGTGGGCACCCAACAATATGACGTAGTGACTCAACCATAAAAAGTGGTGACCCAACAATAAAATTGGTGACCCAGCAATAAAAAGTGGTGACCCAACGATAAAACATAGTGATTAAACCATAAAAAGTGTGACCCAACAATAAAAAGTGGTGACCCAACAATAAAACGTAGTGACCTAACCATAAATCATAGTGACCCAACAATAAAACTTAGTGACCCAACCATAAAATGTAGTGACCAACCATAAAAAGTGGTGACCCAACAATAAAACGTAGTGACCCAGCAATAAAACGTGGTGACCCAACAATAAAATCGTGACCCAACAATAAAAAGTGGTGACCCAACAATAAAAAGTGGTGACCCAGCAATAAAACGTAGTGACCCTACAATAAAACGTAGTGACCCAACTAAAAAAAGTGGTGATCCAACAATGAAACCTAGTGACTTAACCATCAAACGTAGGGACCCAACCATAAAAAGTAGTAACCCAGCAATAAAACGTAGTGACTTAACCATGAAACGTAGTGACCCAACCATAAAAAGTGGTGACCCAACAAAATAACGTAGTGGCCCAAACCATAAAACGTAGTAACTAAACAATATAAAGTGGTGACCCAATTATAAAAATTGGTGACTCAACAATAAAACTTGGTGACTCAACAATAAAACGTAATTACGTAACCATTAAACGTAGTGACCGAACAATAAAACGTAGTGACCAAACAATAAAACGTAGTGACCAAACCATAAAAAAGTGGTGACCTAACCATAAAACGTAGTGAATCAACCATAAATAGTGGTGACTTAACAATAAAACTTAGTGATCCAGCAATAAAACGTGGTGACCCAACATGAAAACGTAGTGACCCAACAATAAAAAGTGGTGACCCAGCAATAAAAAGTGGTGACCCAACAATAAAATGTAGTCACCTAACCATAAATCGTAGTGACCCAACCATAAAACGTAGTGACCCAACCATAAAAAGTGGTGACCCAACAATAATACGTAGTGACCCAGCAATAAACTGTGGTGACCCAACAATAAAACGTAGTGACCCAGCAATAAAAAGTGGTGACCCAACAATAAAAAGTGGTGACCCAACAATAAATCGTAGTGACCCAACAATAAAACGTACTGACCCAACAATAAAACGTACTGACCAAACCATAAAATGTGGTGACCCAACAATAAAAAGTAATGACCCAACGATAAAAAGTGGTGACCCAACAATAAAACGTAGTTACCTAACCATAAATCGTAGTGACCTAACAATGAAACGTAGTGACCCAGCAATTAAAAGTGGTTACCCAACAATAAAACGTTGTGACCCAGCAAGAAAAAGTGGTTACCCAACCATAAAAATTGGTGACTGACAATAAAAGTGGTGACCTAGCAATAAGAAGTGGTGACCCAACAATAAAACGTTGTGACGCAACCAAAAAAAGTGGTGAGCCAACAATAAAACGTAGTGACCCAACCATAAAAAGTGGTTACCCAACAATAAAAGTGGTGAGTCTGCAATAAAAAGTGGTGACGCGACAAATAAACGTAGTGACCTAACCATAAAAAGTGCTAACCCTAACAAGAAAAATCGTGTGTGTAACATCTTTATATTGAAACTTCTATATCTCTCCCTCTCTCTATAGCCATCTTATTATCTTTCTACTTTTTTCTTCCCTGGTCGCCCTATTTCACCGCTACTTACTCGTTTTGTCTTTTGCGAATGCTGCTTCTTCCCCACCATTTCATCCTACGTTTCCCAGGGCAATAGTATGACATATTTATATAAAACGTACCACCTCTGTCTGCGCCTTCTATATAGGTACTTATCTCCGCCCCGGTGTTCATACTATATACGAATCTATCACCACCCCGGTGTGCATACTATATACATACCTATCGCCGCCCCAGTGCACATAATATATACATACCTATCGCAACCCCGGTGCAGATACTATATAAGTACCTATCGCCGCCCCGGTGCGAATGCTAAATATGTACCTTTTGCTGCCTCGGTGCCCGTTCTATATATGTACCTATCGCCGCCCCGGTGCGCGTTCTATATACGTTCATATCGTCGCCCTGGAGCGCATGCTAAATACATACCTATCACCGCCCCGGTGTGCATGCTATATACGTACTTATTGCCGCCCATGTGCACATGCTATATATGTACCTATTGCCGACCCGGTGTGCATACTACATATGTACCTATCGCTGCCCCAGTGCAAATACTAAATATGTACATATCGCCGACCCGGTGCGAATGCTAAATACATACCTATCGCCACCGCTATGCACTACTAAACCCTGTGTATCGCTTTATTGCAGGTCAATATTTTTTAAATTTTGAAATTGCTATGAAACGCAGAGAAGTGAAATTTGGTACACTGGAAGAGCATAACAAGGTGCCATTATTTCCCTGATTTTTGTGGAATTTGAACAAATATTTTGAAAATTATGCTAATTTTTCTATTTTCTGTTAATTTAAAGTGTGTATCACTTTATTGCAGGTCTCCCAAAATGCCTAGAAAGGGTCGATTGACAGCTAGTGAAAAGGTACGTGTTGTTGCAGGCCTTGCAGAAGGTTTATCTCTCGTAGATCTAGCCAAGGAGCTTGGAAGAGATCGAAGAACATTGTCTTCATTCGTTGAAAATCCAAACATCAAACCAAGGAAGGACAAAAACACAAGAAAGTCAGTTTCTGCTCGTGATGTTAGAAAGATTCGCCGTCAACTTATCAAGCAGCCGGGCAGCAACAGTGCTGCTATATTTGACAAGGCTGGAATATCTTCCTTGTCCAGAAAGACACGCTGCAATGTCTTAAACGAAATTGCAAGAAGCATTAAGCCCATAGCAAGACCGGTTTTAAACCAAACTCATAAGGAAAAACGTTTGGCTTGGGCTCAGAAATACATGAAAACCAGCTTTGAAAATGTTCTTTTCACCGATGAGGCCAGAGCAACCCTTGATGGACCAGATGGGTGGGCCAAAGTTTGGAGTCCTCTTGGATTCCCTACCCCTCATCGATTCCGTCGTCAACAGGGAGGTGGAGGTGTCATGTTTTGGGCTGGAATAATCTGCGATGAACTAATTGGACCATTTCGAGTGCCAGAAGGTGTCAAACTGACAAGCCAGTCTTATATTTTATTTTTAAATGAGCATTTGTCACCATGGCTTGATGACCTTCCATTGGCGCGTCACCGCAAATTGATTTTTATGCACGACAATGCGCCATCCCACTCAGCCAAGGCTACGGCATCCTACCTTAAGTCATTAGTCATTAGTGGAGAAAATTTGATGACATGGCCACCTTGTTCTCCAGATATAAATCCAATTGAGCAGCTCTGGTCAATAATAAAGATGAAAGTTTATGAAAGAGGTGTTCAATTTTCGTCGAAGGATGAACTTTGGAGGAAGATTTTGGAAGTTTCCTATAGCATCACATCATCTCAAATCCGCCGATTGACATCATCAGTTGACAAGAGGCTATTCAAAGTGATTTTGAAGCATGGGAGTTATGTTGATAAATAAATATTTCCTTAAACAAAATAATGTGAAATTCGTTCTTGTTTTTGGTTAATATTGTTACTGGATATGTTCTTTATTTCATATAAATAGAAATATGAAGTTAGAATATTGTTTTATTACCGAAAATATACATTTTTAGACACTTGCAATGAAGTGATACACACTTAAAATTACCAGAAAATAGAAAAATTAGCATAACTTTCAAAATATTTGTTCAAATTCCACAAAAATCAGGGAAATAAGGCACTTTGTTATGCTCTTCCATTGTACCAAATTTCACTTCTCTGCGTTTCATAGCAATTTCAAAATTAAAAAAATATTGACCTGCAATAAAGCGATACACAGGGTTTATATATGTACCTATTGCCACCCCAGTGCACATACTATATATATACCTACTGCCGGCCCAGAGCGCATACTATATTAGTACCTATCGCCGCTGTGGTGCGCATACTATATACTTACCTATCTCTGCAAGGGCACACATACTGTATATGTACCTATCTCCAGCGTAGTTCGCATACCTAAGAACTCATATTAATACGCCCCTGTCGTGTCAGAAATACAAAATAGTGTTCATTCATGTATTGTCACTATCATAAATATAAATATTTTTAGTTAAGAAAAGAAAAAAATAAGAAAATTTTTTTTTCATCCTGTAGAAGGGCCCCTGGCCCCTATACTGCAGAAGCACCCATGGTCCCTATTCTACATAAGCCTCCGGGTCCTATATTGTAGAAGCACCCTCGGTGCTGGGTCCTATGTTGTAGAAGCACATCTGGTCCCTATACTGGAGAAGCACCCATTGTCCCTATTCTGTAGAAACCTAAATTGTGTTTTTAACATGAGTTATCGTTCTTTCTTAGCTATCCTCTAACAAATAAATTTCATTGTTTAATGAACTTGAGGTATTACGTAATTAAATTACAATATGACTCAGCAATTTCAAATTACTATAAAATATAATGAAAAATAACTGAAAAGCCCCCCACCCTGATGAATTATGTCCCATGGACCCCTAAGTGGTAAGTTTATAGATTCGGGAATACTCTCATCATCTTACTCTGTGAAGTTTACATAAGAATACACTTTTATATGTTATGTATATTCTCTAACCTTGTTTTAAAAACCTAAATTGTGTTTTTAAACGTGAGTTATCGTTCTTCCTTAGCTCTCCTCTAACAAATAAATTTCATTAAAAATGATGAATTGTTTTATGAACTTGAGGTATTATGTAATTAAATTACAATATGACTCAGTAAATTCAAATTACTATAAAATATAATGAAAAATAACTGACCCCCCCCCCCGGATTAAATATGTCTCATGTACCCCTAAGTGGTAAGTTTATAGATCGGGAATACTCTCATCATCTTACTCTGTGAAGTTTACATAAGAATACACTTTTATATGTTATGTATATTCTCGAACCTTGTTTTGAAAACCTAAATTGTGTTTTTAAACGTTAGTTATCGTTCTTCCTTAGCTATCTTATAACAAATAAATATCATTAAAAACCATAAATTGTTTTAGTTACTTGAGGTTTTACGTAATTAACTTACAATATAACTTAGCAATTTCAAATTACTATAAAATATAATGAAAGATAACTGACCCCCCCCCCGATGAAATATGCCCCATGGACCCCTAAGGGGTGGGATTATAGATTCAGGAATACTCGCATCATCTTACTCTGTTAATTTTACATAAGAATACACTTTTATATGTTATGTATATTCTCTAACCTTGTTTTAAAAACCTACATTGTGTTTTTAAACGCAAGTTATCGTTTTTCCTTAGCTATCCTCTAACAAATAAATTTCATTAAAAATGATGCATTGTTTTATGAACTTGAGGTATTACGTAATTAAATTACAATATGACTCAGCAATTTCAAATTACTATAAAATATAATGAAAAATAACTGAACCCCCCCCCCCCGATGAAATATGCCCCATGGACCCCTAAGGACTGGGTTTATAGATTCGGGAATACTCTCATCATCTTACTCTATTAATTTTACATGAGAATACACTTTTATATGTTATGTATATTCTCTAACCTTGTTTTAAAAACCTAAATTATGTTTTTAAACGTGGGTTATCGTTCTTCCTTAGCTATCCTCTAACAAATAAATTTCATTAAAAATGATGAATTGTTTTATGAACTTGAGGTATTGCGTAATTAAATTACAATATAACTCAGCAATTTCAAATTACTATAAAATATAATGAAGAATAAGTGACCCCCCCCCCCCGAATTAAATATGCCCCATGGACCCTCTAAGGATTGGATTTATAGATTCGGGAATACTCTCATCATCTTACTCTGTTAATTTTACATAAGAATACACTTTTATATGTTATGTATATTCTCTAACCTTGTTGTAAAAAGCTAAATTGTGTTTTTAAACGTGAGTTATCGTTCTTCCTTAGCTATCCTCTAACAAATAATTTCAAGTGGTACTTGAAAAGCCAGCGCCCGAGAAGGTGAGCACTCTGGCAATTAAAAATTGTCTGGGCAGCTCTGTCGGGATTCCCCAGTAGGGCGCTTCAGGCAGTAAGCAATAAACTTACTCCTCCCCAAAGAGGGGAGGCAAAGCCTGGGAGGGTGCACCTCCTAGAACTGCACAGGACAGACCCATAGACCGGTGGAATGAAGCCCCAAAGGCCAAGACGATACCAGTCCATGGGGTGCACGATGGGTATCCATCGTAAATCAAAAAAGATACTACACTAATACTAAACAGATACTACATTAATGTCATTTTCGGTTTAAAAAATGTCGTATAAAAGCTATGTTGAATTAGAAAAAAACGGCATAGGGGAGTCTAAAATTCTTTGTTGATCATCAAAACTCATGTAAGAATTTGTTGAATAGTATTATACAATGTTTGTTCAAAGAAAATCATAGTTATTATTACTTGTTAATTTATTAATGTAATTTGAACAGTGTCTAGTGGATAGACCGCTGTACTGTTGTATATTGGTTATAAATACTCCAGTAAATACATAAACATTTTGATTTTCGGGCGCTTTCTTGGCCTTTAGGCTAAGATCAACGTGTAGTATCTGTTTCGGCATTTTATTGCTTTGAGATCAAGTGTATTATCTAGTCCTATCCGATAGGTGTCGATCTTACAATGTCGAATCAAAAATCAGATTATCATTTTATTTTTTAATCCCTTTTCCTGTGGCGACCTTCCTCTCCCCTAAAGTACAGGCTGATAAGCTCCCACGGTCGGGATCTCTCTCTCACTGACGAATACTCCCCTCCTCAAAATTTGGCCTGAGGCGCTCACATCGGCGAATGCCGACACTCCCCATCCCCAAATTTGACCTGAGGCGCTCATACCGGCGAATGCCGACATTCCCCCTCCCCAAATTTCGCCTGAGGCGCCCTACCACCGAATGCCGACACCCCCCCTCCCCCAAATTTCGCCTGAGGCTCCCCACCGCCGAATGCTGACACTCCCCAGATTTGGCCTGAGGCGCTCATACCGGCGAATGCCGACATTCCACCTCCCCAGATTTGGCTTGAGGCGCCCCACCGCCGAATGCCGACCCTCCCCCTCCCCCGAATTTCGCCCCCCGAATTTCGCCTGAGGAGCCCCACTGTCGGGATTTCGGAACTTTGATTGGACTTTTTGTATTATTTTGATTGATTTATTTATCATTAACATTGAATATGGACACATTTCGTGACTGGATAACTTTGCCGGCCCCTTCAATTTCACGTATTTGGACTGCTGTTTGTATCTTGGAGTAATGTCCTTCCTGATTATGCTTCTCAACTTGTATGACCTGGATGGACTGTATGGATTCAACAAAAGTATGTTTTTGGATTGATATGTTTGATGTTATGTATTTTTATGTATTTGTGTATATAATTTTATATATTTTCAAAGCGTAATTTTATTGCCTGTAGTAGTATAACTGCGGTAATGGTCCTCTGAAGAGAAGAATTATCTTTGAAAACTCATGAGCTAAGGACTTAAGGATATTTTGCTTGAACTTTGAATTCTAATAAAATTTGATTGACACCTTATTTTATTACTTCATTTCATATTATAATATTAATGCTCTATCCAGTATATTGAGCTTCAGTTTTTTATCCGGATGTTTCACTAATTATAAGATATTAGTTGACGCTTATATCTTTTGTTGGATTGCTTCATATATATATATATATATATATATATATATATATATATATATATATATATATATATATATATATATATATATATATATATATATATATATATATATATATATTCTATGTACACGGCTATGTCCTAAACTAATGAACGGATCAGTATGATTTTTGGAATATATATTCGAGGTAACATGGTCACCTTATTATTTTGTCAACCTGTCCATTTTGTCAACCTGCCCACGCAAACTTGCACGATTCCCAAAAAACTTTTAAAATAAGTTAGATACAAAAATTTAATAGAGAAAATAATTGCTCTACATCATATTTCGAGTTATATTAAGCAATACATTTTCAAAAGGATATGTATAACATGTATATGCTTGGTCGGCTTTCCAGGAAACAGGGTTAATTATGTGAGCACATGGGTTTTTTCTTAGTAAACTTTACACATTCGGTGGCTCCACCGAAACCAAACCATACTCACCTAAGAAAGAAAAACATTAATTTAAAAAAGTAATGCTATTGTTATTGCTTATACACCGCTTCTTCTACTAATATAGTAATAAACATGAGATGTGCATTAATCTTACACATCCTAACACTACCAAGTTTCCAACAACTTCCAAACAAGGGACACGTCCGATACATCTGATAGTAAATACATTAATTTAGGAAAATCAACTAAAAAACATTAAATAAATATGTCAAAGTCAAAATTAATTCTCCTATGAAAATAGAAGAATTTGAAACATTTTCGATGCAAATCTTGAAAATCGTATTCGAAATTGCCGGGAAGACTTTACCATTTATCACACCAACCCCAGCCATTCTTCTCTCTGGAGGATCATTAGTTCATCTTTCGACATTCTTACACGGATAACCTCGGCACTCCTTGAGTCACCTATCTTTTTATCTTCTCATGAGATAATCAGAGCTTACATATAGAATATTAAATATCTTCACAATATGATAGATAAATAAATAGATACATAGATAGACAGATATATATATATATATATATATATATATATATATATATATATTTCTGGGTTTATATAAAGAATATACATATATATATATATATATATAAGGTATATATATATATATATATATATATATATATATATATATATATATATATATATATATATATATCCCTGATAAATAGATAGATAGACACATACACACACACACACACACACACATATATATATATATATATATATATATATATATATATAATTACCCGCCCCCCCTTTTTTATTTTTTACTCATATTTTTTCAGTTATTAATTTTCCAACGAATGTTAAGTCTGCAATATCTTGGATTTAGTTAGTTTGTCTGGGAATTTAAACTGCATTTTACATTTTTTTATTTTTTAAATGACTCAAAGTATCTTTAGACTATATATTGGGTATTTAGATCTGTATGGCTAGGTTTCCTTCCTCTTATCTAATTACTTTTCTGGTACCTAAGGTACTTAAGCTTTATTTTTTATTTATTTTTTAATGCAACTTTGATTCCTATATAATTTTATGGCTAGCTACCATATTGCAGAATGGTTCTTGGATGTAGTGTTTAGATAGTATTATTATTATTATTTTTATTATTTTTTATTTTTTTTATTATGGTTATAATTAATGTTATTTGATATGCAAATTACTATATCATACGGTAGTCTTTAGGGTAATATATTATTATTATTATTATTATTATTATTATTATTATGTTATCATTATTATTATTTATTTATGTCTATATTAGTGGTATTTTAAGCTGAATTATTTCGACACTTGATTATTGGGGAAATGGTCGTATAATCAGTACCATTGGAGGGCCATGAATATTATAACTGTCCTGTTTTTAAATCTCCGAAACAGTTACATGGTAAACAGCTGATTATCCCCGTGTTAATATTAGACGCTTAAGGTCTCCTGTGTTTGTTTCACTCTTAGATAATTACCCCCCCCCTTTTTTTTTTTTACTCATATTTTTTCAGTTATTAATTTTCCAACGAATGTTAAGTCTGCAATATCTTGGATTTAGTTAGTTTGTCTGGGAATTTAAACTGCATTTTACATTTTTTTTTTTAAAATGACTCAAAGCTTCTTTAGACTATATATATATATATATATATATATATATATATATATATATATAGTTCAGTTTATATTATATTCCAATAACCATGGTTTTATTTTATTATTTTTATTTTTTCACATTTCAAAAAAATATAAAATTTATGTGAGATATATTTTAACGGTTCGTTTCATTTGTCTTGTGCCAAACAACATTTTTATGTCAATATCGCCTCTGTAACACTACAAAATCATCAGAAAAAATTAACAAAGAGTAAAAAGTTCTTGGATTATAGTGTCTTGAAAACACCTACACTATTCAGTAGTTTCATTTTAGGGTGAAAGCAAACAAAAAAATAAACAAAAAGAGAGAGCAAAAACTCACACGTGGGAGATCAGACTATTACGTCATTTTGATTTTTCGTTCAAAGCTTGTATATCTTAACATGTAATGCAAACAATTTTAAAATTTTAATTCAGTAATATTTCCTAAAATACTTAATAAGTTCTATAATTTATTTATAACATTTTATTATAAAGTTCTAATTCACTTGAAGATAATTTATTTTTTTCTTACTAAAGTTACATCAATGTTAATTTAGGTCGCTTAGGTATGAAAACTTATTTAAGTACAACATTTTAGAGCTAGTTTCATAATATCAGCCATCCATACATTCAACTATTAAAAATTATTCTACATCTGTGTTTTTCTGGAAGGTATATAGTATTTACTAATAAATCTTTTCCAACAATATTAAGATAAGCTTAATTTCCCAGAATTCTTCACTCAAGTAGTAAGTTACTAATTAAAATGCAAAAGTAAGGAGGGGGGTTCACTCATGACGAAATATATCCTCCAATTACACAGACACAATTCCAAAATTCCGGAGGGGGCCATCAAATATTTATTTATTTATTTCATTTCTTAAAATATTCTGAGTAGTTTTACGGGCATCTATACCTTAAATTAATCTTTACTACGCTTTAAATTTAATTCGCATTATCATGTGAATAGCGACAAAAAACCCAAATGTAAACACTAAGTCTCACTTTAATTTCAATGTTTACATTTATTATTTGGTCGTGTGAATTCTATTATTTATCTATCAATATGTCTATTAATATACATACACGAAGATGTTTCATATCTATTAATAAATTGTTTCCACATATACACACACACACACACGCATATATATATATATATATATATATATATATATATATATGAAGAGGTCGAACGCAAAACGCGATATATCATATTCGTTTAAATTGAGACCTTAAACAATAAAAACACGAATATATTAAATCTAGACTTCGAATTACATCTGATTTTAATTGAAATCAATAACAAAATTTATTTCGGTATCATATTAAGTAACACAGTTTGGGGTGTTGTCGAGTAGTAAAATGCAACACTTTTTGTAGAGACAGTTTCGTGATTTTGTAAATGGTGTTTATCGCGTTTTGCATTCGTACTCTTCATATATATATATATATATATATATATATATATATATATATACATAAATATCACTTCGGTATAACATGTATGATGAAAACTTGGTGTTTCTTTTTCTTCTAAAACCTAAATTAAGTTTAGGAATAATGCCAAATCCCATGTTAGTCTAAATAATTAACGTGACTATAATAGGAATTAACTCATCCTTGTTTATTTTTCCACGATGAATCTTGGTGTTTCCTTTTCTTCTAAAACCTTAATTCAGTTAAAATCAGTTGTTTAGGAATAATGCCAAATCTCATTTCACTCTAAATAACTAACGTGACTAAAATAGGAATTAACCCATCTTTACTTATTTTTCTACTACCACACCGCTATGGTTCCAAATATCAAAGGCGAGCATTAAATATTTATTAATTTATTTTATTTTATTTTTTTATATAAAATGATTTTTTTTAAAAGATACCTTATTTTTCTATTATGAGGATTTAAAAGTAGTTTACCATCGAAGTTCAGATTTAATATATTCGTATTTTTTTATTGTTTAAGGTCTCAATTTAAACGAATTGGAACTCTCACGCTCAGCATCCGAACCTCCCACACACATATACATGCATACACACATACACACATAATATATATACGCACATATCCAAATACACACACACCCACCCACATGCACACACAATACACATACATATATATATATATATATATATATATATATATATATATATATATATATATATATATATACATACATTTTATTTATTTATTTATTTATTTTATTCTTTTTTTACGTATTGAACATTTATTTGGCATTATATTTTGGATGATTATTATATAATTAGTTTATACTTACCAAAATAAATATCCTATTTACTAGTTACCATTTCCTCACTAATTAATACAGATGAAAACCAAAATGAAAAAAAATATTTATTTATTTTTTTATTTATTTATTTTTAAAATTTTATTATGATTGATGCTCTCATCGTCTAGCCCTCTCACCATTTTTATTATGAGCTAGTTATAAGCTTAATTGCTTCGGTCATTTTAGTTATAAGTGATGGGTTCTATATCTAAATGTTATATATTTAGGTATTAGTACTCTGTCATCTATTATTAGGTTTATGGTTTGTATTGTCAAGATAGTCTTATATTATTTCTATACCTTAGATACTTTCATATTCATGTTGATGAAAGGAGTACCAGCACAGGTATTTTATATGGGTCTGTAACGGGATAGGATATATGCGGTTCTATGTAGACAGTTCTGAATCACTTCCTGTCTTTTATTTAATAAATTTTCTTTATACATAACTATATTGTAGGATTCCAGAATACAAAGGTTTCATCTCTTAGATTTGTTAGGGCTATATTTCCCTGCTCTACCTAGTATAGACCATTTTAGGCTGTATTGTATGTTTTTTTCTGTTTAGTTCTCTTTCATGTTTAGCTAAAGTCGTAGGGACCTTCTTTGAATTTGTATTAGGTTCTTTGAAAGAGTGTATGCGGTTTCTAAATCTGTCCTTGAAACTACCGCCCGTCGACCCAATGTATGTTCTGATTCTGTTCTCCTCTATGACGTTACACTTATACACTATATCTGAAGTTAAACATTTCCCCTCTAAAGGGCACTCGTTAACATTTCTACAGTTTCCTTGGGAGCTGTTAT
>OY744533.1:95902077-95944577 GCA_963556195.1 Sepiola atlantica
TAATCTACATTTAGTTATCGAATATGCAAATGGACGACCAGATATACGCACACGCTTCTCCCGTAGTACTTTATTTACTTCTTCTTCAGGAGGTTAGACACAAGGGCAAGTGTGGAAAGTAAGCGCCCTAGTATGAAAGCGCTTTAGCCTACAAAGAATGCCTTAACAGCCTCGTCGACATTTCCTGGTAAGAGCGCCTCAGTCGATTAGCAATAAACTAACACCTTCTCAAGGAGAAGGTAAATCCTGGGAGGGTGGACCTCCAGAGACTGAACAGAACTATACCTCAGCCCGACCGCAATAAAGTCACTCTCGAACTAATATCGTGGGCGTACCTCCTACTGATAAGATAACACCTACGCAGCTTGCGGCAGGTTCGTATTAGTTAATAAAGAAAACGCAATAGAACTTCGTCAGAATTCGAACACTGGACGAGATATCTAGTTTGATCCACGTTGGATGTCATAGAGTCCGTGGATTCATAAAAACGGATCGTATTAAAAAATATTGAAAAAAAAAATCAATTTTTTTTCAACCTTGGAAAAGAAAAGATATATACGTTGTTATTGAGAGTCGAGGTATGGTGAGTGTTGAAGCCTTAGTTGGGTGTTAACGGACAGGTGATGAGGAAGAGAGGACATCTGTGTCAAAGAAATATGAGCAACGTTGTTGTTTTTTTTATCAGTGTCACATCCAGATGAATAGGAACTGACTCATGCTGATGACGGCCATCAGTGTAGATATTGAGAGATAATAATTATACGTTAAAATTCTCACCACAAGGCATGAAGCAAAGATGGCTGAAATGGACGTTTATTTAGTTTTCAAGAGTGTATTCTCTTGGAGAGCATCTTAGAATAGAATGCATGTTATATATATATATATATATATATATATATATGCATATATCTATTCAACTCAGGGTGGGCCAAAATAAGGGTCCTATCTTTAAATTTGAATAACTTGAATTTGAATAACTTCCACAAAATAAAAGTTAAACTCACCAAACTTTATCTGTGTGTAGACTGACCCTTCCGAGATTTTTTAAAATAAACAAAACAAATTTTAGCCGAAAAACACTTCTTAAAACTTACAAAAACTAAAGTATTGTTTTTTACACTGTTTTGAGTTTTTTAAGCAAAAATAATGTTTTCTATATGAGGGTACGTTCCTTAGGGCTAATACGGCTCATGCTTGCTTCAGAAGGAGTCCTTTACTTATTCTAAAAAAAAAAAAAAAATCAATAAATAAAAAAGTTATGAATTTTTAAAAATAAGACCCTTATTTTTGCCCACCCTATATATATATATATATATATATATATATATATATATATATATTCTTATATATCCGTTTGTATATTATTTTCTGGGAAGCTTCTTTTAAGAAAGATAATATACATGTGTAAAGCATTAAATATATGCTTGTGTATGTATTAATGTACACATATATATTTATACATCGTGTATACAAAAATACAAATATTTATTGCCAGTATATATTTATATATTAAAATAGATATATATAAATAAATATACATATGTATTGATACAAATACATATTTATATATGTGTATGTGTGTGAAAAGAGAAATATGTGTATTTCATTTTCCAATTAAAATGTCAAAATAGAATTTGTACCTACAAGTATAATATATATATATATATATATATATATATATATATATATATATATATAAATAAATACGTATATTTTCTACTGTTTAAGTATATAAGTATATACGCATGTGCGCACATATATAAATCAAAATTCTGCTTTGTTATATATGAAAATTATTACACAGGCAATCATCTGCGCACAAAAATGTAAATACATATATTTATAGTGATAAAACAATATATATATTTTACATTTTCACATGTGACATGATATGTATGATATATATATATATATATATATATATATATATATATATATATATATATATATATATATAGGACATTAAGAAACAAACTTCAATTATTCTGAAAGGGAAATAATGGAGGAACATGTATGAATAGACACATTTTCTGTTTGCGTCTCGATATATATATATATATATATATATATATATATATATATATATGTGTGTGTGTGTGTGTGGGTGTGTGTTTGTGTGTGTGTAGCAGAAAATGTTTCAATATACGAAAACAATTCTCGAAATTTTATTATATGCAAAGTTATGTTTTTTAAACAGATTAATCATGTAATCTACGCTTACATAACACTTATATTTGTATGGCCATTAAGTCGTATTTCTTTAGTTTAAACATATATATATATGGTAAGTAAGCTACATAGAGATGTCTATGTTTCATTTCAACAGGAAATCCCTAGACTGGATGCGTGGATTTTTTGTTTTTTAATTTTTTTTGGATCTAAATAGTGTTAACTTATGCTAACTAACCAATCATATTCTCTGTAATTTGTCCCTTAAAGGTTTATATTTTTATTGACCAAAACCACTATTTAGGTGTCGCTTTAAAGCTAAATATAGACACATTCCAATCATAGTTATAGGATAAAGTCAACCTTAATGTACGCGAAGATGAAATAAAATCTCACTCTAAAAATCATAAAACATATTCCTAGTCCTATCATTCTATTTTTTTAGCAATAACCCTACCAACGAAAAGGTATTTAAAAATTTAAAATACAATTAAAACACAGCTCTAAAAATAGTTGGTATAATAATGTTGAAATAGAATATAAGCAACAATATACCAATACTTATAATAAAAAATAAAAACAGAAGTAAAACATAATTTTGTTTCCGCCATCTTATAACCAGATTCTAAAAACTAGACTTGGCAAGAAATTTCGGAATCTTATCGATAAACACTTCCCCGTATCTTAACCCTAGCACAAAATATTCAATAAAAATAATATAAACTGTCCTACAGTTTCTATGGAAAGTTAGAAATGATAATCACAGCCCATGATAACAACATACTTAACGAGAGCAGTAAAGAAAGAAAAAAAAGACAAAACACGTAGAAAAAATGATTAATATGGCAACAATAACAGTAACATTAAGAAGAACAATTATATAATCATTCGACAGAGTAATAACTCAAATTCGAAATAGAAATTTAAAAAATATTAATGAAGAGAAAAACTGTAAGTGTAGAACTCGTGAATTTGCCCACTCGGAAATAACTAGCATAAATATTTTCCCTCAAAAACCCACATAACAAAAATACTACGTACGATTAACTTATAGGTAATTTAAAACCAGGTATAATAACCATTAAATAACAAAAAATACAGATTCAAAACATCACTAGCGAACAATTTATAAGAGCTAAAAAAAGCAGACACTCGCTAAAAATCGAGGGGTAAATATTTACTATTATGCAGGTATTAAAATGACCCGTGTAGGTTATGTTTGAATGAGAGGCTAACAACTTCAAACATTAAAGACCCAAAGAACTTACTAAATTGTAGAACACAATAGCAATTAACTGTAGACATAAACAAACTCTACTTTAAAATAAATATATATATATATATTAAAAAATAATATAAAAAATGAATAGAACAGATGAATTATCTAAATACCGCACGTGCTGAAAAGATGGCTTATTAATTTCACAGAGTAAAAAACGACGTGCGCCGAAACCAACACCCAAACAAAAAAAAAATAGATGTCAAATAAAAGTCAATCAAACTTTTTTTCTGAGATAAGTTCGTGTATTGTTTAATGTGTAATTTACTTGCCATATGTATTTTTCATACTACTTATACTAGGCAATACTAGCGTATTGCGAACGGGTGAGAAAATACTGAAAATATTTACATAATATATTATATCACCTTACAATATTATACGTGGATATACATGAACTAATAAAAACTATATATGGACTAAAACTAAGTTTTATACATATATATATATATATATATATATATATATATATATATATATACATAATTTCATTAATAGCAATATTATGCGCTACATATGTGCATACAAGTTTCAGCTCCGATCTGGTCCGACATCTAGCTTCCTCGGGCATTTTTGATGAACTGAAACTTAAACTGATATAAATACATTCTTGTATGTCGATTTGGGTTTTTGTCGAGGATGTATAGGAAGGAAGAAAATTATTGGATAAGGAACGTACTTATCACTTTGACTCATATGTTTCTGCTAATCCCGTGTACCCGTTCATATATATATACATATATACAATCATACAATTCCTTAAATCACCCCTCCCTAGTTGTGTAATTATATTTTCTATCAACTGTTTAATTTTTTATGATTCCTTTTTCATTGATAATGATTTCAAGTATTCTGTTTCCTTCTGATGTGTCGGTCAGTTGACCGATCGCATTTACTAGCTTATGGATAGAAGAGCAACCAACGGTCGTAATATAATCCAGGCCGGTGCATTAAGTTGAGTTTTTCTGGTGACGTGATTGTTAGTTGTTAGTAAGAACCACGACTTTAGTTATGAAGGTCACGACCTTCGTTATGAAAGCCTCGATAAAAACTGACTGTTTACCCGCAAAAATTAGTTATTTTTATTCTGTCATTTCCCATAGATAACGCTTCCTTCTGCTTGCGTCGTTCAATATTATCAGTTGAATTGTAAAAATAGCCCAAGATTAAATGATTTTTTTCCGAAAGATAAAAAAATTATTTTGGACTTGTACACGTTTTAGTTAACGGGATAACTTCAGCCCTACGAAATATATCAAGATATGTCAAGTGATGTATTTAAAACTTAATAAACTAGCAAATATATGCTCAATCTGGTCGCATTTTTTGCTACTTTTTAAAAAATATTATTTAAAAAATATTATTGTGACATAACTACATAAAATACGTAGTTAATGCAATATTCTCTATTTCTAAAAGTAACTAAATATTCTGATATTTCGAAATGAGACAAATTCCGCAATCCATTTATAAATTTAAAAAATGTGACTGACGGACAGACAGAATCTGTATTTATATAATAATCTTTCAAAATCACAACCATATTTTAAAAAAGTTATCCAAACTATATATATAATAAAATGAAATTTAGAAGTTAAAAATCTAAATCAATAAATGTGAAAGCTTTTTCACTTATCATTCTTATATTACCATCAAAACAGGTTACTGTTATTTACATCAATAACACAACACAAGATTTGGAATATGGTTTATAAAGTGCAAAGGAAAGACCCATCGACATTCATAGATGTGTTTAATTGGCATAACTACTTTTTTAAACAGTCTGTAATGAATACATATTTTGTGTTATTTATTCGTAATTTTACCGCTCAATTTATTCCATGCATATGCAATCCTTTGTCCCTTGTAACAGTAAGTAATTCGATTTAATAATAATCGATTAATTATAAAACTTTTCTTAATATATGTGCTGATTTATTTTCTGTGATTGTAATTTTAATTAAACCAAAAAGAAACATATACAAGGCAAAAGTTCAGAAATCGGAAAACATGATTTACCTCTCTCTCTCTCTCTTTCTCTCTCTCTCTCTCTGTAACTATCTCCTTCCTCCCGTCCACCCCTCTCGTTGGCGACTTCACATGGAGAAAGGCAGGGGATTACACTGCTCCCTACACGTTAGCGACTAATATTTCTTTCGTTTTCAAATTTAATGAATAATATATATATATATATATATATATATATATATATATAGTAAGCTATGAAAACATATGTATTACAATTAAGCTACACAAAGGCTTTCGTGTTTCATTCCCGTAGTAAAATTGTCAGGCGATTTTCTACGGGGATGAAACGTGAAAACCTCTGTATAGCTTAATTGCCATAAATATATTGTCATAACTTACTACTTAGCTCTACTCACGTATCGAGCACTTTTGATGGAAATACTGTAAACTGATCCATTACATCTCCTTATAGCTTTTTATGTGGATACATGAAATAATTATAATAGTAATAATAATAATAATAATAATAATAATAATAATAATAATAATAATAATAATAATCATATGTATATATATATAAAAAAAATGTCACCCACTTGTCATATTTCAACGTCACTTAAAGTATTCCCATATGGTCCAATAGATTAATCCTTTCTTCCTCCCATGTGTGTGCCTTCAAAATAAAATTATTTCCAAATCTTCACTTTTTCTGAAGACGTTCGCCAACACGAACGAAACCGGTCAAATCACTTGCTTTTGTTTTTCTCTTTCACTATAACCTGTTTTCCGTTTGTCATTTTCACACATTTTGTCTACCATGGCATTTTATTTTCATGACTTATCGTATACCTTACCCCCATTACATGAATTTTCGGGCTGCACACTAGGTTTCCCAGCCGGTTCATGGTTGTTTATCAATAAATGTTTTTTAAATAATAACATTTCTAATCGACTCGACTTCCTGGTCTAATTATATATGCGTTTATTTGCGTCAGTGTGTCCTTGTGGGTGGTGTGTAGTGCATGTTTTGATTTTTTAGACGTCGAGCTGGACTGCGAAGTGGTAAGATGTCGTCATCATATTGACTTGTAACAACAAGCATTTTTCTCTCTTCCGTTTTTGCGCGCGTATGTGTTTCCATGATGGACTCGTTGTGTGGAAAGGACGTTGGTTTACGTGGGCCTAATACTTTGTATTTTTTACATTTTATTTTAATTCAAGTTTTATTTTTTTCTTGCTAATCTCATTTATAATTTGATATACTTTTTTCTCTTTGATTTTGTTTTAATTTTTTTCATTTATTTTATTTTTTATGGTTGTTCTTTTTTCCGTGACTACATTAGTGACATTTGTTAATGATATGTCACCACTTAATAAGGCCTGGGATGACTCAAAGGCAAGGGTTAAATCATCATTTTAATTGTATACCTTCCTATTTAAATGATTGGGATAATTATTATGATTCCAGTTTCTAAAATTTAGCTATAAATACAATTATTATTATTAGTAGTAGTTTTAATAATAATATGATGAGTATTATTATCATCATATTATTATCATTATTTATTATCATTTTTGGTAGCAGTGTTATTATTATTATTATTATTATTTATTATTACTTATTAGTATTATTATTTCTATTGATGGTGCTGCGAAAATCATCATTACATCACGTTTGTAAACTTTAGTAATGTTTAAATTATTTTGGTTGTTTGATTTATTTAATTATTATAATTATCTGAATTCTTATACCCCCTGATTCCCAGACGTACTTGACTCAAGAATTAATGAAACAAAACTATTAATAAAATGAGTGGATTAATAACAGAAATACATTTTAGAAATAAGAAAAAAAAACAACGGAGTGAAGAAAAAATAAAATTTAAAATTCAGTAGTAACCTAGCAGGAAAACATTTAAACACCCAGACATAAACGTTCACCTGACACAGATTTGAAATATGTCTACCTGTAGACATAAGTGTCAACCTGACATTTTACACGTTTAGACTTTAGTAAAAAATAATTTCCCTTTTCTCCCCTCCCTCTCTTTTTTCCTTTATTTTCCTTCCCCTATCCTCAACGAGTATATTTTATTTCATTTAAACAATCTCAAATCGGAACACGTGACTTTCTAAATTAAAAATTTCTCCTTTTCTTTCCTTTTTCTCTTTTTCTCCTTAATTTCATTATTACCATATACAATCTGAGGGAAGAATCAATTTCTAATTTTTCCTGATCTTAACATCGACATGCCAGTGTCTCAGATTTGTACATGTCTGTTTGAATACAAAACCAAATATATATATATATATATATATATATATATATATATATATATATATATATATATATATATATATAGTCTCGGAAGTTGTTCAACTATTTAGACTATATGGGAAAAACACAAAAAAACACTTTTGTCCCAAGTTCATATATATATATATATATATATATATATATATATATATATATATATATATATATATATATATATATATATATATATCTTTATTACATATGTATTATAGAAGATCCGAATAACATCAGCGCCGTAGGTTTCAAATACTAACAGCAGGGACTTGTAATAGGCCTCTTTACAATACTCTTTTCAGTCTCTGTATATGTCTGTAACCCTGAAAAACCGACGATACTCTGCTGGGGTTATCTCCTACTTATCTTATATATATACATATATATATATATATATATATATATATATAAATATATATATATATATATATATATATATATATATATATATATAGAGAGAGAGAGAGAGAGAGAGAGAGGAAAAGTACAAAAACCTTCCATGTATGTATTGGACACCTAAAATGCATAAAACACCAGTTGGCGCCCGTTTTATTGTTGCCTCAAAGATGTGCATAACAAAACCTTTAAGTAAGCCTGTATCTAAAGTCTTTAAATTAATTATAAATCAAATAAATAATTTCCATAAAAAAAATTCTATAGTAATATAAACCTATTTTGGGTGGTAAATAATTCAGATCTAGTAAAAGAAAAATTAGATCGTATAAATTCTCGTAAACAGGCTAAATCAATCTCGACATATGATTTTAGTACATTATATACAAAAATTATATACAAAAATACCACATAAAGAACTTATTAAACAATTAGGTAATACTATCGATTTAGCTTTTGCAAGAGGGAAAGGTAAATACATAGATATTGCAAAATCTAAAGCCTTTTGGTGTAAAACTAAAAATGTTAAGACGAGTGTTTCCAAAACTGGTCTGAAAACGCTTATAAGTCACCTTATAAAAGAGAGTTATTTTCAAATAGGAAATAAAGTACTACTCCACACAATAGGTATTCCAATGGGTTTAGATCCTTCACCATTTTGGGGAAATCTATATTTACATAGATCTGAATATATACATATGTCATCATTAATTAATATGATATATCTAGAGCGTATAGTTATCATGGATGTAGGCGATATATAGACGACCTTGTATGCATTAATGACAACGAATAGTTTGAAAATACTAAACATTTAATATATCCTAAAGAGTTAAAATTAAACTGTGAAAATATTTATCTATAAACTGTTTGATGAAAAAAAATCATTTCCTTTTCGTATCGTCACCATGAACCCAAACCTTCCAACCTATCTTTTCTTCAGTCTTTGCCGCAGCCACCTGTTCAAATATTCCAGCCTCCTTCTTCCTCACCCCTCCACTCCCTCACTTGCTGCCATCCAAACTATCCCGCTCATCCCCCCACCTTTTCCTCTTACAACCAGCCACAATATCCCGGCTCACCCCCACTCTTCTCCACTCAGTTTCATAAACATTTACTTTTATTTTCATTCCTCACTACTGACTCCACTAAGTCCGGACGTCAACCCTGCTGCTTTCTCCAGTAGTGGCTACTACTTTCCTCCCTTCTTCCTATAATGTCAACCCTATATGTGCACGTACTTGCATGACATTTTTTCTTTATATTATCATCCTGATGAAGTCTTATAAATAAAGACGAAACGTTGATGTACACATGAAAAACATCCCTTTTTGGTTTTCTTTTTTCATTTTCCCATTACGTCGGATTACCTTCATGTTTCTTTTCCCATATATATATATATATATATATATATATATATATATATATATATATATATATATATATATATATATATATATATATATATGTAGACATACTTAAGTTTATAGGTGTATATATATACATATATATATATATATATATATATATATATATATATATATATATATATATGCCAGCATTGCATAGAAATACGCATGTAAGAAGTAAACATTTTTTATTGTCAAGAAATGTTTTAGTTTATTGATGTTCTTAATGTTCTTTGTGTATTGTCATTTTCCAGAAAACACGATGCGCTTAATCAAATTGATATATATATATATATATATATATATATATATATATATATATATATATATATATATATATATATATATATATATATATATGACGTATCTATTTAAAACGTTGTTCAGTGAAAATAGCTATCCCGGAATATATTGTATTTCTAATTTTTGTTTTTTAAATTTATTTCCAAAGAAAACACCTTCTTTTAAGTTGCATAACATATCCGTATACGTTATACACACACACACGCACACCCATATATACATATACATATATATGTATATTCTTGTGAATGCATGTAATTGATAAACAGAACACAAGCATTTGTCATGCACGTATTCCTGACAATCACACACATAGACTTTGAAAGACGCAGGTTTTGTACGTGTATGTCGATTGAATGCCTCCATTTGTGCTCTCTTGTGTGCGTTTTTGAGCATGTCTTTTTATTGGTAAGACCTTGCGCACTCTGATAGTTTTGGTGCTAAGTGCCCACAAATGACTTTAGATTCAAATGTCTCGATTAATTCTTGTGATTTGACGAATAGATTGCCCGATGCTTCAACCAAGGGATTAACACTCACCGAAAACATCACCGGAAGAAAGATGCGCAGTTTTGATAAAATATGATACGATTTGCGCACCAGCTTCGAATTTAATGTCTCCATGTCCCTTTTCTTTTTAAAACTGTTTCAGCATATTGATTCATCTACGAACGTGCATTTATATGTATGTAGGTCTGAGTGCATACGTCTATATATATATATATCAGTATATGATATTGAACGGTTTCTTTATGTTAGATAATTTTAAATATTGCCTTTATATGCAGATACATTATAAGAAGTTTGCAATATTCATATGTACTGCACAAGAAAAGTATTTTAACATTAAATATTTAAATCAATAAATAAATTATCGCTCAAATGTTGTCATTTTTACAATAAAAATATTTTTTAATTAAGAAGAGTATTCTTAAATAGCTATTTCATTTTTCAATAAAAGCTATATTTATAACGAATAACGTGATTAAAAAACACAAAAAAACAACAAACATCGGAATATTCATGTAGCATAAGAGTGTCTACTAGAACGAATATCAGTGCGTTTGTTCACTAACTTCAAACGTAAACGGAATTACATCTGTTTGCAAAAAAAACAGCTCATGCTTTTGATGTGAATAGGCGACACGTAGTTAAAAGAAAATCGAACAATTATAATGACTACGAGACAATCGGTGCAAATCGCTTGAGGATTTTAAGTTGAATTTATATCTTTGTAAAGTTGCCAGGTGAAAATAGCTATTTCGAAAAAATCTATACGAGCCCGGCCTGTGTAAGTTACACATTATTTGAAATTATTTGAAATTATTTGAAATTACTGCACTAAACTCCGTACTTAATCTTAGACAATATTAAAAACTTTTAGTCGAATCAAATTGACAATAAAAAACACGAGATATGCCGAAGTTAGGGTAATTTCATTATTAAATATTGTTTTTAATCTCTCTTACGCAAAATAAATGAGGTAAAAATAAAAAAAAATGCCTTCAACATAATTTAGACACGTTTTAATACGAGGACGTTGCTTGTTTGAAAGATTTCAATGAGAGAAAATATGAGTTAAATTGTTTATATATGAGCTATTGCATTTCAGTTTCACTTCCTAATACTTCCTTTTTCTCCCACTTCGCCCTTTTCTCGCATTTATTATTCTATATACCAGGTCCTATCCTCTCCTAGTAAATCCACAGTTTGAAGTGTGATTATCCCATTTCCCCCTTTTTTTCATACCAAGTCCCTTTCTCCCTTTGTGTACCTTAAACCCTAACATCATCCTATATCTCTACAAAGCCACCATCCGCCATGCATCGAGTAGTGTTGCCATATCTGTATTGACGCATCATCCACTAGTCTTTTCCCCTTAGACAAGGTCCCAAAAAGAGTCGCCAACTTAATAAGTGCCTCACTATCCACCAAGCTCCAGCCCCTGTCCCATAACCGTAATATTGCATCCTTGTGCCTTTTTTACAAGTACATTAATGGATTGTGCTCCGATGAACTTGATGCGCTGGTGCCCTCTCGACGTAAATACACTAGACGAACCCGACAATCAGCTAAGTCTCATCCATTCACTGTGGAAGTCCCCAGATGCCAGAGAGTCTTCTACTGCAATAGCTTCTTTCCTCGTTCTGCCAACCTCTGGAACTCTCTTACTTCTCCCTGTTTCCCATACTCTAATCACATACAGAAATGTAAAACTAATGTAAACAGACATCTCGCTGCACAGCTGAAAACTTAGAATGACCCACAAAACTTACTCACTAATTTTCAGTAGCCCCTTTACGTCTAGCGTGGCGTCCTGCCTTGTTTCGGATGGACTATGATAAAAAAAAAATGGACCTGACATTAGTATTACTATATATTTGAGCGCAACAACTAAATAAAGATCCGATCCTTTAACCGTGAGTTGCGTTTTTACATGAAAGACGAACCGTTTTGGAGCTTCCTATTTCTTCGGACCTGATATGAAGTACGACTTCGCTAAAAGACTGACAATAGCTCAATTTAAATATGATCTACGAACATCGCCTTAATCACGTGTTTATCATCTAGTTAGGCATATCTTTTGTACGACAATTACACATGTTAAGACTATTCCAATACCGATTGTAAACGGTTCATTGTAGACGCTTAATTGAACACACGTTTCTATTTTATACGTAGATGATGGACACTTGTAGGACACGCACCTTTCTTAACAGCATTGGTACGTAAGTGACCATAATAGTTCCTTTTATCCGATTCTATAGACCGCGATGGTGTCAATTAAGTCAATTACGCATCTCGTCACGTGATTAATCTAACCAATGAAAATGTTACTTTAAATGTGAGTGAAAGCTGACTCCAATCTCATACCCCGTCAATCCACTTTCTCCCGGTTAAAAAATGCACCTAGTGAACTATCTTTATAATTCACTCGAGAAGCATATCCACACAGTCTGCCAATCTCCAGTCCCAGCCGCATCGCTGCACTGTTGCATCTATGTGCTTATTTTGCAAGTACTACAACGGAATGTGCTTCGATAAACGTACCGCTTTTGTACTCCCTCAAAGAAAATATTTCCTACCCACACGACTCAGAGTTATATCACACTACTTTCACTGTAGAGGTACTTGATACCGATTTTCTGCTTCGATAGCTTCTTTCCCCGGACCGCTTGGCTTTTAATGTCCCTTCTGCGTCACATTTCCTCGACCGTACCGCATGCAGAAATTTAAATGTAATGTGAACAAATATCTTGCTACCCAAATTCCACCAGGTTTCCCCTATCACAGAAGCCTTTCACGCTTCGGTGACAATATGCCTGGTTTGAAGAAGAGTATAAGCAAATATGACTGCATCACTTTGGCGGAGGTATGTGCTCGCCAAGAACTATTGTTCCGCTTTCTGTTCTGTGAAAAAGAAAGTGCGTTTCGACCATCTTGAATTCCAGAAGATAATTAACGCTTTTGTAACGACAGACAAAAAAACTTTACTTTCGATTCCGATGCAACCGAAACTGCAGTTCCTATTGTTTCGTTTTAACGCATTGAAGGGTAAGAACGTTTGCATAATGCACTGAAAACAAATTATTCATTTATTTTATGTCTCTCTCTCTCACTCTCTCTCTCTCTCTCTCTCTCTCTGTATATATATATATATATATATATATATATATATATATATATATATATATTTAATGTGTTATTTTTAAAGTTAAATTTTTATTTAACAAGGCTCCAATTCCATTCGTTTGTGATAAATGTCAACAAACCATGTTTTATACACTCGTACATGCATATCAGATTTTTTTCCATTTAAAGTCAAATGTTCAAATTTATTTTGAAGTATGGAATACGTTTACACCACCCCAACCCTTCCTCCCCCCCTCTCTCTTTCTCTCGCATCCCTTTTCTACTTATATACGAAACTTGTGTAAAACATAACGGGATTGGGTGTTCTCGATACTATTACATAATTCCATTTTGCTATTTCTATTATCCACGTTTCTTCTTTGCACTCTTAATAATTATACCTACTAGATAATATATGACATACATATAAAATATAATAATATTTAAGGATTGCAATAATTACTTTTATACTTGAAAAGTAAAAATGTTGACTAGAAATTAACTAAATATACCTGCTGGTTTTTATAAATTGCCTAACAATAAAAAACCAATTATTAATACAATTAACATATTATATTTTATCATGTATATAAAACATGATAAAATATAAGATGTTAATTGTATTAATAATTGTTTTTTTATTGTTACATGCTGTTTAAAATTATTATATTTAAAATACTTTATTCTATTACTGTACTACATTTGTTCAAGCTGAAAAATACTTATCTACGTATTTTCAGAATACAGCTGCTTATGAGTGTATATTTCTAAAAGCATTTTAAGCGTCTGTGCCATATGCTTTAACACTAATATCTCTTATTATTAAAAAAAATGAGTCTAATTCTGGTCTTTCAAATCGTAAGCAAAAAAACAATTATTAATGAGGGTCGAAACAAAATGGATTAACAAGAAAAATTATAAAAGTTTGTGGCATATGCTTTAACACTAATATCCCTTATCATTAAAATAAGTCTAATTCCGGTCTTTCAAATGGTAAGCAAAAAAACAATTATTAATGAGGGTCGAAGCAAAATGTATTAACAAGAAAAAATATAAAAGTTTGTGGCATATGCTTTAACACTAATATCCCTTATCATTAAAATGAGTCTAATTCTAGTCTTTCAAATCGTAAGCAAAAAAACAATTATTAATGAGGGTCGAAACAAAATGGATTAACAAGAAAAATTATAAAAGTTTGTGGCATATGCTTTAACACTAATATCTCTTATCATTAAAAAATGAGTTTAATTCCGGTCTTTCAAATCGTAAGCAAAAAAACAATTATTAATGAGGGTCGAAACAAAATGGATTAACAAGAAAAATTATAAAAGTTTGTGGCATATGCTTTAACACTAATATCTCTTATCATTAAAAAATGAGTCTAATTCCGGTCTTTCAAATCGTAAGCAAAAACACAATTATTAATGAGGGTCGAAACAAAATGGATTAACAAGAAAAATTATAAAAGTTTGTGGCATATGCTTTAACACTAATATCTCTTATCATTAAAAAATGAGTCTAATTCCGGTCTTTCAAATCGTAAGCAAAAAAACAATTATTAATGAGAGTCGAAACAAAATGGATTAACAAGAAAAATTATAAAAGTTTGTGGCATATGCTTTAACACTAATATCTCTTATCATTAAAAAATGAGTCTAATTCCGGTCTTTCCAATCGTAAGCAAAAAAACAATTATTAATGAGAGTCGAAACAAAATGGATTAACAAGAAAAATTATAAAAGTTTGTGGCATATGCTTTAACACTAATATCTCTTATCATTAAAAAATGAGTCTAATTCCGGTCTTTCAAATCGTAAGCAAAAAAACAATTATTAATGAGGGTCGAAACAAAATGGATTAACAAGAAAAATTATAAAAGTTTGTGGCATATGCTTTAACACTAATATCTCTTATCATTAAAAAATGAGTCTAATTCCGGTCTTTTAAATCGTAAGCAAAAAAACAATTATTAATGAGGGTCGAAACAAAATGGATTAACAAGAAAAATTATAAAAGTTTGTGGCATATGCTTTAACACTAATATCTCTTATCATTAAAAAATGAGTCTAATTCCGGTCTTTTAAATCGTAAGCAAAAAAACAATTATTAATGAGGGTCGAAACAAAATGGATTAACAAGAAAAATTATAAAAGTTTGTGGCATATGCTTTAACACTAATATCTCTTATTATTAAAAAATGAGTCTAATTCCGGTCTTTCAAATCGTAAGCAAAAAAACAATTATTAATGAGGGTCGAAACAAAATGGATTAACAAGAAAAATCATAAAAGTTTGTGGCATATGCTTTAACACTAATATCTCTTATCATTAAAAAATGAGTCTAATTCCGGTCTTTCAAATCGTAAGCAAAAAAACAATTATTAATGAGAGTCGAAACAAAATGGATTAACAAGAAAAATTATTAAAGTTTGTGGCATATGCTTTAACACTAATATCTCTTATCATTAAAAAATGAGTCTAATTCCGGTCTTTTAAATCGTAAGCAAAAAAACAATTATTAATGAGGGTCGAAACAAAATGGATTAACAAGAAAAATTATAAAAGTTTGTGGCATATGCTTTAACACTAATATCTCTTATCATTAAAAAATGAGTCTAATTCCGGTCTTTTAAATCGTAAGCAAAAAAACAATTATTAATGAGGGTCGAAACAAAATGGATTAACAAGAAAAATTATAAAAGTTTGTGGCATATGCTTTAACACTAATATCTCTTATCATTAAAAAATGAGTCTAATTCCGGTCTTTTAAATCGTAAGCAAAAAGACAATTATTAATGAGGGTCGAAACAAAATGGATTAACAAGAAAAATTATAAAAGTTTGTGGCATATGCTTTAACACTAATATCTCTTATCATTAAAAAATGAGTCTAATTCCGGTCTTTTAAATCGTAAGCAAAAAAACAATTATTAATGAGGGTCGAAACAAAATGGATTAACAAGAAAAATTATAAAAGTTTGTGGCATATGCTTTAACACTAATATCTCTTATTATTAAAAAATGAGTCTAATTCCGGTCTTTCAAATCGTAAGCAAAAAAACAATTATTAATGAGGGTCGAAACAAAATGGATTAACAAGAAAAATTATAAAAGTTTGTGGCATATGCTTTAACACTAATATCTCTTATCATTAAAAAATGAGTCTAATTCCGGTCTTTTAAATCGTAAGCAAAAAAACAATTATTAATGAGGGTCGAAACAAAATGGATTAACAAGAAAAATTATAAAAGTTTGTGGCATATGCTTTAACACTAATATCTCTTATCATTAAAAAATGAGTCTAATTCCGGTCTTTTAAATCGTAAGCAAAAAGACAATTATTAATGAGGGTCGAAACAAAATGGATTAACAAGAAAAATTATAAAAGTTTGTGGCATATGCTTTAACACTAATATCTCTTATCATTAAAAAATGAGTCTAATTCCGGTCTTTTAAATCGTAAGCAAAAAAACAATTATTAATGAGGGTCGAAACAAAATGGATTAACAAGAAAAATTATAAAAGTTTGTGGCATATGCTTTAACACTAATATCTCTTATTATTAAAAAATGAGTCTAATTCCGGTCTTTCAAATCGTAAGCAAAAAAACAATTATTAATGAGGGTCGAAACAAAATGGATTAACAAGAAAAATCATAAAAGTTTGTGGCATATGCTTTAACACTAATATCTCTTATCATTAAAAAATGAGTCTAATTCCGGTCTTTCAAATCGTAAGCAAAAAAACAATTATTAATGAGAGTCGAAACAAAATGGATTAACAAGAAAAATTATTAAAGTTTGTGGCATATGCTTTAACACTAATATCTCTTATCATTAAAAAATGAGTCTAATTCCGGTCTTTCAAATCGTAAGCAAAAAAACAATTATTAATGATGGTCGAAACAAAATGGATTAACAAGAAAAATTATAAAAGTTTGTGGCATATGCTTTAACACTAATATCTCTTATCATTAAAAAATGAGTCTAATTCCGGTCTTTTAAATCGTAAGCAAAAAAACAATTATTAATGAGGGTCGAAACAAAATGGATTAACAAGAAAAATTATAAAAGTTTGTGGCATATGCTTTAACACTAATATCTCTTATCATTAAAAAATGAGTCTAATTCCGGTCTTTCAAATCGTAAGCAAAAAAACAATTATTAATGAGGGTCGAAACAAAATGGATTAACAAGAAAAATTATAAAAGTTTGTGGCATATGCTTTAACACTAATATCTCTTATCATTAAAAAATGAGTCTAATTCCGGTCTTTCAAATCGTAAGCAAAAAAACAATTATTAATGAGAGTCGAAACAAAATGGATTAACAAGAAAAATTATAAAAGTTTGTGGCATATGCTTTAACACTAATATCTCTTATCATTAAAAAATGAGTCTAATTCCGGTCTTTCAAATCGTAAGCAAAAAAACAATTATTAATGAGAGTCGAAACAAAATGGATTAACAAGAAAAATTATAAAAGTTTGTGGCATATGCTTTAACACTAATATCTCTTATCATTAAAAAATGAGTCTAATTCCGGTCTTTCAAATCGTAAGCAAAAAAACAATTATTAATGAGGGTCGAAACAAAATGGATTAACAAGAAAAATTATAAAAGTTTGTGGCATATGCTTTAACACTAATATCTCTTATCATTAAAAAATGAGTCTAATTCCGGTCTTTTAAATCGTAAGCAAAAAAACAATTATTAATGAGGGTCGAAACAAAATGGATTAACAAGAAAAATTATAAAAGTTTGTGGCATATGCTTTAACACTAATATCTCTTATCATTAAAAAATGAGTCTAATTCCGGTCTTTTAAATCGTAAGCAAAAAAACAATTATTAATGAGGGTCGAAACAAAATGGATTAACAAGAAAAATTATAAAAGTTTGTGGCATATGCTTTAACACTAATATCTCTTATCATTAAAAAATGAGTCTAATTCCGGTCTTTTAAATCGTAAGCAAAAAGACAATTATTAATGAGGGTCGAAACAAAATGGATTAACAAGAAAAATTATAAAAGTTTGTGGCATATGCATTAACACTTCTTCTTCTTTCGTGTGAATCAGATGATTCTGGTTTTGGCATTAGTTTCCCTGATGTTTTTCTAGTTAGAAATCTTTCTGGAAAGACATCGGGTACTTACGGGAAGGATCACGAGAAGGTTGCCAACATCCCTAAGTGAAAGCGGTACTGTGGAACCGACTGGATTCGAACTTGGAACACCCAGGTCTTCAGTCTGCGTCGATATCCACTTAACCACCGTCACCTCCCTGCTTTAACATTAATATCCCTGATCATAAAAAATGAGTCTAATTCTGGTCTTTCAAATGGTAAGCAAAAAACAATTATTAATGAGGGTCGAAACAAAATGGATTAACAAGGAAAATTATAAAAGTTTGTGGCATATGCTTTAACACTAATATCCCTTATCATTAAAAATGAGTCTTATTCTGGTCTTTCAAATCGTAAGCAAAAAACAATTATTAATGAGAGTCGAAACAAAATGGACGAACAAGAAAATAAATATAAATACAAAGTATTGCTGAAAGCCAAAATAATGTAGAGAAAAACAAAACCTAATGAAGAATATCGAAATAAAAATGTTGAATACCAAAAATGCATCAATAAAACGTGACAAATTTAAAATTAAAATTTTCTTTTAATGAAAATCACCCCAGACAAGTCATGAAGCCATTTGATGTAAAGAGCTGAAAAACTACTACTTCAAGGTCAAAAACTAGCGAACGATTTTTTTATAGATAGATTTCGACCCAGAAAACAGCAATTCTTCTCCCTTTGTCAGAAACATCGCTAATTGAATGTGAGAACTAAGGGACACAATAAGAGAAGCAAGAGTTACGAGACTGCTGAAAGATCCATTTTCTACTTTCTCATCTAATAATGTTACACATAGTCGCCACGACATTACATGTTTAAAAATAACTTATTTGCATTTCATTCTTTTTAAAATGCGGTAGAGAGTGATAACGTAGTACGAATAATACGTTAAGGCAATATATGCCTTAACGTATTATTTTATAGATTAAAAACTATCAAAATAAGACAAGAAATATATTAAAAAAAGAATAATTTATCAAACAATATAGTAACTTAATATTTAAACAAAAGCATTTAAAACTATATTAAAATAAATTGAACCAATTTTCCATTTTTTGGTTCAAAAATCAACAAAATCTTATTTAGTTTTGAAAAAAAAACCAATGGTAGAAAAGATTTATGAGAATGGACTAAAACATGACTCTATTTTACAATTTTGCCTTGGATATTAAAAATGTCGTCCTCAAAGAAAGAAATAATACAGTTTATACTTTTGTAAAAAATGTTGAAAAGACTTTTGTATGTTTACTGGAGAACGGTTTGTACTTTTTACTAATAAACAGTTTTCATTTAAAAAAATACTATTGACTATCTTCCGTTGTACCTATTGATATGTCATGATTTTTCAATTACTGACGTCTAAAATGATGATTGCATAATTCAGCATCTCGTTTCCATCGTGATAATAATAGTAGATATATTACTAAGTATGTAATTAATTGATGTTTGGCCCATCTTTTTGACAATAATGTTCTGATGAAGAAATCCGGTGTTTAGAAACAAGACAAATACGTGAACCAATTCAAGGAATTAAAAAAAATGTACCCTTATTGACAGTAAAGAAAATTCGCAAGAAGAAAAAACTGGAGAATCTAATGACATTCATAGTGGTATTTATAGTTAGGGTCAATCTGACTGCACTATTAAACTGGAAATCATTAGTAATACATTTAGACTTAGAACTTTAGTTAATAATGTGTACAACTTACGATATGTAGACATTTTGTTGAATTTTATGTATTCAGATTTTGAAAGAAGTATCATCTATGTTAAAAAAATATGTTGAAAAAGAAATACTTACTCAAACAAGTTCTAAAATTATTTTAGGTTTACATTATTGGCAGATTTTTCATCTTATTAATAATTTTAATAAAAAAAAAGAAAAAACATAATGTTAATGCGTTGGATATTTACAAAGAGAATAAGACAGTTGTTTGAAAATATTGACTGTATAGGATGAAAATGTACCTGAAGTCATTTAACAAAAGTATACTTTGCCATGTACTATGTGACTGAATTGCCAATCTTATTTGAAAATAAGGAATAATTATTTTACTAGATTCAATCGATGGTCATGAAGTTGAGAAAATTCAAAAGGAACTATCAAAACTGAAAATTTTATGAACATATTTGATACAAAATGCCAAATGCGTTATAAATGTGATGAAGCTTGCATCTCAATAATTCCAAGAAGCATGTTCCCAAATGTTGTTTGCTATTAAAGAGATAGCGACTAAGTTACCTATTTTGATAGAAAACTCAAGTTACCACGACAGGCATAATTTAGACTTAGAACTTTAGTTAATCATGTCTAAAAATGTCTGCATCATTTATTATCAAAACAATACACTTCTTTGGAATATGTTGTTGAACTTTTGCCAACTAATCATAAAATAATTAGAAAATCATTGGTAACTATGAAGAATGTTGTCGATTCTTGTCTTAAAGGAAAACAACGGAATTCTCAGAGACGTACAAATTGACACAACCAATGATCTCCATGACATGGTCTTGTGTATTGGACAGACTAAACAAAATGATTATAAGCTGTGAACTCATTTGACCAGGAAAAATTATGAAACATCTTATTAGGATGACACAGTTAAAAAAGTTATCCATGTTTACCAAATAAAACAGACATTCAATTTTTGAGAAAAACAAAGGATTCTGACGGAAATTTTATGAAAGTCAATAAGTATTGGATACGATATGCTTTCCCATTTTGTTTGGTAAAGGGATAAATGGAATATTTAGTGTTAGACTATTTGAAAATGTCAAACTTCATGTTTCTAAATAAGACCTATGCATTCGGATTCGGGATTTCAACGAAATAACATATATCTATTTACAATGTTTAAAGTAGACGTTTGCAAGCTATAATTTTGTCATCATGTAATCAATTAAATCATGAAAATTGTTGTGGGGTACAAATCACCCCTATTGAAGAACTAATGAAAGCAACCATCTATAATAAATACCATGGTTGCAAAGACTCAAACAGAGGACATTCCTATTTTGTGAGTGTCCACGTGTGGTATCTGTTCCGATGGATACTACACCCTATAGACCGGTGTTGTCTTGGCCTTCGGGGCATGATTCCGCCGGTCTATGGGTCTGTCCTGTGCAGTTCTAGGAGGTCCACCCTCCAAGGCTTTGCCTCTCCTCTTTGGGGAGGAGTAAGTTGATAGCTTACTGCCTGAGGCGCCCCTACCGGGGAATGCCGACGGGGCTGTCCAGGCAATTTTTAATGGCTAAAGCGCTCACGTTCTCGGGCGCTGGCTTTTCAAATCCCACTTTCCGACCTTGTGTCACATACTCCTAATGTGGGCAGGTGTTAAATATCGAGGACATTCCTATATTGTGAGTGTCCACGTGTGGTATCTGTTCCGATGGATACTACACCCTATAGACCGGTGTTGTCTTGGCCTTCGGGGCATGATTCCGCCGGTCTATGGGTCTGTCCTGTGCAGTTCTAGGAGGTCCACCCTCCCAGGCTTTGCCTCTCCTCTTTGGGGAGGAGTAAGTTGATAGCTTACTGCCTGAGGCGCCCCTACCGGGGAATGCCGACGGGGCTGTCCAGGCAATTTTTAATGGCTAAAGCGCTCACGTTCTCGGGCGCTGGCTTTTCAAATCCCACTTTCCGACCTTGTGTCACATACTCCTATAGTGGGTAGGTGTTAAATATCGAGGACATTCCTATCATGTGAGTGTCCACGTGTGGTATCTGTTCCGATGGATACTACACCCTATAGACCGGTGTTGTCTTGGCCTTCGGGGCATGATTCCGCCGGTCTATGGGTCTGTCCTGTGCAGTTCTAGGAGGTCCACCCTCCCAGGCTTTGCCTCTCCTCTTTGGGGAGGAGTAAGTTGATAGCTTGCTGCCTGAGGCGCCCCTACCAGGGAATGCCGACGGGGCTGTCCAGGCAATTTTTAATGGCTAAAGCGCTCACGTTCTCGGGCGCTGGCTTTTCAAATCCCACTTTCCGACCTTGTGTCACATACTCCTAATGTGGGTAGGTGTTAAATATCGAGGACATTCCTATCATGTGAGTGTCCACGTGTGGTATCTGTTCCGATGGATACTACACCCTATAGACCGGTGTTGTCTTGGCCTTCGGGGCATGATTCCGCCGGTCTATGGGTCTGTCCTGTGCAGTTCTAGGAGGTCCACCCTCCAAGGCTTTGCCTCTCCTCTTTGGGGAGGAGTAAGTTGATAGCTTACTGCCTGAGGCGCCCCTACCGGGGAATGCCGACGGGGCTGTCCAGGCAATTTTTAATGGCTAAAGCGCTCACGTTCTCGGGCGCTGGCTTTTCAAATCCCACTTTCCGACCTTGTGTCACATACTCCTATAGTGGGTAGGTGTTAAATATCGAGGACATTCCTATCATGTGAGTGTCCACGTGTGGTATCTGTTCCGATGGATACTACACCCTATAGACCGGTGTTGTCTTGGCCTTCGGGGCATGATTCCGCCGGTCTATGGGTCTGTCCTGTGCAGTTCTAGGAGGTCCACCCTCCAAGGCTTTGCCTCTCCTCTTTGGGGAGGAGTAAGTTGATAGCTTACTGCCTGAGGCGCCCCTACCGGGGAATGCCGACGGGGCTGTCCAGGCAATTTTTAATGGCTAAAGCGCTCACGTTCTCGGGCGCTGGCTTTTCAAATCCCACTTTCCGACCTTGTGTCACATACTCCTAATGTGGGTAGGTGTTAAATATCGAGGACATTCCTATCATGTGAGTGTCCACGTGTGGTATCTGTTCCGATGGATACTACACCCTATAGACCGGTGTTGTCTTGGCCTTCGGGGCATGATTCCGCCGGTCTATGGGTCTGTCCTGTGCAGTTCTAGGAGGTCCACCCTCCCAGGCTTTGCCTCTCCTCTTTGGGGAGGAGTAAGTTGATAGCTTACTGCCTGAGGCGCCCCTACCGGGGAATGCCGACGGGGCTGTCCAGGCAATTTTTAATGGCTAAAGCGCTCACGTTCTCGGGCGCTGGCTTTTCAAATCCCACTTTCCGACCTTGTGTCACATACTCCTAATGTGGGTAGGTGTTAAATATCGAGGACATTCCTATCATGTGAGTGTCCACGTGTGGTATCTGTTCCGATGGATACTACACCCTATAGACCGGTGTTGTCTTGGCCTTCGAGGCATGATTCCGCCGGTCTATGGGTCTGTCCTGTGCAGTTCTAGGAGGTCCACCCTCCAAGGCTTTGCCTCTCCTCTTTGGGGAGGAGTAAGTTGATAGCTTACTGCCTGAGGCGCCCCTACCGGGGAATGCCGACGGGGCTGTCCAGGCAATTTTTAATGGCTAAAGCGCTCACGTTCTCGGGCGCTGGCTTTTCAAATCCCACTTTCCGACCTTGTGTCACATACTCCTATAGTGGGTAGGTGTTAAATATCGAGGACATTCCTATCATGTGAGTGTCCACGTGTGGTATCTGTTCCGATGAATACTACACCCTATAGACCGGTGTTGTCTTGGCCTTCGGGGCATGATTCCGCCGGTCTATGGGTCTGTCCTGTGCAGTTCTAGGAGGTCCACCCTCCAAGGCTTTGCCTCTCCTCTTTGGGGAGGAGTAAGTTGATAGCTTACTGCCTGAGGCGCCCCTACCGGGGAATGCCGACGGGGCTGTCCAGGCAATTTTTAATGGCTAAAGCGCTCACGTTCTCGGGCGCTGGCTTTTCAAATCCCACTTTCCGACCTTGTGTCACATACTCCTATAGTGGGTAGGTGTTAAATATCGAGGACATTCCTATCATGTGAGTGTCCACGTGTGGTATCTGTTCCGATGGATACTACACCCTATAGACCGGTGTTGTCTTGGCCTTCGGGGCATGATTCCGCCGGTCTATGGGTCTGTCCTGTGCAGTTCTAGGAGGTCCACCCTCCAAGGCTTTGCCTCTCCTCTTTGGGGAGGAGTAAGTTGATAGCTTACTGCCTGAGGCGCCCCTACCGGGGAATGCCGACGGGGCTGTCCAGGCAATTTTTAATGGCTAAAGCGCTCACGTTCTCGGGCGCTGGCTTTTCAAATCCCACTTTCCGACCTTGTGTCACATACTCCTAATGTGGGTAGGTGTTAAATATCGAGGACATTCCTATCATGTGAGTGTCCACGTGTGGTATCTGTTCCGATGGATACTACACCCTATAGACCGGTGTTGTCTTGGCCTTCGGGGCATGATTCCGCCGGTCTATGGGTCTGTCCTGTGCAGTTCTAGGAGGTCCACCCTCCAAGGCTTTGCCTCTCCTCTTTGGGGAGGAGTAAGTTGATAGCTTACTGCCTGAGGCGCCCCTACCGGGGAATGCCGACGGGGCTGTCCAGGCAATTTTTAATGGCTAAAGCGCTCACGTTCTCGGGCGCTGGCTTTTCAAATCCCACTTTCCGACCTTGTGTCACATACTCCTAATGTGGGTAGGTGTTAAATATCGAGGACATTCCTATCATGTGAGTGTCCACGTGTGGTATCTGTTCCGATGGATACTACACCCTATAGACCGGTGTTGTCTTGGCCTTCGGGGCATGATTCCGCCGGTCTATGGGTCTGTCCTGTGCAGTTCTAGGAGGTCCACCCTCCCAGGCTTTGCCTCTCCTCTTTGGGGAGGAGTAAGTTGATAGCTTACTGCCTGAGGCGCCCCTACCGGGGAATGCCGACGGCTGTCCAGGCAATTTTTAATGGCTAAAGCGCTCACGTTCTCGGGCGCTGGCTTTTCAAATCCCACTTTCCGACCTTGTGTCACATACTCCTATAGTGGGTAGGTGTTAAATATCGAGGACATTTCTATTCATGTTTTACCGCATGGTAGGAATCAGGTCATCTCCTACCACATTTAGTGGCGTTACTGTATTGCTATGAATAAATACATTGTATATTTTAACCTGTCACAATTTGTGGTTGTTATCTTTGTGACCCCTAGCACGGGTCTACAACAAAAATAAGTGTCAACATTCAGTCAAAATATACAACATAATCAGAATCTCTCAAAGATTATCGAAAAATCTCAATTTTGGAATAGAAAAGTATCGGACTGCCATGGTTAGTTCATCGTATCGTAGGGTTGATTCACTGTTTTTTTTTCAAAAGTTATCATTTACTTTTGTGAGTCGCCAGTGTAACTGAAGCGTTGCCGCAATTATATTTTTCTATGTTTAGTTATTCAAGATTTTATAAATATATTGAAATAAAAAAATTACTTTTTATTGATGAAAATAAGAATTGCAATTACCTTAGCTAACAGTCAAGGTAATTTAGATATACAATAATTGGTTGCATTGCCTGTACATAAAAGTAGACCAAACAATAAATGTGGGCGCATGTGTATCATTATTCTTAAATCATGATACACCTATAAAAGTAAATGAAAAGCTGAATCAAAAAATACTTCTGAAATGTGATTTTCTTAGATCATCTTTGCAAGTTAGTTGGTGTCCATTCTCGTAAATTCGACTTTTCATAATTGACCATAGGTTTTAAATCGGGTCTGAGTCTGAATTCTAACTAATGAATTGGTTTCCTGTAAATCCCTGGTTAGCATGTCACTCTACGGTTAAACGAGATGCATAACTAGGAGCATTATCCCGCTGAAATGCGATGTTCTTCGAAGGTATTCGTTGTGTGAATTAAACCTGAGAATAAATTGTTTACTAGGAACTAGCAATAGTTACAACAGTTCCGATTCAAACCTTCAGAAACCCTGAATAATTCACTTAATGCATCACTAAAAAGTTTGGCTTAGAACATAATTTCCTCAGTTGCCTGTTGACGACAAAATGAGACAACCTCTCCTTTATCAGTCCGGGTCATCAAGTATTGCCCAAGATTCATCTGTTCACAGGAATGTCTTACATCCTGTTTTCATATGTACAACACGGGAAAACAATAGATGATCGCTGATTTGCGACCTTCTAGAGCATACGATTTCTCGTTGCCTTTCATATTAACGAGACACAAGTTTGATAGACGATTGTTTTACTTGTACTTTGAAGAGTGTTTGTACTATGGCAGGTATTTCGTTTCCCCCTCTTGATAGTTAAGACATATTTACTTGATTTCTCAATAAGTTTTAATGTCTCTTCCAAAAATAAATAGAATTGAAGATAGGTTCCCCTCTCATGCTAGGTAGAAATGGGCATATTCAAAGTAGGAGAACATATCAATTTGCTTTTATTTATTTATTCATTTAAATCTGATCTCGCTTTTCGGAATGAAATAATTTTCGAATTACAGATGTGTCGTTCCGAATCTTTGAGCGGTCTCCCCAGAAAACTTAAAATGCACTTGACAGCCAATTAATTAGAGAAAAGAAAAATAAAGAGAAATAGTGAAGGAGAGAGGGAGATACAGGGAACAGAAAGATACTAATTTTGAATTATGAATATTTTTTTATAGATTTAATTGGCTTTGCAAACTCACTTTTTCTTGATTCAAACAATGTTATCAGAACTCAAAGAGTAACCCAACGGGTGACAATTATTAAATTCGAGGTCATATCAACCCGGAATTAAATGATAGTTTCGGATTAAAATAACGTTTACACATGTTTCTAGAAGTGTTGGAGGACAATTACGTCTAATGCAGACTGTCATAATCAACTCTACTTTTCATTTGAAGGATAAATGGAAGACAACCCCTCGGGTAATCAAGAGAAAAAATATCATCAGAAAATAGCAAATCGGCGATCAAAGACTTTAAATCGTTTAATACTGAAGTCAAACACAAAATTCAATCAAACCAAAAGAAAATAATGATAATATTCGAAATAATTAAAAAAGTAAGAGATATAAAAGCAAAATACTTTCCCTGTCTGATAGCATCTCCGCACTTAGAAACCTTTTTTCACCTCAAAATATAAGTAACTGAATCCCCCACACACGCTACGGGCACCCCCAACACAGCTTTAGCTGACAATTCAACGTAAATCTTGAAGTTTATAGACTTTATCAATCCCCAACCCCACCCAATCCTTTCACACACACCCTTAAAACATTAGCTGTACGCATTATTCCTTTTTATTTTGGTGGATCCAGTTCTGTCCTCTTTAGTCGGCAAAGCTTCCTACCAAAAGCCGAATATTTAAGATAATATATAAAACTTTTGAAACATCTTTCTGCCCGGGAAGCCAGGTTTTGAAGGCAGATATGAACATTGCCGCATAGCGCCTTTCAACAGACAATCTTCACCTCGCATCTGCCGAATTGGATATTTAAAATACCAATCCAGGATGTTCACTTGTAACTCTACGGAACTATACACATAACGGAGTACGAATCCATACGGACCAAGTGAGATATTTTTGAACCCTCTACCTTTTACTTGAAACCCTGCAAAAAATTGTAAAAAACTTTGTCCTAAGATTCAAAGTCTCTACAAACTTTTGCTATTTTGCTATCTGCACCATAGCGCCTCTTTTTGTCTTCGAAAATGGCTACACAATACTTCTAACTTTTCTCCCCCTCGGCCATTTATTTCTTTATCCCCAACCTTTCTATTTTTATTCTTCAATTTTTAAAAATGAAATGGAACTAGGTAATATTTATTTATTAAAAATACCATATTACCAAATGTTATCCTCAGACGAGAAGAGTTTTATCTTTGAAAAACCATAGTTCAAGGATTAATGTAACTCCTTGCATCTGAACTTTCGATAGAAAAAAAATTAGTACTAATTTTATTTAATTTTATGTAATTTTTTATCTTCATCTTTCCTCATATATATATATATTTTTTTAATGACTCAAAGCTTCTTTAGACTATATATTGGGTATTTAGATCTGTATGGCTAGGTTTCTTTCCTCTTATCTAATTACTTTTCTGGTACCTAAGGTACTTTAGCTTTATTTTTTATTTATTTGTTAATACAACTTTAATTTCTATATAATTTTATTGCTAGCTACCATATTGCAGAATGGTTCTTGGATATAGTGTTTAGATAGTATTATTATTAATTTTCTTTCATTATTATTATTGTTATAATTAATGTTATTTGATATGCAAATTACTATATCATACGGTAGTCTTACGGGTAATATATTATTATTATTATTATTATTATTATTATTATTTTATCATTATTATTATTTATTTATGTATATATTAGTGATATTTTAAGCTGAATTATTTCGACACTTGATTATTGGGGAAATGGTCGTATAATCAGTACCATTGGAGAGCCATGAATATTATAACTGTCCTGTTTTTAAATCTCCGAAACAGTTACATGGTAAACAGCTGATGATCCCCGTGTTAATATTAGACGCTTAAGGTCTCCTGTTTTTGCTTCACTCTTAGATAATTAACCCCCCCCCCTTTTCTTTTTTTTTACTTATATTTTTTCATTTATTAATTTTCCAACGAATGTTAAATCTGCAATATCTTGGTTTAGTTAGTTTGTCTGGGAATTTAAACTGCATTTTACATTTTTTTTTAATGACTCAAAGCTTCTTTAGACTATATAGACTATATATATATATATATATATATATATATATATATATATATTTGTTGATCACTTTCGAGAGCAAATTAATTGATGATTCATTAAAATTAGCACAGTTGCATGATTTTCTCTTACTTAAGAAGATTGAATCTCATTTAGAATTACACTTCTTGGGTTTACATTAATATATACAAAGCATTTTCCTCGAGTTAACAGCGTGATCGGGTCGACGGCCTACTGGTTAGAGCACAAGGGTCCATAATACGTGGATTCGTGGTTCGAGCCGTCCAACCGGCGATGCGCTTTCGTAATTACACACTGACAAGCGTAAAATAAAAAAAAATGAGTATATATAGTAATTCAAGTAAGGTAAACATCCACAGGATAAAAGTCAAAAAATGTTCAACCGGGCTCATAAAAAGTGCTCAATATGAAACAGCTTTTATATATAATAATTTATCTAGTTATACAAACAATTACCTAATCCGCAACACTGGCATGTTGATGTTATCGAACAACAGCTGTAAGAATCTTTCCCTGATATCATATTTGGAAAGAATCCTTGTAAAGAGGTTCTTACAAAATATGATATAAGAGAAGGATAATATTTTATTTTCCCTCATGAGATCTCAGTTTCTAACAGCTGTTGATTGATAACATAGATATGCCAGTGTCGTGCATCGAATCGCATGACCAGTAGTGAATGCTGATGAGTCCCGATTATAAAGGACGAAACGTATACGTACATAGATAATAAACAGACCAAATATGTATTATTTGTAGCTCCTAGATAACCCTCTAGATGGGCACTGTAAGTGTAGTATGAACACAGTATGACATCGCTAGCTATACATGCATCGTTCCTTTAATTAAGCTGAACGCTCTTATGACGTCAAGCCGCCGGATAAAGTGTTTAAATTATCACAGTTTATTCGCTATTCAGCGGTGGCCCAGGTGTCATAAATGTCGGGATTTGAGTTGTAAAATATTCGGTATCCGGAGTTTCGAATCCCATGACCAGTAGTGAATAGTTATATCCTTATGATGATGAGTCCCGATTATAAACGACGAAACGCATAGGTACATAGATAATAAACAAAACAAATAATTATATATATATATATATATATACATATATATATATATATATATGAACAAATTTTTTTGTGGTACAAATATTATAATGCTTTTAAATGGAATAAACGGAGTCATAGCGAACGAGGCACTATTACAAGAAAAAAAAATGGAGGAAATATTAAATAATATTTAATCGCGATTTTCGGCCGACATAAAAAAGGTAGATTGAATAATGCCATTAAACTGCAAAGAATAAATGGCCAAATAAAACAAATTAAAAAATAAAAATACTTTGCCTATTTTGCCCATTTATTCTTTGCAGTTTAATGGTCTTATTCAATCTACCTTTTTTTGTTTGTTTGTTTGTTTTCCTCCTCACGTTATTCTTACCCCCGTATTTAAACGATATTTGCCGACGTTTTCTCTTGACAATGTGTCGGCCGAAAGGTACCTAGGGACTTAGCTTTTATTCTGTCAATTTGAGTGGATCCTTTTATTCGTTTTAAATCGACGATTAAATATTATTTAATATTTCCTCCATTTTTGTTTTCTTGTAATAGTGCCTCGTTCGCTATGACTCCGTTTATTATATTTAAAAGCAACATATATATATGTTTCCTCCCAATATGTCTACCCTACATGTATCTGTACTTGCATGACATTTTTTCTCTATTTTATCATCCTGATGAAGTCTTATAAATAAAGACGAAACGTTGATGTACACATAAAAAACATCCATTTTTTGGTTTTCCTTTTTCATTTTCCCATATATATATATATATATATATATATATATATATATATATATATATATATATATATTTATATATATTATATATATTATATATATTATATATATGCATATGCCCTCTTTTTATAGGTTTATAGAATAATAAAATGTACGTAAACGCTATTATTCATTCTACGTTTATTAGCGACTTTCGTTTGTACAGGGGTTCTTGTATTTGGACTTCAGGATTGAAATCCCAGCATGAATACGCTGTTCATTGTCCTTGCGACATCTAGCCACCTTAATGGTTATGATAATGCTTTACTCAAAAATAAACACCAATATCTCTATATGTGTATATGCATAAAAATACGTTCTTCTATCGCATCATATAAATATTAGCAAGTGAAACACGTGGTTTTTGGTAGGCACCAGACGAAGCATATTCACGTGGTGAGGGGGAAGCGAGAAAACGAATAGGACGTTCGACAAACATTTCAGTCTTACACAGCTGCCTCAAATTTGTTTGGAAATAAAACCATTCACTGCATTATAAACGTTCAACGGCGAGTGTTTTTTTCTTTAAGCGATCAGATATAATAATAATAATAATAATAATAATAATAATAATAATAATAATAATAATAATAATAATAATAATAATAATAATAACTGGCTACTATACAACGCAACAAAGGATAGCAGACCAAGCAAAACCGATCCTCAAGAGAGGATGGTTCTCGGAGATGGAACTGACGGAAATTAAACAGAAGAGCGGAACAGAGCAAGAAACACCGCCTGACGAACCCCCTCAAGAGGATGACAGACAAAACATAAACCCAGCAACGGAAGAGGTCGAGGTCCACGAAATCACAGAACTCACCGAAGTAGAACTCACCGAGGAAGAAGCAAGAGAAGTGGAAAACGTCAAACGATACATGTCTGAGAACAAAACAAATCTCCCATCCCTAAGGAACGAAGATTGGAAGAAGTTGAAAATTGAAACTGAGACAGTAAACAAGGTACTCGCGTACACTCCAACAGACACCATCACAGACCTAAACAACTTGATATATGCTGGGGCGAAATCAGTAAGTATGAAACTTAAAAAAGAAAAGCCTGGCCAAAAGAAAGGACCGACAACACCTGGATGGGAAATCAGACTGGAAACCCAGATAACCAAACTCCAAAAAGAAGCTCACACCGTAAACAGGATGAAAGTAAATAAGAAAGAATGGAAGAGCAGAAATCCGGTTCACAAGGAAAGACTGAATAAGAAACATTAAGAATTAAAACAAAAGATAGCAGCAATAGAGGGAAGACTGAGACGATATAGATACAAATCAGAACAGCAAAAACAGAACAGGACCTTTGAAAACAATGAAAGCCAGTTTTACAAAAACGTAAACGGAGAACGAATAACATCAGAACAACCTGACCCGACAGAGACAAAACACTTCTGGAGCATGATATGGGAAAATCCTAAAACACACAACAAAAATGCCAAGTGTTTGAAAAACATGAGAAATGAACTACAGGAAATAGAAGAAGGAACAGAAACAGAGATTACTAAAGAAACCATTAAGGACACCCTAAGGAAAGTAGCGAACTGGAAAGCACCGGGTCATGATGGAATACATGCATATTGGTTTAAAAAAATCACGACCCTACATGAAAGACTGGAGCAGAAACTGAGAGGATGTATCCACAGAACAGACATACCAGTGTGGATGACCAAAGGAAGGACAACGCTTATACAAAAAGATGCCAAAAAGGAACGTCTCCAAGCAACTACAGACCAATTACCTGTTTACCAACAATGTGAAAAATCCTGACGGCACAACTGAGAGAACAAATCTACCAGCCCCTAAACAAACGTGGACTACTGCCCGAAGAACAAAAAGGATGCTGTAAAGGGATAAGAGGGACGCATGACCTCCTATACATCGATCAAAAGATCCTTAAGGCGGTAAAAACCAGGAAAAAGAACATATCCATGGCATGGATTGACTACAAAAAAGCTTACGACAGAATCCCTCAAGCATAGATAATTGAATGTTTGAAAATATACAAAATACCCGAAAGGATGATTAATCTTATTAAGAAAGCAATGGAAACATGGAAACTGGAACTGACAACCGGAGGACAACAGCTGACTGAGATAGATACAGAGAAAAATCTTCCAAGGAGACTCCCTATCACCACTACTGTTTATAATAGCTATGATGCCACTTAACTACATACTCAGAAAATGTGATGCCGGATACAAGTTTACAGACACAGAACTAAGAGTAAACCGCCTGATGTACATGGATTACCTAAAACTATTTGCAAAAAGCACAAAGGAACTGGAAAAGCTGATAAATATGACCAGAATATTCAGTCAGGACATCCAAATGGAATTCTGAATGGAAACCTGTGCATTACTAGAAATAAAAAAAGGAAAACTGGAGACAACAGAAAACATAGAACTCCCCACCCAAGAAGAAATGAGGGCGCTGGGCGAACAAGATAGCTACAAATATCTTGGAGTACTGGAGGCAGACGCCATCAAATCTACGGAAATGAAAGAGAAGATTGGAAAAGAATATTTACGAAGAACAAGAAAACTCCTAGAAACGAAATCATATAGCAGGAATTTAGTAAAAGGAATAAACACCTGGGTAGTAGCACTAATAAGATACTCTGGACCATTCATAAGCTGGACCAGAGAGGAACTAAGGCACCTGGACCAGAGGACCAGAAAACTAATGACCATGCACAATGCACTACACCCAAATGATGATACGGACAGACTCTACGTGAAAAGAAACTAAGGGGGAAGAGGACTGGTAAATATAGAAGATTGTGTGGAAGACTCAAAAAAAGATCTGGAAAAATACATAACTCAACACAGGGGAATCCTTATCACTGCAGCAAGAGACGCCGTTCCAACGAACAACTCGGGAAGCATCGAAACCAGAAACAAAACTGCAAGAAAAGAAAAGTGGGAAGAAAAAAAAACTACACGGACACTTCAGAAGACTGACAAGTTAAGAAACCAACGAAAATAGCTGGACATGGCTCAGAAAAGGGCACTTGAACAGAGAAACGGAATCCTTACTAATGGCTGCACAGAACAATGCAATTAGGACAAACTACATAAAAGCTAAAATAGATAAAACTCAAGAAAACAGTAAATGCAGACTCTGTGGACAAAGAGACGAAACAATAAATCATATAATAAGTGAATATAGGAAACTAGCTCAAAACGAAAATAAGAACAGACATGACTGTGTGGGGAAAGCAGTACATCGGGAACTGTGCAAACAATTGAATTTCGAATACGCAGACAAATGGTACAAACATAAGCCAGAAACAGTACTGAAAAACGAAAAACACAAAATCATCTGGGATATGGATATACAAACAGACCAACTCATACAAGATCACCTCCCACCCCCAATAAATAAATAAATAAAAAATAATCAGCCCCCCATTCAAAAAAAAAAATTGTACCAGCCTATGCTGACACCACACAAAATATTTGCATAGGGTCAAGGAGGATGAGAAGACCGAGGAGGAACAGCACTAACCATACCTCCACTGGAAGTGCAGAGACTGCGGGGACCTTGGGAAGGCTTACTGCCACCCAAATCCCAGAGAAGACCAATTGTCATTACCAGCGAGAAATCAATGGTAAACGGCTGTTGTGATACTGCAAGTTTATTTGCGGTGGCTATCGAAAAGAGGTGGAGAATTCTGGAAATCTGGGGAGACTCGTTGTCACTCAGACTCCAGGGAATACCACCGGTTGTCGGTGAGCAATCACTGATGACTTGTGTGAGAACTCCCAGTGAGTAAATAATAATAATAATAATAATAATAATAATAATAATAATAATAATAATAATAATAATAATAATAATAATAAATAGATGAATAGGTGTTCCGTCATTTTTTAGGAAAGACTACATATCGTCAGTAACAACAATAACATGACTACGTAATGTCGCATGATGGCGTAGGGGTTAGCATCGCCGACTGTCAGCTCGACGGTTGCGTTTCGATCCCGGCTTGAGACACTAACTGGTCTAGCCTGATGAGCTGTGAAACAGCGAAACAGTCTGTATGTGGATGACTATATATATATATATATATATATATATATATATATATATATATATATATATATATGTTACGTCAAGATGTGTTTAAAAGTAATCAATAAAGTGCTCGATCGGGAAAATTTAAGAAGTAAAATAAAAATTATTTCAGGGACGTACCCTGGTTTCATTGACATAAATGAAACTTTTCCGTTTAAAAAAAATAAAAATAAAGAATAAAAAATAATACAAATATCTCTTTAATAACAGGAATATAGCCCACCACAAAATCTAACCTATTCACGTACTAATAAACTACACCACCCACCATCACCCATAAATATAAATACATCACTGAAATAGGGTAGCGCAGAGCATTCGTCGTTATCAACAGTTAAATTAGTCCCAATAATACTGAGTTTCAATTAAGACTTATATAAAAATACAGTCCGCCTCAATTGATTCGGTAGTTTCTCCAACAGAGACGCATAGCAAATTCACCGGTAGCGTCTACCGGTTATTTTTAACCCCGTTCTTCTATTTAAAACAAATTTCGTTAGTGGTTAATGATTTGAATGGACTCTAATGGCTTTTTTAACAGAAAAAGGGCAATCCATGTTAATGAAAGCATGGTACATCTTTAAAATATGTAACATATAGTTTTTAAATAAATCATTTGTGCTCATGTATATATATATATATTCCCGAAACAGTTTTTGAATGGTAAACAACTGATGATCCCTTAAATAATGTTGGAAGCAAACTAATATAATAACTGTAAAAACTAAATTGACTTACATGAGTGATTTTCCACTGAACAACTTGGGACTTGAGGTGTTTTTGTTTTTTTGGTTTTTTTTTAATAGTTTTAATGGTTGAGAAACTTCCGAAACTATATATATATATATATATATATATATATATATATATATATAGTCAACTTATCAATCATAATTTTCCTCTGATGATAAGATTTTAATCTTTGAAAAGCCTTGTTTAAGGAATGAAAGAGAAGAAAAATAAATGTTTTTTATTAACTAAACTGCTCCTTGTTTTGAACAACTGTAGATATTGATTTGCTTCCATTTGCAGGTCTAATCAATTTTCATTGACTTACAATATATATATATATATATATATATATATATATATATATATATATATATATATATATATATATATATATATATATATATTAGTAGTAAGTTTTTGAAAGGCTGTGGGCAATGCAATTCCGGGTAAGATGCAAGTTGAAAGGAAAGGAACAAAAACAATAAAAATAAATCGAATACGATATAAGACTTACTATTTATTTTTCCTTTTTTTTCCTTTTTTTTTTGTCTTACATAACAGCAAGAGTGTTTTAGCTGTTCGTGTGATGTCCGGGTGATTAAAAATCACTATTTGATATTTCGGGAAAAGACATCCCTTTTTCAAAAATAATTAGACCAGAAGAAGAAGAATATTTTATTCTTCTCCGACTGTGTAGAGAATAATACAAAACAAAATGGCTGCCAGATATAGACCGCAGCAAAAAAAAAACAGTTTCACAGGGAATATAAATTAAGTTAAGTTTTATTTTAATATTATGTTAAATATATGATTGGTGTTTAGAATATTAGTGTAATGTTGGTTAGGTGTATGGTGTTCGATAAACTGTTAGTTTTGATAATATATATATATCATTTTTTTATTTTATTTTATTTTTTTTATATTTGAATATTTACTTTGTTTTATCTTCGTATTTTTATTTTGTTTATCTTTCTATCGTAATTTAAGAATTTTAATATAAATTAAAGTAATTAGTCTCATATTTTAAATATTCTAGATCTATCTACTTATCGATTTCGATTATCATCTATTAAAGAAGTGTTATTAATTACTAATTGTGAGTTTCGTCAAATTAGATTAACGAATTAACTTATTAACTTGATATATTTATTATAAGATAAAGGGGAGTAACTCTGGATTTTTTAAAATATTTTTTTATAATTAATTTTTTTTTTTTTTTTTTTTTTTTTTAAATTTTTTTTTTGGTGGAGATCTGTATAACAATATTAGTATATATATACAACATATATACACATAATGCATATATACATATATATATACATATCTATGTATTATTGTTTGTTTAATTGTTTATCTATATATATTCATCAATTTCTTTACATATTTGTTTGTTTGTTTTTTTTTTGTTTTTTTTTTGTTTTGTTTTTTTTAATTTATTTATTTATTTATTTTTTATTATTATTATTTACTTGTTTAATTTATTTTATGAATTATTTATTTAATATTTGCATGTTATTTGTATACATTCTATATGTGTTTGGATTTATTAATTAATAATGCTAGGTTATGGAGTGACTTATTTTGGTGGGTTAGACGAGTATGCTGAATATGGTTTTTGGTTTGTGGTTGAAAGTGTGTAAGGATGGAAGTTCATATGGGGAGGGGCCTGTTTGATTGTTTGGGTGTATGGTGAGTTTATTATGGGAGGTGAGTAATGAGTGAAGTGGTAGAAACGGACTCTGTTAAGTGTTAGATATGGGGGTTGGTTGGTGGATGGGGGGTAGATATTATAGAATGAAAGGTGAGTAGAGCTCGCGACGTTGATTGAGTGATGGGTTTAATCTGGAGATGAGGATTGATTCTGTGATTCTAAGGTCACCGATGTTTCTGACAGACGCTAAGATGGAGACGTGAATATCGCGCTGAGTGTTTGAGCAAATCTCTATGTGTTTGTGGAAAGAGGATATACGGGTATTCAAGTGCTCCTTTATGCGCAAGTGTAGCGGTCTTGTAGTGTTGCCGATGTAAAATTTTTTGCATTTATTACACTGTAGTTTGTAAACACAGTTAGTGCGAAGGCACAGACCTGTGTTGGAGATAGGGCAATTGGCCAGGGAGCAGGGTTCGGGTGTGTGGTTAGTGTGTTTATTAGATAGATGTTGGCGTAAGGAGGTGCCAGTATGTGTTAGTTGTATGTTAAGGTTTTCCTTATGTATTGCCTTGCGGATGGAGGTGGTGATCTTATCGCTGAAGAAAGGGAGTTTTAAGAAGCATGTGTTAGCGAGGGGGCGGTGTCTACGTGTTTTGGGCTTATTTAGGTGGGCTATGGTGGGGGCGGGGTAGCCATTATTTTGGAGGGTTTGGTGGAAGTTTTTAGTGTGTTATATTTTGTCAGCAGCAGAAGAGCATTTATTTTGTATTCGGGTAATTTCATTATGGGCATAACTTAATTTGGCTTTTGTGGGCAGGGCAGACTTATAGTGTATGAAAAGGTTTTTGCAGGCAGGTTTCCTATAGAAGTTAGTGTGTATAGAGCCATCTTCGGTGATGTTAAGGTTGAAATCAAGGAGAGAGAGTGAGCCGGACTCGTTTGGGTGTTCTATGGTGAATTGTATGTGGGGGTCGGTGTTGTTGAATGTGTTGAATATTTGTGTGGCTTCGTCTTGAGAGGATGTAAGGATTAGAATGTCATCTATATATCTGGAGAAGAATATATAGGAGAGGCAGGAGTTAAGTGCTCGTTGTTCTAACCGGTTCATGTAGGTGATGGCTAAGAGACCGGAAAGGCTAGAACCCATGGGGAGGCCGGAGATTTGTTTGAAAGTGTGCTGCTGAAAGGTAAAGTATGTGTTGTCGATGATGATGTATAAGAGATTGTGAATGTCAGTAGGTGTTAGTCCGAAGAGCTCTAGGTTGTCAGAGGAAGATATGTGGTCGGTGATGAGGTCTATGGCTGGGTGTGCGGGTATTGAGGTGTAGAGGGAGATTACGTCTAGGCTAAATATATAGTTGTTAGTTTGTAGTTGTTGGTGTTGGAGTGAGTGTAGTCTGCTAATTACTTGGTCGGAGCTGCTGACATGTGCGGGGAAGGTGAAGAGTAGTGGTTTGAGTAGTTGAGAGAGAAGCCAAGAGATTTTATAGAGTGGTCCTTCAATACTAGAGACTATAGGTCTAATTTGTGTGTGTGTGTTGGTCTTGTGTGTTTTAATGAGGTGGTAGAAGGTGGGAAGTCTGCTATTTTTGGTGGTGAAGTTGATTTTGTATTTTTTGGGGAGGTTACGTGTGAGACAGATTTGGGACCAGGTGTTGTTAATGGAGTTTTGGACTAATGTGGCTGAAATGTTGGGGGCGGGGGTGTATAGGTTGTTGTTGTTAAGATGTTCGAGAGCGAGTATGTTGTATGAGTCTTGAGAGATGATACAGAATTCCTTACCTTTATCAGAGGGTAAGTAAACTAGGTTTTTATTTTTCAGGTTTTCTAGGGTAAGGCGTTGGGATCTGGTGATGCTAGGGGTTATGTGGGGTTGTTCTTGTTGGAGTATATCAAGGATCCTCTGTTTTAATCTAGAAAGTTTTTGATCAAGTAGGTGGTTATTAGGTGGTGGGTGTAGTGGGTGGTCAAGCTGGTAGACAGGGAAGGAATTAGTAGTGTTGGTTGTATTATTAGGGATGTCTAGAGTAGGTTGATTAAATGCTGTGAGCCATTTGAGGTGATAAGCTGTTCTACAGAATTGAGTCTCGATCTTAAGTTTTGTGTGGTCGTTTAGCTTTTGGGTGGTGATGAATTTGGGGCCAAGGCTGAGAAGCTCAGTCTCGGCAGTAGTAAGGGAGCCGGTGAGGTCAGTGACCATGGGGGGGCTAGTGAGGTGGTTGTTGGAGTTGTAGGTTCTGGTGGTACTAGTGTTCTTGGTGATGTGAGGTTGAGAATATTTCTGGGAAAGCCAAGTGAATTTCCGTTTAAGTCGGTTTTTCTCGAGGTTGAAGCAATGGTGATAGGCATCATTGACAGCCGTAGATATGTTGTGTGTTGATTGTTCTGTGGGTGTGGATAGTGAGGAGTTGATCTCTGTGATGGTGTTGATGAGTTGATGAAGTTTACAATGGAGGTATTGGATAATTTTCTTGATACAATAGTTATGTATGAATTTTCTGGCTGGGTAAAGTATGGGTAGGTGGAGGCAGGCGGGTAGGTGGATGTTTTGTATAGTGTTGGGTGTTATGTTGTGCTTGAGGCATCTTTTGAGGAAGCGGATCTGGCAGCTGGCTTTGGCACGTTTCTCCGAGAGTCGGAATAATTCTCTGGCGTATGCAAACTGTGTCTGGCCTAGACGAAGTGTTAGTAGAGAATGGTAGTTTGCTTGAAGCATTGCTGGGTATAGTAGTAGTAAGTTTTTGAAAGGCTGTGGGCAATGCAATTCCGGGTAAGATGCAAGTTGAAAGGAAAGGAACAAAAACAATAAAAATAAATCGAATACGATATAAGACTTACTATTTATTTTTCCTTTTTTTTCCTTTTTTTTTGTCTTACATAACAGCAAGAGTGTTTTAGCTGTTCGTGTGATGTCCGGGTGATTAAAAATCACTATTTGATATTTCGGGAAAAGACATCCCTTTTTCAAAAATAATTAGACCAGAAGAAGAAGAATATTTTATTCTTCTCCGACTGTGTAGAGAATAATACAAAACAAAATGGCTGCCAGATATAGACCGCAGCAAAAAAAAAACAGTTTCACAGGGAATATAAATTAAGTTAAGTTTTATTTTAATATTATGTTAAATATATGATTGGTGTTTAGAATATTAGTGTAATGTTGGTTAGGTGTATGGTGTTCGATAAACTGTTAGTTTTGATAATATATATATATCATTTTTTTATTTTATTTTATTTTTTTTATATTTGAATATTTACTTTGTTTTATCTTCGTATTTTTATTTTGTTTATCTTTCTATCGTAATTTAAGAATTTTAATATACATTAAAGTAATTAGTCTCATATTTTAAATATTCTAGATCTATCTACTTATCGATTTCGATTATCATCTATTAAAGAAGTGTTATTAATTACTAATTGTGAGTTTCGTCAAATTAGATTAACGAATTAACTTATTAACTTGATATATTTATTATAAGATAAAGGGGAGTAACTCTGGATTTTTAAAAATATTTTTTTATAATTAATTTTTTAATTTTTTTTTTTTTTTTTTAATTTTTTTTTTGGTGGAGATCTGTATAACAATATTAGTATATATATACAACATATATACACATAATGCATATATACATATATATATACATATCTATGTATTATTGTTTGTTTAATTGTTTATCTATATATATTCATCAATTTCTTTACATATTTGTTTGTTTGTTTTTTTTTGTTTTTTTTTTGTTTTGTTTTTTTAATTTATTTATTTATTTATTTTTTATTATTATTATTTACTTGTTTAATTTATTTTATGAATTATTTATTTAATATTTGCATGTTATTTGTATACATTCTATATGTGTTTGGATTTATTAATTAATAATGCTAGGTTATGGAGTGACTTATTTTGGTGGGTTAGACGAGTATGCTGAATATGGTTTTTGGTTTGTGGTTGAAAGTGTGTAAGGATGGAAGTTCATATGGGGAGGGGCCTGTTTGATTGTTTGGGTGTATGGTGAGTTTATTATGGGAGGTGAGTAATGAGTGAAGTGGTAGAAACGGACTCTGTTAAGTGTTAGATATGGGGGTTGGTTGTATATATGCAATCAATCCGTTTGAACTTGAGAATTTGAAGTAACTAATACAAAATAAGAAAGGGAACGAATAAGAATGTTTTACTCGCTCACAGGAATACTAGCAAAATGAAAACTTTAACCTTGTCCATAACAAAATGTCATTCGTATTTAGAAAACCTCGTTCAAATAACAACAATAACAAAAACAAATATCCAACCGCACTATCTTCCGCTGCCTTTCATAGTCATACGAAACCTTCTATTATTGTCGACATGCCGAAGAAGCCGACGCATACATATAGGCGCGCAGGTGCACGATAAGTAATGCTGGGAACGTCGGTAAAGACCAGATTGTGAAAAGACGTTGGCGTTTAAGTGACATTAGAAACAAAACGATACAATGAGAACAGGAAACGAACGGTTTCCAAATTGTCATCTTTTTCGAAAAGCCTGCAATAATGTTAGATTGCAATAAAACACCCAATAAGTTCATCTGGAAACTGTGCGCACCTGCTCTTAACGTTTAAGTGGAAATAACATCATATTTATTAAGTCTTATTTTAAACATAAATACAACTTGAATCGTTTCCATTGTGTCAGATTGTACATATAATAATGGTATACGTACACACACACACACCCACACACAGACCCACACACACACACACATATATATATATATATATATATATATATATATATATATATATATATATATATATCATACACGATTTGTTGTGGTTAGATAACTCTTCGCCGCTTGCTCTGAATACTCGCCGACTTGGTATTTATTATTTAATAATAAATATTTAATTATTGTGAAAATATATGTATGGCAAGTAAGCTTACTTACCATAAATACATTTTTATATTAGTAACAAGCTCTAGTAACAGATGGAGCACTGTTTAAGTAAATACTGAAAAATAAAATATATCAACAATATTTTATATCGCATTTTAATATTATAGTATATATATAAATGAAGTAGTAATAAATCATCATCTCTCTCTCTTTCTCTCTCTCTCTCTCTCTCTCTCTATCTATATATATATATATATATATATAT
>OY744533.1:95949577-96022077 GCA_963556195.1 Sepiola atlantica
TAACCAAATACAAACATTAAATTAACTTGCTAATTAACGAACGTTGTTATTGAACGAAAAATGAAATTATATCACATATTGCTCCGTGATTGAAAACATTACACCCCGGAATACTTCTCCCTTTTCTCATTTCCGCCAAAGCAACTCCATGAGATGAAGGTGGAACAGCTCAGTTCTGCTACCTAATATTTGTCGTATGTGTCTTTTAGCACGAGACCAAACACCTTCATTTAAAAATAAGAAATGTTTTTTTAATCTTTATTTTAGTTAATTGTACTAAATACTAAATTAAAAATATATAAAATTAATTAACAAATATAAAGTAGACGCTTCTTCCCTAATTAGGATAATTGTTAAATATTGGGTACAAAGATACATTATGTGATATAATTTTTTATTTTCCTAAAATTATTCACGTATTTAAAAAATAATAATTATGTTACTTTTTACATGACATTGTTTCATTGTTTCTTTTAATTTTATGCTTATTTTCTTAGTGAAACAAGTTTTTCCCTTCCGCATTTTTAACACCGACTACATTAGCGCTAATATTTTTGTAACAGGCGTCATATACCTAAACAAAAAAAAATCTTTTAGCAAATCTTTATTTTGCACCTATATTCTAGCCCGCCAAAGCTTCAGTCTGTTTTCGGGGTTACTTGAAACATGTATGTATATATGTAGCAGAAAATGTCTTTTTATAAATAATAAAAGACTCTTACGAGGAAATTTGAGCAGATATCTATCAAATTATGGCGAAAAAAATGTCTATATTATTTTACAAAATAAGCCTATAATAAGTATAGAAAAACAGCCGGCAAAAATAACTCCGTGCATTTTCGACTGAGGATTCCCCCCGAGAATGAACGCGGGAGCCTTTGTGTAGAGAAATTGCCATAAATATATTTTCATAATTTACTACCTAGCTCTATTACGTATCGAGCACTGTTGAAGTAAATACTGTAAATTTATACATAAAAAATATATTTCCTGATAATAACATTGTATGTAATACAAATAGTAATATATATATATATATATATATATATATATATATATATATTAAATATTCTTTATCTTTGCCATTTCGCCAACGCTTCTAATGTGTGAATTTTCAAATAACTTTCCACGTACCACGTCATACACACGACTTATAAACATTTCGTCCATAACATCGAGACGAATTCATCCTTACTGCTTGTCTCAGTCGGGGGGGGGGGGAAATGAAGAAAAAAAAGAGGAAAAAAATATGCTTATTCTTCTGAAGATGGTGATATTATTACCGAAAGCGCTCAAGTTAAAAAAAAATGTTTTTAAGATAAATAAATAATTTATTTTTAAAAACAATAATCTGCGTTGTGAAGGTTTTCTAAATATTTTATAAAAAAATATTCTTTATCTTTGCCATTTCGCCAACGCTTCTAATGTGTGAATTTTCAAATATATATATATATATATATATATATATATATATATATATATATATATATATATATATATATATGGGGTGAGTGTGTGTGTGTTTATAGTATATGAAATAGTGGATAAGCATGAAAAGACTAATAAAAATAATAATGCAGACAAACCGATAGATCGGTCCAGTCAAACAACCTTAATATTTGGTGTAGAAGGGCTGTATTGAAAAAGCAGTGGAAGCAGTGGAAAATGATCCGTAAGGAAGAGAGTATCAGTACCATGAGTGTCTTTAGAGCAGAGAACGAGTGGGAGGAAGATAGGTGAATATTTGTGTTAGCTTTGAACACCGTTGGAATGTAGTGTTTTCTTTTAATATGGAAAGGGAGGAGGAGGCAATGAGAGGGGCCGGAAGGAAGCAGTAAAAGCGTGCTGGGGAAATAAAAAAAAAACACGTGCATATAATAAAAGCACAGGGTAAACCATGAAATTCATCCTGTGTCGAATTTAGTCAATTTTTGTTCTACAAGTATCCTTTACGTTGTGATATCAAACATTTAAAAAAAACGCAGGACGTTGCTGGATTTTACATTTTGTTCAGAAAATCAAACAGGATTTAGCAAGCGTCTTAATTTCGTGTCACATGCGAGTTTAACGGTTGTCGTATTTTGTGTGTTGAAACGATGTTTATGGGAAAGCATGTATGTAACGAGCGTGTTCAGAGTATTCCGTAACTTAATGGTTCTGTTGTGTTCATATATTCTTTTCTTAAGGTGCCGCTGGCTCTCCCTGATATAGAATTTATCACGGTCACGGCAAAGTATTATGCATATTCATGCGGCTGTACATCGTATGGGTTAATGTTTTTGTGTTTTTTTTTAGTGATGTGAAAAGAAGTGACTGTTGTATAAGTTGTTGAAAAGGGTAACATTTATAAGTGTGCCGGGGCCTCATCACCTTTTTTTTCATCTCATCCAAACACAGTTTCAATGGACATCATATGGGCAAAGGCAGCAAGACTAAAACAGAAATGTCGATTGGCTTGAAAAAATGCTAAACATCTTCAGCAAATTGAAGAAAAATAAGAACCCGAAATTAATAATAAAAAATAAAAGAATATACTCAAGACGTCATCGAAAAAAATAGCGATCTGGAAAGCGCATGGACACGACATGATTCTGGTTTAAGAAGTTCAAGAGTCCACATGAAAGAATAACACAAAATCTGAAGAGATGCATGGGCTAGCTATGAATTAAATAGTAGGGTGGGCTATATTTTCAAGCAAGAAAAATACAAGGTCTACTCAGATCGCCGAAGTTAAATAAGGATGATTCTACTTAACACTAAGATGGTGACCGTTTTTGAATACCGGGTGTCATAATTGGCGACGGGATGTTAGCTGTAAAGTAACTTTTGCTAATACTACTAAAGGTGTATATATCCATTCCACCTAAATATGAGTAGACTTGACTCTTAAGCCTTGCTAGAGAAAATGTTCAAGGAGAGGACAAAACTACGAAATAACACGAGTTCTCCTCCGCTTATCCCAGTATTACTTCCAGTTCTTATTGCTACTCGACGTGGCTAAGATCAAAGTGTAGTATCTGTTCCGATGGATACTGCACCCCATACTGGTGTTGTTTTGGCCTTCGGGTCTTGATTTACGCCAGTCAAGGGTCTGTCCTGTGCAGTTCTGGGAGGTCCACCTTCCCAGCTTTGCCTCCTCTATTTGGGGAGGAGTAAGTTTATTGTTTACTGCCTGAGGCGCCTCTCCCGGGGAATGCCGACGGGGCTGCCCAGGCAATTTTTAAACCCCACTTTCCCGCCCCGACCTTGGGTCACATCTTACTTGTGGGAGTAAGATAAAAACTGGCCTTGTGCCTAAATCCTGGAGAGGAGTAAATCAATACTCGACATAAGCGGTGCCTGGTTAGTAGAAGTGCAGATATAAATTGCACAACTCCGGCTTTGTTATAAACTAATCATTACACAAGTACCATTTCGGGGGATTTTCATTGTCTCTTGAGATAAGAGGAAGATGGTCAGTCATATTTAAAAACTTGTGTTAGCGTTTTTTTTTACGGCGACCGTGTACGAAGTTTACATTTATTGGGCGTCACCTATAATAAATATATCAATTACATTCTAGCGCATACATATAGGAAAGCGTGTAACTTGGGAGAGGGGAAGAAAATCAGGAAGGAATATTACTCCCTCTTGCTCTCTTTCCTCCCCCTCCCTGTAGAATAGCTAATTGGGGGCGAAGGCAGCGTCTGTGCCCCCCCGTTACACATTACTTGACGGATTATTAATGGTGACACGGCTACGTATTCTTGTCGGATTAACCCTCTCTGAAATGGGACTACATCGTCGATTCACGTCTCGCGTCAGTGTCGCCTTCATAGATCATGATTTTAATTTGAGCACGTCGTTCGGACATTTCATTTTTCGGTTCGGACAGTCGGTCAATTTTTTTCTTCTTCTAACACCAGCACGATGGTCAGTTGTTTGATGCGCTATTACGAGCGTAAATTTCCCGGCTCTCTGGTCGTAACGGACAGCAAGAACATTACAGTACGGCCGCCACATCTCCTTGAGAAATCTCATACATTGTTTTAATGTGCAAAAGCAATCTACGATATGAGAGTTGATTTTTCAATTTTTTAAAAAAAGAAGCACACACCAGCCCCCTACTACAACTAACTTCTCCTCAGGCTTCTCCCCATACCCCTCCTACTAGTACTAATATTATTATTTCTACTACTACTATTACTACTACTATTACTACCACTACTACTACTACTACTACTACTTCATCATTATCATTATTTACTCACTAAGATTTTTCACACAGGTCAAAATCAGTGATTGCTCACTAATAATAATCGGTTGTGTTCCCTGGAATCCGAGTGACAAAAAGTCTCCCCAGATATCAAGCGCACTCTACCTCTTTCGATAACGATTTCAAAGGACTTTGCGTTATCAAAACGGCCGCTTACCATTGATTTCTCGCTAGCAACGACCATTGGTCTTTTCTGAGAGCTAGTTTGCAATAAGCCCCCCCCCCCTCCAAGGTCCCAGTAAACTCCACCATTTTCCAGTGGATCTCAGGTTAGGACTCTCGGTCTTCCCATCTTCCTTGACCTTTCAGAACAATTTTGCGTGGTATCCTTTAAGTTTGGTGACATCACATTGTGTTGATTTTGGGTGAGGGCAGTTTATGTCATTTCTGCCAGATTCTAATTATTTTTTTATTATTATTATTTTTATTATAACTCTCATCATTATTATTATTATTATCATTATGACTTATTTATTTTGATTACGCACGTCAATGATGTATCAGTGATTATTTCTGATAAGAACTGAGGGCTTTTGGTTAAATGCGAGTGACAGCAAGTCTTCCTTCATTTCTAGAATTCCACGTTCAAGTAATCTTTGTTGTAACTCACAAGATGTTTTCACACCAGCCGTTATCAATGTGATTTTACTGTTGAGTGAGGCTGTCAGTATTCTCATTTTCCTACCAGTCGAAGTCTGGATGGTGTTTTATATCTCGTTCTTTCTATCCTCGCAGACCATCTGCAATGAATCGATGTTGCTACAACTTTTGTAGGAATGCCATCATTATTATTGTTTACCCGCTGAGAAACTCAGCCCAGTCGTAACAAATGATCTATCGCCGGTCTATGAGTGATTTCCCCGGAGTCTGAGTAAGAGAAAGCCCAGCCAGATTTCAAGTTTCATCATTCTTTTCTTTAACGATTGTAACTCATTTTCTGTTCTCACGTCAGCCGTTTACCAGTGTTTTATTGCTTATTAGAACCAGTGTTTTGTTTCTATAAGTAGTGACAATAAGCATCTCCCAAATCTGTCTACTCTCTGTACTATTCTAGTCAGAGTCTGGATGATGCTATCACTCTTTGGTCGTTCAAACTAAACCGTTACTTTCTGACCAATATTTGTTGTACTCTTTTCTCGTTTGTGGGGGTGAGGTTTACGTATTCTTCCTACATATTCATCAAAATTGTCTCAACTCACTTGAGTGAGTCTTAGTATTCTCAATCTATACTTCGAGCTACAATGCCCTTTTATTGGGATTCACTTGTTATCTCAGTTCCATTCACCTATGCCATTTTATGAAGACTGACTTGTATTTAGTCAGTGCAACTTGGATATGTGGATTGTTTTCGAACTCTCATTTTGGTTGTAATATACCAGCAATTTTCAACAGTGTCGTGACTTGTATAGTGTCAATCCGTGTCTTTTGATTTTAATTCAACCGTTAACTATTTTTCACAGGTTTTTCGAAACTGTTTCTTCTGCTATTAGAAGTAGTGTTAGCATAGTAGTTTTCATCTCTCTGAAAAGTTTTATGTTATTATCTAGTTTTTCTACCTCCGCAAACTTCACCTCGTGATCAGCTAGAACTTTGAAATCTATTATTTAACCAGTTCTTTTTCTTCGTGTCAATTATTTAAATACCTGGAATTAAAGCTTTAAATACATAGGATTATAGCTTTAAATACCTGAGATTATGGCTTTAAATACCTGGGATTATAGCTTAAAATACCTGGGATTATAGCTTTAAATACCTGAGATTATGGCTTTAAATACCTGGGATTATAGCTTAAAATACCTGGGATTATAGCTTTAAATACCTGAGATTATGGCTTTAAATACCTGGGATTATAGCTTAAAATACCTGGGATTATAGCTTTAAATACCTGAGATTATGGCTTTAAATACCTGGGATTATAGCTTAAAATACCTGGGATTATAGCTTTAAATACCTAAGATTATAGCTTTAAATACCTGGGATTATAGCTTTAAATACCTCGGATTATAGCTTTAAATACCTGGGATTATAGCTTTAAATACCTGAGATTATAGCTTTAAATACCTGGGATTATAGCTTTAAATACCTGAGATTATGGCTTTAAATACCTGGGATTCTAGTTTTAAATACCTGAGATTATGGCTTTAAATACCTGGGATTATAGCTTTAAATACCTGAGATTTTAGTTTTAAATACCTGAGATTATTGCTTTAAATACCTGGGATTCTAGTTTTAAATACCTGGGATTATAGCTTAAAATACCTGGGATTATAGCTTTAAATACCTAAGATTATAGCTTTAAATACCTGGGATTATAGCTTTAAATACCTGAGATTATAGCTTTAAATACCTGGGATTATAGCTTTAAATACCTGAGATTATGGCTTTAAATACCTGGGATTCTAGTTTTAAATACCTGAGATTATGGCTTTACATACCTGGGATTATAGCTTTAAATACCTGAGATTTTAGTTTTAAATACCTGAGATTATTGCTTTAAATACCTGGGATTCTAGTTTTAAATACCTGGGATTATAGCTTAAAATACCTGGGATTATAGCTTTAAATACCTACGATTTTAGCTTTAAATACCTGGGATTATAGCTTTAAATACCTGAGATTATAGCTTTAAATACCTGGGATTCTAGTTTTAAATACCTGAGATTATGGCTTTAAATACCTGGGATTCTAGTTTTAAATACCTGGGATTATAGCTTAAAATACCTGGAATTATAGCTTTAAATACCTAAGATTATACCTTTAAATACCTGGGATTATAGCTTTAAATACCTCGGATTATAGCTTTAAATACTTGGGATTATAGCTTTAAATACCTGAGATTATAGCTTTAAATACCTGGGATTATAGCTTTAAATACCTGAGATTATGGCTTTAAATACCTGGGATTCTAGTTTTAAATACCTGAGATTATGGCTTTAAATACCTGGGATTATAGCTTTAAATACCTGAGATTTTAGTTTTAAATACCTGAGATTATTGCTTTAAATACCTGGGATTCTAGTTTTAAATACCTGGGATTATAGCTTAAAATACCTGGGATTATAGCTTTAAATACCTACGATTATAGCTTTAAATACCTGGGATTATAGCTTTAAATACCTGAGATTATAGCTTTAAATACCTGGGATTATAGCTTTAAATACCTGAGATTATAGCTTTAAATACCTGGGATTATAGCTTTAAATACCTGGGATTATAGCTTTAAATACCTGGGATTATAGCTTTAAATACCTGAGGTTATAGCTTTAAATACCTGGGATTCTAGTTTTAAATACCTGGGATTATAGCTTTAAATACCTGGGATTATAGCTTTAAATACCTGAGATTATAGCTTTAAATACCTGGGATTCTAGTTTTAAATACCTGAGATTATGGCTTTAAATACCTGGGATTCTAGTTTTAAATACCTGGGATTATAGCTTAAAATACCTGGGATTATAGCTTTAAATACCTAAGATTATAGCTTAAAATACCTGGGATTATAGCTTTAAATACCTCGGATTATAGCTTTAAATACCTGGTATTATAGCTTTAAATACCTGAGATTATAGCTTTAAATACCTGGGATTATAGCTTTAAATACCTGAGATTATGGCTTTAAATACCTGGGATTCTAGTTTTAAATACCTGAGATTATGGCTTTAAATACCTGGGATTATAGCTTTAAATACCTGAGATTTTAGTTTTAAATACCTGAGATTATTGCTTTAAATACCTGGGATTCTAGTTTTAAATACCTGGGATTATAGCTTAAAATACCTGGGATTATAGCTTTAAATACCTACGATTATAGCTTAAAATACCTGGGATTATAGCTTTAAATACCTGAGATTATAGCTTTAAATACCTGAGATTATAGCTTTAAATACCTTGGATCATAGCTTTAAATACCTGGGAGTATAGCTTTAAATACCTGGGATTATAGCTTTAAATACCTGAGGTTATAGCTTTAAATACCTGGGAGTATAGCTTCATATACCTGGGAGTATGGGTTTATTTCAATGGGAGTATAGCTTAAAATACCTGGGATTATAGCTTTAAATACCTGGGATTATAGCTTAAAATACCTGGGATTATAGCTTTATATACCTGGGATTATAGCTTTAAATACCTGGGATTATAGCTTTAAATACCTGAGATCATAGCTTAAAATACCTGGGATTATAGCTTTAAATACTTGGGATTATAGCTTTAAATACCTGAGGTTATAGCTTTAAATACCTGGGATTATAGCTTTAAATACCTGGGATTATAGCTTTAAATACCTGGGATTATAGCTTTAAATACCTGAGATTATGGCTTTAAATACCTGAGATTATAGCTTTAAATACCTGAGATTATGGCTTTAAATACCTGGGATTATAGGTTTAAATACCTGGGATTATAGCTTTAAATACCTGGGAGTATAGCTTTAAATACTTGGGATTATAGCTTGAAATACCTGAGGTTATAGCTTTAAATACCTGGGATTATAGCTTCATATACCTGGGAGTATAGGTTTATTTCCATGGGAGTATAGCTTAAAATACCTGGATTATAGCTTTAAATACCTGGGATTATAGCTTTAACTACCTGGGATAATAGCTTTAAATACCTGGGATTATAGCTTTAAATACCTAAGATTATAGCTTTCAAAACCTGGGATTATAGCTTTAAATACCTGGGATTATAGCTTTAAATACCTACGATTATAGCTTTAAATACCTGGGATTATAGCTTTAAATACCTGAGATTATAGCTTTAAATACCTGGGATTCTAGTTTTAAATACCTGAAATTATGGCTTTAAATACCTGGGATTCTAGTTTTAAATACCTGGGATTATAGCTTAAAATACCTGGAATTATAGCTTTAAATACCTAAGATTATACCTTTAAATACCTGGGATTATAGCTTTAAATACCTCGGAGTATAGCTTTAAATACTTGGGATTATAGCTTTAAATACCTGAGATTATAGCTTTAAATACCTGGGATTATAGCTTTAAATACCTGAGATTATGGCTTTAAATACCTGGGATTCTAGTTTTAAATACCTGAGATTATGGCTTTAAATACCTGGGATTATAGCTTTAAATACCTGAGATTTTAGTTTTAAATACCTGAGATTATTGCTTTAAATACCTGGGATTCTAGTTTTAAATACCTGGGATTATAGCTTAAAATACCTGGGATTATAGCTTTAAATACCTACGATTATAGCTTCAAATACCTGGGATTATAGCTTTAAATACCTGAGATTATAGCTTTAAATACCTGGGATTATAGCTTTAAATACCTGAGATTATAGCTTTAAATACCTGGGATTATAGCTTTAAATACCTGGGATTATAGCTTTAAATACCTGGGATTATAGCTTTAAATACCTGAGGTTATAGCTTTAAATACCTGGGATTCTAGTGTTAAATACCTGGGATTATAGCTTTAAATACCTGGGATTATAGCTTTAAATACCTGAGATTATAGCTTTAAATACCTGGGATTCTAGTTTTAAATACCTGAGATTATGGCTTTAAATACCTGGGATTCTAGTTTTAAATACCTGGGATTATAGCTTAAAATACCTGGGATTATAGCTTTAAATACCTAAGATTATAGCTTAAAATACCTGGGATTATAGCTTTAAATACCTCGGATTATAGCTTTAAATACCTGGTATTATAGCTTTAAATACCTGAGATTATAGCTTTAAATACCTGGGATTATAGCTTTAAATACCTGAGATTATGGCTTTAAATACCTGGGATTCTAGTTTTAAATACCTGAGATTATGGCTTTAAATACCTGGGATTATAGCTTTAAATACCTGAGATTTTAGTTTTAAATACCTGAGATTATTGCTTTAAATACCTGGGATTCTAGTTTTAAATACCTGGGATTATAGCTTAAAATACCTGGGATTATAGCTTTAAATACCTACGATTATAGCTTAAAATACCTGGGATTATAGCTTTAAATACCTGAGATTATAGCTTTAAATACCTGAGATTATAGCTTTAAATACCTTGGATCATAGCTTTAAATACCTGGGAGTATAGCTTTAAATACCTGGGATTATAGCTTTGAATACCTGAGGTTATAGCTTTAAATACCTGGGAGTATAGCTTCATATACCTGGGAGTATGGGTTTATTTCAATGGGAGTATAGCTTAAAATACCTGGGATTATAGCTTAAAATACCTGGGATTATAGCTTAAAATACCTGGGATTATAGCTTTATATACCTGGGATTATAGCTTTAAATACCTGGGATTATAGCTTTAAATACCTGAGATCATAGCTTAAAATACCTGGGATTATAGCTTTAAATACTTGGGATTATAGCTTTAAATACCTGAGGTTATAGCTTTAAATACCTGGGATTATAGCTTTAAATACCTGGGATTATAGCTTTAAATACCTGGGATTATAGCTTTAAATACCTGAGATTATGGCTTTAAATACCTGAGATTATAGCTTTAAATACCTGAGATTATGGCTTTAAATACCTGGGATTATAGGTTTAAATACCTGGGATTATAGCTTTAAATACCTGGGAGTATAGCTTTAAATACTTGGGATTATAGCTTGAAATACCTGAGGGTATAGCTTTAAATACCTGGGATTATAGCTTCATATACCTGGGAGTATAGGTTTATTTCCATGGGAGTATAGCTTAAAATACCTGGGATTATAGCTTTAAATACCTGGGATTATAGCTTTAACTACCTGGGATAATAGCTTTAAATACCTGGGATTATAGCTTTAAATACCTAAGATTATAGCTTTCAATACCTGGGATTATAGCTTTAAATACCTGAGATTATGGCGTTAATAACCTTAGATTATGGTTTTAAAAACCTGGGATTATACCTTTAAATACCTGGGATTATAGCTTTAAATACCTGAGAATATGGCTTGAAATACCTGAGATTATGGCTTTGAATACCTGGGATTATACCTTAAAATACCTGGGATTATAGCTTTAAATACCTGAGATTATAGCTTTAAATACCTGGGATTATAGCTTTAAATACCTAGAATTATAGCTTTATATACCTGGGATTATAGCTTTAAATACCTAAGATTATAGCTTTAAATACCTGGGATTATAGCTTTAAATACCTGGGATTATAGCTTAAAATACCTGGGATTATAGCTTTAAATACCTAAGATTATAGCTTTGAATACCTGGGAATATTGCTTTAAATACCTGAGATTATGGCTTTAAATACCTGAGACTATGGCTTTAAATACCTGGGATTATAGCTTTAAATACCTGGGATGAAAGCTTTAAATACCTGGGATTATAGCTTTGAATACCTGGGAGTATAGCTTTAAATACCTGAGATTATGGTTTTAAATACCTGGGAGTATACCTTTAAACACCTGGGATTATACCTTTAAATACCTGAGATTATAGCTAAGATGAGCGTGTCGGTTTGTATTTGAATGCCCCAAATATTGGCACATAGATCTGTGTTGGTACCATGTGGTTGTATGTTCAAAGTGAAGTCGTTTGCAAAGTTCCTGGTGAACACCCTTCTTAAACCAGTCGGATCTATTTTTATAATGTTTCGGGGAGTCTTGTTGAATTTGCTTAAGACGTGGTTTACTTTTTTGTCTTTTTATTAATTTTGTTTTTTTCCTGCGTTTTATCTATCTTGGATTTTCTCTTTTATAGTTTCCTCCCGTCTTGTCATATGCCATTTTTTTGTAGGTACGTCTCTGTTCATTTTTCTTTTTTGTGTTTATTGTTATTTATGTGTGTTTCTAGTTTCACTGTTCCCCGTATTGTTAATTCTTGTACTTTTTTTAAGCAAGAGTTGTATTGGTTACTATGTATTTCTCGGATCATTTAATTGCATCTTCAACACTTACAAGTACGCTCCCTTCATCTTTTCTTTTTACAAGAAGCAGGTCATCATAGTTAAGGAGTTATTACTTGTTTATATAATAATTAATAATGTCTTTCCTTCTCCAAGTTCACGGATTCTTGTTTCTAAAGAGTCCTTAGTATATTATCAGCGGTGCTATCCAACGTTTTATTTTACAGTTTTGTTTCAAAATATTTTCTTTTGTTATACTGAGGTATTATCTTGCATTATTTCTTTCATACTTGTTTGTCCTCTTCGAGAATGCCCAGGTATTTATAATTTACGCGAACAATAAGTAAGTCTATGATTAATCATTCGTCTAGTTTTATGACTTTCCAGTAGTGCACATTTTCATATCCCAAATTATATCCATTTATCCTAACCCAAAACATCAACTTGTGTTAGTCAGTATTTCCCGTTTTTGATTTGGGTTTGTAATTTACGTTCATCTAACGATGTGCACTGCATAAACTGATTCATGTTTTACGTTCATCTAACGATGTGCACTGCATAAACTGATTCATGTTTTACGTTTATCTAACGATGTGCACTGCATAAACTGATTCATGTTTTACGTTTATCTAACGATGTGCACTGCATAAACTGATTCATGTTTTACGTTCATCTAACGATGTGCACTGCATAAACTGATTCATGTTTTACGTTCATCAAACGATGTTCACTGCATAAACTGATTCATGTTTTACGTTCATCTAACGATGTGCACTGCATAAACTGATTGATGTGTTACGTTCATCTAACGATGTGCACTGCATGAACTGATTCATGTTTTACGTTCATCTAACGATGTGAACTGCATAAACTGATTCATGTTTTACGTTTATCTAACGATGTGCACTGATTAAACTGATTCATGTTTTACGATTATCTAACGATGTGCACTGCATAAACTGATTCATGTTTTACGTTTATCTAACGATGTGCACTGCATAAACTGATTCATGTTTTACGTTTATCTAACGATGTGCACTGCATAAACTGATTCATGTTTTACGTTTATCTAACGATGTGCACTGCATAAACTGATTCATGTTTTACGTTTATCTAACGATGTGCACTGCATAAACTGATTCATGTTTTACGTTTATCTAACGATGTGCACTGCATAAACTGATTCATGTTTTACGTTCATCTAACGATGTGCACTGCATAAACTGATTCATGTTTTACGTTCATCTAACGATGTTCACTGCATAAACTGATTCATGTTTTACGTTCATCTAACGATGTGCACTGCATAAACTGATTGATGTGTTACGTTCATCTAACGATGTGCACTGCATGAACTGATTCATGTTTTACGTTCATCTAACGATGTTCACTGCATAAACTGATTCATGTTTTACGTTCATCTAACGATGTGCACTACATAAACTGATTCATGTTTTACGTTTATCTAACGATGTGCACTGCATAAACTGATTCATGTTTTACGTTCATCTAACGATGTGCACTGCATAAACTGATTGATGTGTTACGTTCATCAAACGATGTGCACTGCATGAACTGATTCATGTTTTACGTTCATCTAACGATGTTCACTGCATAAACTGATTCATGTTTTACGTTCATCTAACGATGTGCACTGCATAAACTGATTGATGTGTTACGTTCATCTAACGATGTGCACTGCATAAACTGATTCATGTTTTACGTTCATCTAACGATGTTCACTGCATAAACTGATTCATGTTTTACGTTCATCTAACGATGTGCACTACATAAACTGATTCATGTTTTACGTTTATCTAACGATGTGCACTGCATAAACTGATTCATGTTTTACGTTCATCTAACGATGTGCACTGCATAAACTGATTGATGTGTTACGTTCATCAAACGATGTGCACTACATAAACTGATTCATGTTTTACGTTTATCTAACGATGTGCACTGCATAAACTGATTCATGTTTTACGTTTATCTAACGATGTGAACTGCATAAACTGATTCATGTTTTACGTTCATCTAACGATGTGCACTGCATACACTGATTCATGTTTTACGTTCATCTAACGATGTGCACTGCATAAACTGATTCATGTTTTACGTTCATCTAACGATGTGAACTGCATAAACTGATTCATGTTTTACGTTCATCTAACGATGTGCACTGCATAAACTGATTCATGTTTTACGTTCATCTAACGATATGCACTGCATAAACTGATTCATGTTTTACGTTCATCTAACGATGTGCACTGCATAAACTGATTCATGTTTTACGTTTATCTAACGATGTTCACTGCATAAACTGATTCATGTTTTACGTTCATCTAACGATGTGCACTGCATAAACTGATTCATGTTTTACGTTCATCTAACGATGTGCACTGCATAAACTGATTGATGTGTTACGTTCATCAAACGATGTGCACTACATAAACTGATTCATGTTTTACGTTTATCTAACGATGTGCACTGCATAAACTGATTCATGTTTTACGTTTATCTAACGATGTGCACTGCATAAACTGATTCATGTTTTACGTTCATCTAACGATGTGCACTGCATAAACTGATTGATGTGTTACGTTCATCAAACGATGTGCACTGCATAAACTGATTCATGTTTTACGTTCATCTAACGATGTTCACTGCATAAACTGATTCATGTTTTACGTTCATCTAACGATGTGCACTGCATAAACTGATTGATGTGTTACGTTCATCTAACGATGTGCACTGCATGAACTGATTCATGTTTTACGTTCATCTAACGATGTTCACTGCATAAACTGATTCATGTTTTACGTTCATCTAACGATGTGCACTGCATAAACTGATTGATGTGTTACGTTCATCAAACGATGTGCACTGCATGAACTGATTCATGTTTTACGTTCATCTAACGATGTTCACTGCATAAACTGATTCATGTTTTACGTTCATCTAACGATGTGCACTACATAAACTGATTCATGTTTTACGTTTATCTAACGATGTGCACTGCATAAACTGATTCATGTTTTACGTTCATCTAACGATGTGCACTGCATAAACTGATTGATGTGTTACGTTCATCAAACGATGTGCACTGCATGAACTGATTCATGTTTTACGTTCATCTAACGATGTTCACTGCATAAACTGATTCATGTTTTACGTTCATCTAACGATGTGCACTGCATAAACTGATTGATGTGTTACGTTCATCTAACGATGTGCACTGCATGAACTGATTCATGTTTTACGTTCATCTAACGATGTTCACTGCATAAACTGATTCATGTTTTACGTTCATCTAACGATGTGCACTGCATAAACTGATTGATGTGTTACGTTCATCTAACGATGTGCACTGCATGAACTGATTCATGTTTTACGTTCATCTAACGATGTTCACTGCATAAACTGATTCATGTTTTACGTTCATCTAACGATGTGCACTACATAAACTGATTCATGTTTTACGTTTATCTAACGATGTGCACTGCATAAACTGATTCATGTTTTACGTTCATCTAACAGTGTGCACTGCATAAACTGATTCATGTTTTACGTTTATCTAATGATGTGCACTGCATAAACTGATTCATGTTTTACGTTCATCTAAAGATGTGCACTGCATAAACTGATTCATGTTTTACGTTCATCTAACGATGTGCACTGCATAAACTGATTCATGTTTTACGTTTATCTAACGATGTGCACTGCATAAACTGATTCATGTTTTACGTTTATCTAACGATGTGCACTGCATAAACTGTTCTATGTTTTATGTTTATCTAACGATGTGCACTGCATAAACTGATTCATGTTTTACGTTTATTTAACGATGTGCACTGTATAAACTGATTCATGTTTTACGTTTATTTAACGATGTGCACTGCATAAACTGATTCATGTTTTAACGTTCATCTAACGATTTGCACTGCATAAACTGATTCATGTTTTACGTTCATCTAACGATGTGAACTGCATAAACTGATTCATGTTTTACGTTCATCTAACGATGTGCACTGCATAAACTGATTCATGTTTTACGTTCATCTAACGATATGCACTGCATAAACTGATTCATGTTTTACGTTCATCTAACGATGTGCACTGCATAAACTGATTCATGTTTTACGTTTATCTAACGATGTTCACTGCATAAACTGATTCATGTTTTACGTTCATCTAACGATGTGCACTGCATAAACTGATTCATGTTTTACGTTCATCTAACGATGTGCACTGCATAAACTGATTCATGTTTTACGTTCATCTAACGATGTGCACTGCATAAACTGATTCATGTTTTACGTTCATCTAATGATGTGCACTGCATAAACTGATGTATGTTTTACGTCTATCTAACGATGTGCACTGCATAAACTGATTCATGTTTTACGTTCATCTAACGATGTGCACTGCATAAACTGATTCATGTTTTACGTTCATCTAACGATGTGCACTGCATAAACTGATTCATGTTTTACGTTCATCTAACGATGTGCACTGCATAAACTGATTCATGTTTTACGTTCATCTAACGATGTGCACTGCATAAACTGATTCATGTTTTACTAGACGTTTCCACACGATCTATTATCAGTAATTGCTCACTGGGAATTCCAAGTGGCCTTTCCTGGGACTGAGTGACAACAGACATTCCCAGATTTCAATAACGATAATCGTTGCAAATAATTTTGCATTATCGAAACAGTCGGTTACGATTACGTTCTCACTGATAACGACCGTTGGGTTTCTCTGGAATTTGTTTGGCAATAAGCCGCCCCTAATTAGATTATAATACTTACATCATACTTCAAGTGGCAGTCTGAATGGTGTTCTTCCTTTCTCGGACTTTCCATCCCTCTTGACGCGTAACCACTATTGTGTGTAGTGCCAGATAAAGCTGGTGCCACCATATCTTATGAAGAGATTTCTATCATTATTATTTGTAATAACTAGGAGTTCTCACACAAGTCATCGTAAGTGATTGCTCATTGATAATCACCAGTGGTGTTCCCTTGAGTCTGAGTGACTACCAGTCTCCCCAGATTTTCAGAACTCTCTACCTCTTTCGATAACTATTGCAAATGACTTTGCGTTATCGCAACAGCTGCTAACCATTGATTTCTCGTTGGCAACGACCTTTGGTTTTCTCTGGGATTTTGATGGCAATAAGCCTCTTGCAGGTCACAGTCCTCTTCGAATTCTTCCAATAGAAGTCTGGTTAGTGATATCCCTCCTCGATATTTCCATCCTCCTTAACCCATCACGACTATTTTATGATGTATTGGCCGAGGCTTGCCCCATAAATTTCTTGTCTTTTCTGTTCCTTGGTGCTATGTGATGGTATTCTTTGTGTGTTTTTGTTTTCTTCCTATTGCAACTTCCATGTGACTGGTTAGCATTCAAAGCTAATGTGAGTTGGTTGCCACAATAAATGATTTTTATTAAGATGTCAGCTGTTTTCATCATTGCTGTCCGTTGTATCATCTAAGTCTTCCCCTTGATTCACATTTCTACGAGTGTTTTACAGTTTTTTGGGAAAGTTACTAGTGCTCTTAAGGTTATTGCTTTCTTCATACTCCATATCCCTTTCAATACTCTGGCAAGTTCCGTGTATTTGCTTCGTTTTTCCGTCTCCTTGATCTTCACTCTGTTGTCTGCCGGGAAGAAGGGGGAGGCAGTTAAATCAAAGCCAGGAATATGGTTTTATGAGAATAGTGAAAAACTGCATAGTAATGATCTTCGTTCAATCCCGAGCATCATTGGATCTCCCTGCTTGTATATAGTTCTGGTTTTCCCACATTAACGGGATATGTGATTTTTTTTCGAGTAATGCTAACATATTATGCTTTTCTCTCTTGTCTTCTGTATGGTATTATATTATAAGAAGGTGCTGATCAAAATAGTTTTATAATCATCTAAAATATAATACAAAATAACATTTTCCAAATTGTTTTAGAAACGATCGTACGTCAAATATTCGTGTTGTGTGAATTTGTGGAACTGATATAAATAATGTTCTTACAACTAAACAAACACTCAGACTGACAGAAACTACAAGTTATATATATATATATATATATATATATAGTATGTGTTTAAAGGCTGTAGGCAATGCACATTCCGGGTAAGATGCAAGTTGCAAGGAACAAAAACAATAAATCGAATACGAAATATGACTTACTATTTATTTTTTCTAAAATCTGTAAGACTTTAGGAAAAATGGAAAAAATAAATAGTAAGTCATATTTCGTATTCGATTTATTGTTTTTGTTCCTCACAACTTGCATCTTACCCGGAATGTGCATTGCCTACAGCCTTTAAAAACATACTACTACTATACCCAGCAATGCTTCAAGCACACTACCATTCTCTACTAATATATATATATATATATATATATATATATATATATATATATATGTCAACCATAACAGAAAATTAAAATAGAACCAGGTTATATTTGTTGAATTAGGGAAAAGTGAGTTTTCAAAGCCATTAAAATATTTACAATAAGACAAAATTTAAAATTAATCTCTTTCTGCTCGGTTTATCTCTCGCTGTCTCTCATTATTTATCTCGTGTTCTCCATTTTCCTTTTCAACTACGGATAAAATTTTATGATTATTTGTGTATATATTAAATTTTTTGTTTATAATTAACTATCCTAATCTTGACTTTTCTACTTAGTTTCATTAGATTTGCCTGTTAATAAACAGAAAGGGAGGGAGAAAGAGACGGAAGCGAGTGTGATACATAGCGTATGAAATAAGAGCGGTGGATAAAACAATCTATGGTCAGAGAGTGTGAGAATCATGCACATAAACTTAGTAATAAAGGTCTCACTTGGGAGTTAATTGCAAATTACGTTTATTAGATGAACTCAAATGGAGTTTTTTTCAAACGTAACTCAATTAAATAATAAAGAATATGTTTAGCCTGTATTTTCTATGATTAAAATGTGTTTGATTATCTCAGCTTTAGTATAATAATATAGCTGTAATTGAATAAGCCGATTAGAATTTCTCCATTCTTTGCTTGAAACTGAAAATGTATTGTATACTATTTTTTTTTGGGGGGGGGCGTTCTTCTTAAAAACTAATTATACCCACATCAACAACTAGCGTATTTGCCATTCAATAATTTATTGTTACTGAACTTCAGTTTTCCCGACAAATACTTGTTCGTATTTCATCTCCGTTCTTACATGTTCGTCCTTGTGCCACTCGCCTAATGATTTATTATCTTTTATCTCTCAGACTATTGAGAGAGAGAGAGAGAGAGAGAGAGAGAGAGAGAGAAAGAAAGAGAACACAAATAGGGTCGAGTTAGCCCAATTGCAAAGGCTAGCTTTTAAATCGAGAACGAGCCAGTCAAAAGGCGTGTCTAAAATACGACCCCATTACAGCCTTTACTTGCCTTTTTAAATTCATAATATCGTAATTTCTCCACGCCATCTGTCCCCGGTTGGTTATTTAGACCAGCTAGTTTATTCAGCGGCAAAAACTTGACACGTCACTACATTTTAGTGAGCCTTTATATAAATTTCCCCCTCTTTTTTATGTCAGCTCATTCAATTCCCTTTTCAACTCAAAAGATAACCGCACAAGGCCACAACTAACAATAACTAGTGATAATACTTTTAGATTGACCCCGGGGGAATGAAATAGTATCGAAGTAATTACCATAGAAGACCTGAACTGCTGACTCGATCGGTGAGGCGACGAAAAAGTTAATTTTAAAAGCAGAATAAATGAGTATTATTAGATGTAATTATTACAACGCTTCTGCCTCTTCGTGTGCGTCTTGTTAAACTCGGCAATATTTATGTCGAACTCGGGAATCTGTACTGAATTTCGAACGAACCCTTTATTTAATCCACAGGGGTAGCTTATTCTTGTTCCGCCAGCAATTTCCGGGTAATTCCGTTCAAAATTCCTTTAAGATTCCCAATTCGACATAAATATCTCTGAGTTCGACAAGATGCACCCGAAGAAGGTCGGAGAGTACATCGGCCGAAACGTTTTGAGAATAACATCAAGAGTGAGAACAGTAGTCTGAATAATCCAAATAATACAAATTATCAAGGCTCATCTTAAAACGTCCAAACCATAAAAAGAAGAAATGAGATTCTCATAAAACTTAAGTAAGAAAATATAATATCATTAACATTAAATTTATATTTCTTGCTGACGTTATTGCTTTATTTTGAAACAAGACAAAGAAAATGTTGAATACTGGTATAAATCTATCACAAATATAATAATTGAATTCGATATTCTGAACTTAGAACTGAATCTGCTACATGGAGAAATGTGTCGCGAGTTAATTCGTGCGTGATGATTTGCCAACTCAGCTCGCTTGGCATAACGCGATTAAAATGTAATCTGTGTTAGTGTCTCTTGTGAGGAAGGGGGTAATCGCATTACACAAAGTCAAAGGAACAAAAGGGAAAAGTGGAATACTGTTACAAAATTATCAGAATTACAATTATTTAACCCATATTAAACTATAATACGTAACGTAAATGAAAACTTACAGTTTGACATTTATAAGAGAAACAGGTCTAATTCAGTTATTTCGAGATGTTTTCAGTGGAATTTTTAAATAATGAAACTCCAATGACAAATAAATGTAAATAACAACAATGACGTAGATTGTCACCCTGAAGAGTGCATACCTACACCAATCCCAAGCAAACGCCCTGAATTCGGTCAACCTTTATCCGAATTTAAAAACAAAAACCTCACGTTTAAGGTAACGTTATTTCTTACAACTAACTAAAGGTTTTGGTTTTGTAATGATTAATACTGCTTACATACAGTTGTGAATCTAATTGATTCAAGAGATAATCTTTATCTATCTATCTATCTATCTATCTATCTATCTATCTACTTATTGTTCTATCTCCCTCTCTCTCTCTCTATCGATATATATATATATATATACATCAAGCTACACATAGGCTCCCGCAGGTTCTATCCCCGGGAGAATCTTCAAAAACGCAGAACTCTCTGTGTAGCTTAATTGCCATAAATATATTATCATAACTTACTACCTAGCTCTACTTACGTATCAAGCACTGTTGAAGTAAATACTGAAAATTGATACATAAAAAAATATATCTCCTCATAAAATTTAATGTGGATACATGAAATAGTATATATATATATATATATATATATATATATATATATATATATATATATACATATATTTATGCAAACATTGTTAAAAATAACAGAATTCGTTTATTTAATTATACCTTTTTATATTATTTCAATTTTTCTGATGGTGTTTTTTGTATTAAAATCAAGAAAAAAAACTGTCCCATAGGTTTCACAAACGTTTTCGATTCTTCGTCGAATCATCGTCAGCTGTCAAAAGCAAATGAACAAAAAAGCTGGACAAAAAAAAAAGAATTTTTTAAAAGAGAGCGGAGAAACGCGTAGAGAACGTTTTTCGCATTGTTCTAAAAAATACGTTGACTATTTAAATCCAGCAATGCCCAAGTGACATCACAGAATAAAATCACATTACGTTAAGCATTTTAAAATATTGCCATTGGTTTTATATGTCATGCAATTAATTGTAAATTGTTGCATTTTATGTAGATAGCTTTCGATTGTTTTCATTTTTTGTTAAATTGGTTTCAGAATGTATTATTTAACTGGTATTAACTAGAGTCTGTTTTAAATAAGAAGAGAGCAGTTATCTTTTTGTAGATGTTGATAAATTGACTTTCAGTTTACAAGATGCATGGTGAGGCGGAGGGATAGACTAGTGCTTGTAAAACCAATGTAGCTATTAGCTTTATTTTTATTATAGGAGTTACACTTTTCCAAGGGGCATTTAAACTTATAAATAAATTGGTACTTTCTAGTGTTTTGTTGGATTGAGAGTAATTGTTTTTTTTGGTACAGGATATTGGGTTTTAAATTTGTTATAGTTAAATCACATACGTCTAATTTTATTATTATTATTATAATTATCATTAATTGGGGATATGTATACGTGTATAATATTTTTAATGGCGTTTTCGTCTAATCTAGAGTTTGGTTGTGTCTGCTGTGCGTAGTTCCGTAAGTGTCATTCGTGTAAGTAAAGGAAGAGACGCGAATAAACGGGTGGAACAGCTAATAGGGACTAGACATAGGGGTTAGTTAGAGCCTTTCAATGTATATATATATATATATATATATATATATATATATATATATATATATATATATATATATATATGAAGGTACTTTGGTGGTGCAAGTTAATAGTCACTTTTCTAGTATTTTTTTTGTTAATTTTAAGTAGAGGAAAAGACGCGTTAGTGTATATATTATTGATGATCAAGTCTATTGTTTCTGATTTTTCTCACGCTATTTTGTTAATTATCTTTCGACACCTAGTGATGATTCGATGAACTGTCGAAAACGTTCGTTAAACCTATGAGACATTTATTATTTTTTGTGATTTTAATACAAAGAATAACCATCAGAAAAAAATGAAAAAAAAGAGAATTTAACATACGAATTCTTTAATCTTTAACAATATTTGCATAAATTAGAAAATGCTGCCCAAACACACACACAAACAATATATATGTATGCATATATATATATATATATATATATATATATATATATATATATATATATATATATATATATATATAAATATATATATACATACATATATATATATATATATATACATACATATATATATATATATATATATATATATATAAGTAGGTAGATGATTTTTAAATATAGATTAAAAAGTGGAGAAGTGTTAATAGGGGTTGAATGATGTAAATACTTAAAATAGATTAAGAGAGAAAGTGGATAGATGGGTAGAAAGAGAATGTATAGAAATAATATAGTGAAAACAGAAGAAATAGAAAGGGAAAAGAAAGAAAAAAAGGGGAAAAGACGAAAAGTAAACGAAGCAGATAGATAGAGGTGTAAGCAAGAGATTATATATTATGACATCACAATGGCTTCAGAAATCCTTCGACTTTAAAAAACTGGAAAAGTCACGAATAACACATTGATACTGTTGAACCTGCAAATGACACGTTGGCTTAGCTGTTAACGACGCCGACTGAGGACCTGGGTGTACCGGGTTCAAATCTAGTTCCTTTACACAAAAAACACTTTCATCAAAGCCCACACATGGACTTGTGTCTAACCTCGTGGAGAGGAAGTAAATAAAATACTGTTGAACCTGCGTAAAAATTGTATTGTTCTTTCTTTTTATCTATATATTAATCTAATGTAGTAATTAGAATGTTGGCCCAACTGGTCAGTTGTCGTTTTGTATACTACACAGATGTTTTATGATATTAATAACATCTACTTCGACACATCTTAAGCTAATCAAATTCAAGTAAATAAAGATGACATTATGCACGGAAAAGAGTAGACGTACCATGGTTGGTGTCATTACGCGTGCATCACTTACTGGCAGTAATGGATCTGTTCTACGCTGTTAAACCATTAATATAGGAATAAGAAAACGATAATGTAACACCTGCTTTCATTACTAATCCGGATATTTTCCACCTGTTTGTTCATGGAATAATTGGAATTTCTCCGCATGTTGTAATTCCTTGGAATTCGCAATCTATCGTGGAAAAATTGTCGCTTTCATAACGACTATTTAACAAGCAAAGGTCATATTCGTCTTACAAACCTCGTGTCATCATACTCAGCTTGATATATATATATATATATATATATATATATATATATATATATATATATATATACATACATATATATATATATAACTGTATATATATACATATATACACACATATATATATACAGTTGTATATATATATACATATATATATATATATATATATATATATATATATATATATATTATTAGTTATTTATTGTTCATTCTACTTTTGAGGACAAGATGTAGTTCTTTGAAAATCCATGACTTAATGGATATGTTTATAATATACGGTTTGTTTAAATATTTGATTTTAATAAACTCTTAAAGTATGTAACTATATATATATATATATATATATATATATATATATGTACATATATACATATATTTGTACATGTATATATATATATTATATATATCTGTATATATATATATATATACATATATATATATATATATAATTAGTTATTCATTGTTTATTCTCCTTTTGAGGAAAAAGATTTAGTTCTTTGAAAATGCATGAGTTAAAGGATTTGTTTATAGTTTACTCTTTGTTGGAATATTTGATCATAACAAACTTGTAAAATATGTAACTTTACTTTTGTTTTATTATTTCAATTTTTCATATATATATATATATATATATATATACAGATATATATACATATATATATACATATATATATATATATATATATATATATATGTGCAGTGTGTTCGAGACAAATTGACAATAATTGATGTATTATCAAAATTCAAAGTGCATCTAATAGAGGATGTATTGCAAAATACAGACAACTCGATGATGCCACCCTGCGCCCCAGGCAGTATCTCCGCGGTCTCTGGCGAGACCTTTGAACACGAGTCTGATTCTAGCAATCAGCTCGTCATTGGTGTTGCAAGTGGTACGGTTGGTGTCTTAAGCAACTGCGCCTGAAACATAATAGTCTATGGCGTTGAAAGAAAGCGACTTGAGGAAGGTGGTGGGACTTGTTAAGTCTGTGACGGTAATGTACGGTTTTTTCCAAAAATCACACATTCATTAAATTTGAGAGAGGGGCGAAAATGTTATGGAAGAGTCATACCAGTCGCTATCAACTCTTTTAAGAATTAAATTCCCATTTTCCTTTTTTTTTTAATTATATTTCCATTGTGCACACGTGCACCACGCTCCCAAATAACGGACTAGCTAAACACTTCTTTCTTTTCTTGTTCCGACGATTTTGACGTAATTGCTTTAAAAGGGGACACTGAACCTGTCACAACTATTAGATCAGAGATCAAGGAAGGGTCAGAATTCAGGTATGTTTATATTTATAGTTCGAGAACGAACTTGTTCTCCAGATTTTCGTGTCAAGAGTTGCACTGGTCCACCTAGATAATAAATCAATACTAGCTGATGTAATCGTTCTTCACATGCATACATATATTATGTAACACAGCAACTATCTCCATCAAGCGCAACACTATAGTGAACAGCAATTCAATATAGCCATTTGAATTGAGTTCGAGTCATTTTTTAAAGATGTTGAGCGGCATAACGTGTACTTCGCTGGAAACAGAAAATGACCATCGCAGCTTGAGCGAACTTATTCTTCACGACATGATTTTGTTTGAACTGTAGTGTAACCACCAGTTGTTTTGCGCGTTTTACACGTCATCCTAAACAAAAACCCAGAGCAACGCAGGCTTTACAATGTGATTAACTATGTCGCAAAGTTTCGTTGATTTCGGAAATCTTGGAACTTGGCGGCGAGAGTTGACCTTTCCGACTTCTTGAACAAGGAGTAGTGAAGATCATCCGTCGGTGTTTACTTCATAATCACCACTTCGGCGCCAAACTCTCTCGCCAAAGTCGGCATAGCATAGCCTGGATATTGCCGCACCTATTTTTCAAATATTCCCGACAAGTTATGGTGTGAAAACACAGTCAGAAAGGCTGTGCTGATTGTTCTTGCTAACCTATGCGTCTACACCTCCATCACAATTCACCAACTAACATCTCTTTGCTACAACGTATTCAAAGATCACTGAACAGACGCTAAGATTTTCGATATTTTAAAAATCAGGCCAGTCCAAGTCGCTAAATGTCAAAACAACGAACCGGTGCAGTTCTTGGCTGTTTTTTTTTTAAATTCTCTTCTTTTCTACAGACTTTTTTTCATTTCATTATGGTCACCTAAATATGATTCGATGAATAATAGAAAGTGCTAATGGTACTAATTGGTCATTCATTAATTGTTTGAGATTTAACACAAAAAGGCGAGATTTACATGGTTTACACCACCATGTTTGTTAAGTGTCATAACAAATATAACCATTTTTTTAAAATGTATTCAGAAAATAACATCAATCTCCCCATAAATACAGCCGTGTTATAAATAACAATAAGGTAATAGTATAATACCATACGGTTCCTAATATAGCCGTACATATAATTACTTATAAATACTTGTAACAGTAGAGACAAAAATAAATGCCTACTTAATAATAATTGCATGAAATATTGTAAAAAAACATTAATGTAATGTTAAATTTAAAAACGAAAACAACAACAACAATAATAATAATAATAATAATAATAATAATAATAATAATAATAATAATAATAATAATAATAAACACAATCAATATAACGAAATTATATAGCAGAAATCTAGTAAAATGAATAAACATTAGCTGTATCACTAAGATACGCTGGACTTTCCATATGCTGGACTGAAGAAGAAAATCACCTTGACTAAATGACTTGATAATTAATGACCATGCACAACGCACTGAAGCATAAAGATGCGATATCAATTTTTTTATAAAAAGAAAAATAATAAATCGAAACCGATTTTTTTTCTTCTTTTTCTTTTTTTTTATTATAAACTAGCATTTTTTTTTGTTAGTTTAAAGTGATACAGATATTTCGCCAAAATCTTGGCATCATCGGTGTGTAATATATCCTGATATCGTCGGATTTGTATTTTTTTTTGTTCCTACCGGCTTTTGTTGTTACAGCCGGGCCAAATGGGTTAGCTGTTGTTTCCCACTAGCAAATATGAGAACGTGAATGCGGCACGTGATTTGTATAAGTGTTTCAAGGTTCATTATTTTTTTAAAAGCATCTATTGTTAAATTTAAGAAGGAATAGGTAAAATAAATACCTTTTGAAGCATAAAGATGCGATATCAATTTTTAAAAAAAATAAATCGGTTTCGATTTATTATTTTTCTTTTTTATAAAAAAAATTGATATCGCATCTTTATGCTTCAAAAGGTATTTATTTTACCTATTCCTTCTTAAATTTAACAATAGATGCTTTTAAAAAAATATGAACCTTAAAGCACATATATATATCTTTCTTTTTCTTTTTTAACCAACACGCCTCCAACCGACGTTCATAAGCCAACTGTTCATTCTTTCTCTCTTTGTTCTTTGTTTTAAACTCACAGCGTCTCCGATCGGCGTTATAAGCTAACTGTCGATTTTTTCTCTTTCTTCTTCTTTTTAACTTTTTCAACATTTCTTTCCTTCTTCATCCCTTTCTATTGTCTATTAAATGTAACTATTTTTTATATAATTAGTATATGTGTTATATATACGATTATACATATTCTACATTATTTTTATTTATATTTAGATAGCTTTGGATTTGTTCTATCAATTTACTTTGATTAATTTTATAAGACTTAAAAGCATCAGGATGGCGAGTAATTGCCTTATTTAATTGTCTAAATATTTTATTCTGATCGCAACCTTGTTTAATCATTCTTATTATTAGGTCAGAAATTGGGAGCATAAAATCTACCAATTTTAAGGTAACACGAGTAATCCCTAGAAATTCGGACATAATACTCCCGTAAAATATATACACAGGGCCGGTACTATTTTTATGTGGCATCCGTACGATACGAAAAGGAAATGAATTTCTTTTATCAAACAGTTTATAGATAAATATTTTATCTTCAATTGTTATATCCAAATCAAGAAAAGTAGCTTGTGTTCCCACATGTTCACAGTTTAATTTGAACTCTTTAGGACATATTAAATGTTTAGTATTTGCAAACTCATCGCTATCATTAATGCAAACAAGGTCGCTAAATATATCGCCTACATCCATGATAACTATACGCTCTAGATATATCGTTTTTTATTAATGATGATATATACATATATTCAAGTCTATGTAAATATAGATTTGCCCAAAATGGAGAAGAATCCAAACCTATTGGAATACTAGTACTTTATTTCCTATTTGAAAGTAACTCTCTTTTATAAGGTGACTTATAAGCATTGTCAGACCAGTTTTGGACACACTCGTCTTACCATTTTTAGTTTTACACCAAAAGGCTTTAGATTTTGAAAAGTCTACGTATTTACGTTTTCCTCCTGCAAAAGCTAACTCTATAGTATTACCTAATTCTTTAATAAGTTATTTTTGTGGTATTTTTGTATATAATGTACTAAAATCATATGTCCAGATTGATTTAGCCGGTTTACGAGAATTAATACGATCTAATTTTTCTTTTACTAGATCGGAATTATTTATCACCCAAAATAGGTTTATATTACTATAGAATTTACTTTTTTTATGGAAATGATTTATTTGATTCATAATTAATTTAAAGACTTTGAATACAGCTTTACTTAAAGGTGTAGTGATGCACATTTTTGAGGCAACAATAAAACGGGCGCCAACTGGTGTTTTATGCATTTTAGGTATCCAACACATACATGGAAGTTTTTTGTACTTTCTTATATATATATATATATATATATATATATATATATATATATATATATATATATATATATATATGCCTGTGAATATATATATATATAATTATATATATATATATATATATATATATATATATATATGCCTGTGAATATATATATATGTGTATGCATACATTGAAAGAATATAAAATTGAAAATATATTTTCTTTATAAAAATCTAATATATATATGTATATATATATATATATATATATATATATATATATATATATATATATATATATACAATACCGCACACACTCATAGGCATATCCATTTATTGACATGTACACACGAAAAAATGAACCAATATATGTACATACATGTACAACTATCTATCTATACCTATCCATATGTATATATATAGTTACGCACATATACACATTTATATACTAGCACACATACACACACACACATATATATATATACTACTAGCTGAACTCAGCGCCCGGCGTTGTCCGGGAGAAGTATAAAAGAATAAATTCAAATTGGTCGACATCCGACGGAACATAAATAGGTTACATCGGACAATTTTAAGGTTCGGTTTGAAATTGTTGAAGGTTGATAGGAAGAACAAAGCAATGAAGGAAAGAAGGAGGGAGACGCGGTTGTCGAAATCTTCCTGCCTATCCCATGGTTCCGGTATTTCTACAGAATTTTTAATTTTTGATTATCCACCTGCTCTATCTATGATAGTGGACACTTCTAAAATTTAAGATGCCTACAGAGCACTATTAAAAAACATCACCCTCGTTTCTTGTGTATAGAAATTCTCTTTATTGTTAGGTAAAAAAAGAAAAATGAGTGCTACTGAAACACACAAATATAATTAAGGTGTCCTGAAGAGCACTAATAAACCATGTGTGTTCAAATAGAAATGATGATATTCACAATACGTATAACATTGATTAAATAGTTAAAGTACTATACATTACATTGATTACTTTTTAAGTTACTACATGATAACGCTGAATTTAAAAACCCGGCCAATCACACTTCCCTCCCCCTCCCGTGTTGGCAAAAGTGTAACAATGTAAAAAGAAAAAAAGGTTGGGTGAGTCGACTAGAATACAACGCTAAACCTCTCGACGAACAAATGTAGGGTCTACCACTCACAATTTTTAGATAATTTTTATTCGAAGAAATTGATGTTTTTTTTTCATTTTTGGATATTATGCGCGTGAAAGGTGTAGGATAAAGAAAATGTCAAATTTATGTGTTTAATCGAGTATCTTGATGTATATTGACTTAATTCGAAAGTCAATTGACTGAAGAAATTGTAGCCGCCATGTTGAATAATGAAATACTGCAAGGAACTATGTTCGTTTATTGCAGTCTCTAAACGCAGCAATAAGTATATATGTATACGTAATAAGTAAAAATAACGTTATTCGATATTCTTGAAAATCAGCGGAATTAGCGGGAGCGTTCATTAAATGTGTGCGAAATGTTTTGTATTATGTAGTAAATTATGAGCAAACAATAGTAAATTATAACGGAAACTTTTTCGAAAAGTAGACGTTATTTATTTGGTCTCAGTTTCGATGGAGGGGTGTCAGTACTAAACTGTTAGGGGGAAAAGTTTTTGCTACCACTTATATGTAGTATGTTTTGAGAAGAGTCGATAATGGTGGGCCAAAAGTAATATGTAGTATTAGGTAGAGAAAAATAATGACAAATTTACAAAAAACGCCCGAGTTAATAAGCGCAATATAGTGGTGAGTTTTCATGTTGTTATTTTCCTGTTCTTCAAAAAGTACAGGGGAAAATCGTCTTAACTTTATATATATATATATATATATATATATATATATATATATATATATATATATAAGTATGCACAAATATCCATGTACATATATGTATGCGTAAAAGTGAGAGCAACATATTCTAGAGAATCAGAAAGGGGATGAGAAGGGGTGATGATTGAGGATGTACTGGCTTTTATTTCAGAGATATTTATCAGCTGAACCCGGTTTAACGGAAACATATTGTCCGTTTTTGGTTGCGAGGAATACAGGTGCGTGCTCCCCTCTCTCCGCTGAAATAATATTCTCGTTGAGCAAGTACAAAAATAAATAAATATAAAAAAGACTAAAATAATATAAAAAAACAACCACAGAAGAATACAAATGACCGGTGGAAATGACGTCTATGACTTCGAACACACACACAAAAAATATACTTCAATTTTTATGGTTTTACGTTTTAAAAAAAAAATTAAAAAGAAAAAAAGGGATTCGACGACAGAATAAAAAATGGTAATGCCGAACTTGTTTTTGGCATCTGTAAACATTCGCGTGTGAACTCTGCGAAAATGTCCTTGAATACCCCCGCCCCCCATCTTCAACCATTTGTTTCTAATGTGTTGTGTTTTATTTTATTTTTTTCACTTCATCATTTAGCTTGAAGTTATTCAATTCTATGGACTTCTGTTACGTTTTACATGCGCAAAAAAGTAATTTATGTAGCATCGTTATTTACCATGTGGGATCAAATGATTAGCATCTACAACTTCGCTTTTTTCTCCTCGGAACTTTCTTCATATTTGGAACTTTTTCGTCTTACGTAACTCCGTGATGCGCTTAGTTGATTTAAATAATAGTCAATATTTCTCGGCCCTCCAGCTGCACTGGCAGCCATTTCCATAGCAACCTTGCTTCGTTTTGGCGTCATTATAACTAATCAAGTATTATCAGTTCCCTATTTGTCGGAATAAAGTAGTGTCTGGCTTGGCTTAAAGAGGACATGCTCCCAGGAAAATAATCTTCATATTTACCGCCTCCCAACGAAGGCTGGATGTGATACAAGGTCGGATGAATGTGGGGGATAATCACTTTTTAATATGTTTACTTACTCGTTGCTTCTTAATCTATTTATACCATCGAGTACAATTTTAGGCAGAAAATAATTAAAAAAACATTATGCTGTAGATTTTTCATATATGTAAATTTTTATGTATTTGTTTCTTGATCCTCTTAATAATATTAAAAATATGCAGTTGCTGGTTATGGACCTTATAATCCGTTTTCATCCCAAACCAACTAACTACATACCCTTCAATCATGGATTTAATAAGTTTGTAAGGGTTGACATACATTTCTCCTGGACCCCAAATCCGTTAAAGTCAATGTGTTGTCTATAGGACACTTAAAAGTCAACTTTTTTTCTCAAAAGAAGCATTTTTTGTCCCATCAACGGATGAGAGCGAATAAGTAGTACCCGCCCCCCCCCAAAGTAGGGGGTTTACTACTATTTTTAAATATACTATTTTTTAAAAAAGACAATTAATATAATTGTCAGCACATCACAGGAATGCCTATTTGATTGATAATACGCGTTCATAACATGTGTTAAGTCCAAATATGAAGCCACAACAGTATTTGTAACCATGGCGACCAACAGGGAATCTTCTACTCTTAGCCGTACGTGACAGGAGATGAACCCTGATTAACTGAAAGCTATTAATTTAATCTGAGTATATAAAATGCAGTCGTCCGATTGAAAATCTTACGTTACACCCGATGTTTTATGATTTTTATAAAGCAGAATGAGTCGTTAAATGTAACCACTGTTGCCAAGGAAACACACGCTTGTTATTCTGAGAAAATATTAATTAAAATGTAAACAAAAAAGAGAGGAAAATAAAATTGTTTATTTAAAAATAAGATAAGTGACTATGACTGAACGATTATTCAAATTACGACAGCGTACTGTCCGAAATATATGTATTCCTTCGAACGATTAATCATATATGTATATAATAGTACATTTTCACCACAGCAAGAGCAATAATAAAAAAAGTTAAATCAGTAGCCTTATGTGTCGGACGTGACACTGGAAGCACTTTTCTTTTTATATGAAGAATAGGGTTTATACACTTAAGACAATAACACAAGAGTAAACAGATCCAGCTACGGTAAAAAAATATGAATTATGTAAGCGATTCTTTTCAATGTATTATCTAATTGATTCCAAAGACCGATTTGTGTTTTTAATGCCAATCTGCTAATCTGTTATTTCCTTAATGTAGAATGTAAAAGAATGTTTAGGAATAGCTAATCCAAATGGCCCCACACTAAAAAAAACGCTCAGCTAAAGGAAGCGTTACGTATTGAGGTGGAAAATGTTAAGTAGCTAACACTAGCTAGATGTAAATAATAAAATGATAACGGTGTTGCAAAAATATAAGGTTCCTATGAAAAAGACCACACGGTGTATTTGGTAGCAGTGGTTGTAGATCTGAGAGTAAAAGTTAAATTTTCTTCAACTATCTGAGCAGAAGATGTCAAGCCGGAGAATATTTTGCGATGAAGCAAGAATTGTTCTACCTCGCTGCCGAAGCAGATTCGGATATGCAGCGTTTGGACAGAAAATTAACAATTAATTATAACTTTACTAATAACTTATTTTAATCGAACGCAGCGGTTTCTTTTACGGTTTCAATACCAATATATATATATATATATATATATATATATATATATATATATATATATATATATATATATATATATATATATATAAACACACACATTACTTGACAGCGTTCCAACGCATCTCTCGTTCGACACCGGTTTTTGAATCCTACCCGCCATTTCATAACAGCACGGCGATGACGTCGTACCATCAAAGACGTTTATCAAATTAACAAAGAAATAAGTTTCTTTATTCTTGTTTTTTGATGAAAAAAAAAAAAGAAAATGACTCAATACTGGTCACCCCTGAAGAAGGAATTTTATTCCGTAATCGATAGGATTAATGTAAGAAAAAAAAAATTAATCTTGTATTGCTAATTTGGCTTATATTTCAATTTTATTAACTTTCCATGCACTACTTTAAAACTTGAACGATAAACACACACATTATATATATATATATATATATATATATATATATATATATATATATATATTGTAAATAGGGATTTTGTATCTATCTCTCTGAAGCCGAACCTATACTAATACTTCTATTAATACACTATTGTATCATATCGTAATGATCGATTCAATTTACAATGCTATTTCAGACTACGTAGTACAATTTCAATGCTCAATTGAGGGAGGTTAGTGTAGTATATGTTCTGTTGTCATGAGACTATCCTTTCAGTCATTACATCTTCCCTTCTGGTAGCTTCTGTTACGATATTCAATACAACATTGGCGAATATTAGTATTTTTCTGATAAGAATTATCAATTCAAAGATCGCAATTATTTAACATCTATATACACTATAACATTTAATGTTCGTGTATACGTTACTATCCTCCAACCTTTCTTGGCTTTTGAGATCGATATGGTACAATATCAATTCAAGGATAGCCATCATTAAAGTTATCTTCATTGATATCTATATAATAATACACTAAGACATTTCACGTCCGTACGTACGTTAAAGTAATGTTCATCATTTGTGTTGTGAAGTTGTCCCACAGTAAATAATAAATAAAGGAAGTCAAGTCGAGGGTTAGTTTAACAAGTGTATTAACAAAGTAAGAAAGTGACTAGCTCTATGCTAGACAGTTACAAGACTGTGCTTTGTCTTCAGTGTCTCTGGTGACTCGCAATATTTATAGTGACAACCGGTGTAGTTTCTCCTGTGTAAGAACGGCCGGTGTAACAATTTGATATCTATATGATAATACACTAAGACATTTCATGTCCGGACGTACATTAAAGTAATGTTCATCATTTGATATCTATATGATAATACACTAAGACATTTCATGTCCGTACGTACGTTAAAGTAATGTTCATCATTTGATATCTATATGATAATACACTAAGACATTTCATGTCCGTACGTACGTTAAAGTAATGTTCATCATTTGATATCTATATGATAATACACTAATACATTTTATGTCCGTACGTACGTTAAATTAATGTTCATCATTTGATATCTATATGATAATACACTAAGACATTTCATGTCCGTACGTGCGTTAAATTAATGTTCATCATTTGATATCTATATGATAATACACTAAGACATTTCATGTCCGTACGTACGTTAAAGTAATGTTCATCATTTGATATCTATATGATAATACACTAAGAAAATTCATGTCCGTACGTACGTTAAAGTAATGTTCATCATTTGATATCTATATGATAATACACTAAGACATTTCATGTCCGTACGTACGTTAAAGTAATGTTCATCATTTGATATCTATATGATAATACACTAAGACATTTCATGTCCGTACGTACGTTAAATTAATGTTCATCATTTGATATCTATATGATAATACACTAAGACATTTCATGTCCGTACGTACGTTAAAGTAATGTTTATCATTTGATATCTATATGATAATACACTAAGATATTTCATGTCCGTACGTACGTTAAAGTAATGTTCATCATTTGATATCTATATGATAATACACTAAGAAAATTCATGTCCGTACGTACGTTAAAGTAATGTTCATCATTTGATATCTATTTGATATATCACTAAGACATTTCATGTCCGTACGTACGTTAAAATAATGTTCATTATTTGATATCTATATAATAATACACTAAGGCATTTCATGTCCGTACGTACGTTATCACCCTCGACCCATTGTTTTAAAGATGGGATCGTCAGATTGGAGATAAAGCCTTACAAACATCCTGAAACTATATTAACAAGAGTATTTAGATAAGTATGTTTCAGTTTGAAGCAGAAGTGATACACTAATACTGTGGGGTGGGCGTTCGCGTCGGATGTCCATAGAATAGAAATATTCTTTAGCCCGATAGCTATATACAACTGATGAAGGACACAACTGTTGAATTTCCACGGGTCCCAATAGTCGTAATTATTCTGCATGTTTATTATTCGACTTGTTATTTATTCTACTTTGTCGCGATCAACAGTTTCATATTGTAAAACACAAGTAGCCTTTCAGAAATATCTTCGTTTTCTTCTCCCCGAGGGGTCAAACGGGCAGAAGATGCGTCGGCGTGAGAACGACAATGTGTCTTCAAGTATTATTGATTTCACACTAACACTAACTGCAACTATCGTTTACTTCTCGCTTATCAAGCGCACGCGTTCAGTCCTTTATGTTATTACGAGTAATCGAATATTTATTGCAATCAAGAGTTCAATAGCGTAAAATAACACTTTTTTGTTCCTAAATTCTTTTTTAAAGAATAATTTAATTTCGTAAAAATGCATCAGAATGTATTACGGTTTCTTATTAATTTATTTAATGTGAAAAACAAATCTGTATAGATTTGTATTAAGAACGGTTAGACTTTAAACAATGCACGTACGATGATTGGATGCACCATGAAACTGCAGTAAGTGATCCACATTTGTTATTTACTTTATTATATAATTGCAGCTGAATACGTATTGATTCATTCGTGTATACACGATCTGTTGTATTGATTCGGCTCGGTTTCGATATTGAAAAGTTTGATTTTATTTTATATATATATATATATATATATATATATATATATATATAAATTAATAAATGCAGTAGTTATTTTGATTCATGCCGACTATGTTCATATCAAAACACATTAATCTTATTCAATTCAATTCCACATTACGAACCTTTCTAAAAGACACTGACCAAGATGCTTAATTTGAATAATACTTTTATAAACACTCTCAAATAAATTAATGTTCTGCACAATTCATTTCTATTTTTGAGCTTAATTTTTCTTAGATAAATGTAATACTTTTCTTCATATTAATGTTAATATTATTATTAGTAGTAATATTAATAACAACATTCAAAAGAGTTATTTTGGAATTTGAAAAATAGCATCCGGTTTTTGTTGCTGTTGCCGACGACGAAAACGATGATGATGATGATGATGAGGAGGAGGAGGAGGAGGTTGATGATGATAACGATCATGATTATAATGATAAGTATTACATTCGCCATGAAAACAATAAAGAAAGAAGTTGACACTTTTCTAAATTACAAAAAAATAGATAAAATATAATCATATTTTTAACATGTCGTCATTAAGTTTAGTTTTATATTTCTGTCTTTAATAATAAATGCGAAAAATACAAAGTAACCATTTTAAATTACTTAGGAATTGTTTGATTTGACCAATTAACGTTCCGTATTTGACGATTGTCACGATAAGGTGCGCGAAAACAACACATCGTAAACAAATAACTGTTTCTAAAGACAATAAAAGTTACTTTCTTCCTACCTGCCTATTATTTGTGTGTTAAAGTACTTGAAATCATTTTTTTTAATTTCAATTCAAAAGTTCGGTTGAATATATTACGTTATAATTAAAAACAAAGATGGCTGACAGTCCTAAGCGGTAAAGAGTAGGCAGTATATTCTGGGCAAGGTGTCTTGATCTGGTGGTAAAACGTCACACTATAGACAACATAGTCGAGACTTTGATCCTTGTCTAGGTTTGCCATGCTCATGCCGGCCGATAGCCAGAAAAATGTGTCTATAAATTATTTCATATGTATGCAAAATTAATTAATAAATATATACATAAAATTAAAATAATGACACGTCCTATTAAGGGGGACTTAATACAATATACAGATACAATACACTTTACCATTAGGAAGTGGAAATAATAAAAAGAATGCTGTTACCGTCAGTATACACAATAAACCTAAGTAACTTAATGTATTTAGTCGATAAAAATCGCATATATTCTGGGCAAGGTGAATGGTCTGGTGGTAAAACGACAGACTACGAACAATATAGTCGACGGTTCGATCCTTGTCTAGGTCAACGACGCTGATGACGACTGATAGTCAGAAACACGTGGCCATTGATTACTTTTATGTACGTAAAAATAATTAATAAATATATACATAAAATAAAAATAATGACATGCCTTATTAATGGCCACTAAATGCAATATTCTTTTTACCGCTTATTGAGTGAAAAACTACTAAAAACAACGTTGTTTCAGTCGCCAGTAAAAACAATGACAAACACGTAACCTAACACACACACACACATATATATATATCTGTATATATATATTAGTAGTAAGTTTTTGAAAGGCTGTGGGCAATGCAAGTTCCGGGTAAGATGCAAGTTGTAAGGAACAAAAACAATAACAATAAATCGAATACGAAATATGACTTACTATTTATTTTTTCATTTTTTCTAAAATCTTACATAACAGCAAGAGTGTTTTTAGCTGTTCGTGTGATGTCCGGGTGATTAAAAATCACTATTTGATATTTCGGGAAAAGACATCCCTTTGTCAAAAATAATTAAACCAGAAGAACATTTTTTTCCGTCTCACACTGTGTAGAGAATACTACAAAACAAAATGGCTGCCAGATGTAGACCGCAGCGAAAACTATAGAAGTCTCGCAGGGAATGTAAATTAAATTAAATTTTATTTTAAGGTTATATATATATATATATATATATATATATATATATATATAATATTTTTATATATATATATAACTATATATATAAATATATATATATATATAGAGAGAGAGAGGGCGAGAGAGATAGATAAATAGATAGATAGACATGAATGTATATATACACACATATATATACATCTAAATATACATATATACATTTATATGGATATGTATATATATATAACTATATATTTATATATATATATATATATATATATATACATATACGTATACATATATATATATATATATATATATATATATATAATATTTATATATATATATACCTATAAATACTGTGCATATCTTTATAGATTTACAATATGACAGCATATATTTCTAAACAACGACTTGTGTTTTTGTCAATTGATTCTCAACGTTTCAAAGCCTTGTTAAGTTGCAAAAAGTTATCAAATCTTCCTTTTAATCTAAGGTACGCAGCGCCACCAACGGAAAACAAGAGTAAAAACACAAATCAAATTCAAGGGAGATAATTCACCTACGGCTGTTCCCAATCTCTTCTAGCAATTTTGCGGTTGCAAGTGGACAGATTTGTTTATCCTTTTTACTTTCTTTTCTTTACATATATATATATATATATATATATATATGAATTTGTTTGTCTTTTATATTCATTGCGACTTTATTTATCCGCTTTGCTTTGATCTCTTTCTGTTTTTAAACGAATAAGCACTCAAATGAAAGACGGAAAAATGGCGCATCTAACAATCAAAACACTTTACGTTGAAAGTCGTTTCTTGTATTTGTTATTTCTTATTTCCTATTTATTTGTATTTCTTTTTCGCCCCCGGAGACCGATTATTCTCGCTTTTCTACATCGACGGAATAAAACGCAGAGAATAGAATTACGGGAGCGGCTTCCCGGTAAATCATCGCTCTTTTCGTAATACATTCTGATTACAAGCGTGTACAAGTGCAACTCATATATATATATATATATATATATATATATATATATAAATTTCATATGTATATATATACATATGTAATATAAATATTAAATGTATATAAATATTATATATATATATATGTTGTGTGTGCGTGTATTATATATATTTGTTCGTGCGTGTACACATATTAATGCAAATGAGGTTTTATACATAAAAATGCATTCGAACTCATTACAAATTCCTAATATCTCTCTCTTTCTCCCTGGCTATCATTTTATCTCTCTTTATATATATACATATTCTCTCTCTCTCTCTCTCTCTCTCTCTCTCTCTCTCTCTGTATATATATATATATATATATATAAATGGTCACATTGACATATATTGTGCATGTGTGCACATATTAAATAAATATCAATAAAAAACGATGCAAAAAGTACATATTCAGAATTACGAATACATTATATATATATATATATATATATATATATATATATACTAGAAGTATACCTTCGCAGTATTAAAAAACAACCATGCTGGCTTTTTTCTTATTATTTTCGTTGAATTTACGCGATTGAAATAGGACACTAAAAATACTTTTAGTTCGGGTTAATTACTATTTTAGTAACATGAATTTTTTAGAGTGAAATAGGTTTCGACATTACTCATGAACAACTCATTTCTTTAACTTAAACCATGTTTGAGTAAAAAAAAACAATAGCTTATGGGTTTTAATGCAAAGTATGGGAGAAAGTGGAGGATGGAAACTAACTCCTAGTTGTCCTATCTTGCTCTAAGGCCAACCACCTCCCACTTACACAGACCAGCATGTCAGGAGTGATGACCTAATTAGCTCAGGTTTTAAAATATGAGAGGTTGTGTTAAATTAACTAAAAACAATTAGGATAGATTGAATATATATATATATATATATATATATATATATATATATATATATATATATATATATATATACGAGAAGAATACACTCTCAGGACGGGTTACATTTATTCTCTGAAAAGAAAACTTTTGCACTACTACATGTTCACGTCCACGCTCACTTCCGAATATTAAAATCAATAAATAATGGTACTAAACCTTATCTCTGATATCTTTCTACTTATTTTGATCAACATCTTTCACACGATTTTGATTAGAGGAAATATCGAACCTGTATGACCTGCAGAGTTCTTTATAATACATTGAAATGCACGGGATCTTGTTTAAATGATGTCTAATTACTATAGACGACATTTAATGGAAATCTGAAATATTTTACTCTGGCTATAACCTTTAAAATGCTCTAAAGACACCTAAAGTTTGAGAATATTGATGGAATAATTTCGAATGGTTACGTTTAAATTTCATAAAATTGGAGGTATCATCATTTTTACGAATGTATTTCACCTCCTTTGTGCCTTATTTGTATTAAACTAAATAAAAATAATTATAGCCTGTATCACCTTACTTTACGCCTAGCAGCTGTGTTCCCTAATTTACCATAGTAGAATACCCTTCTAAGACGAGTATACAAAGTAAATATTGCATTAGTTTTAGATTTCAATTTTATTTTCTTTGTTGTATAAAGCAATTGTTTTATATTTTAATCTTATTTTCTTTGTTGTATATATCATTAGTTGAAAATTTTAATTTTACTTCTTTGTTGTATATAGAATTAGTTTTAGATTTCAATTTTATATTCTTTGTTGTATATAGCAATAGTTTTATATTTTAATTTTATTTTCTTTGTTGTATATAGCATTAGTTTTAGATTTTGATTTTATTTTCTTTGTTGTATATAGCATTAGTTTTAATTTTTAATTTTATTTTCTTTGTTGTATATAGCATTAGTTTTACATTTTCATTTCTTTGTTGTATATAGCATTAGTTTTAGATTTTGATTTTATTTTCTTTGTTGTATATAGCATTAGTTTTTATTTTTAATTTTCTTTTCTTTGTTGTATATAGCATTAGTTTTAGATTTCAATTTCATTTTCTTTGTTGTATAAAGCAATAGTTTTACATTTTAATCTTATTTTCTTTGTCGTATATATCATTAGTTTTAGATTTTTAATTTATTTTCTTTGTTGTATATAGCATTAGTTGAAGATTTTAATTTTATTTTCTTTGTTGTATGTAGAATTAGTTTTTAATTTCAATTTTATTTTCTTTGTTGTATATAGAATTAGTTTTAAATCTTAATTTTATTTTCCTTGTTGTATATAGCATTAGTTTTAGATTTTAATTTTATTTTCTTTGTTGTATATAGCATTAGTTTTAAATTTTAATTTTATTTTTATTGTTGTATATAGCATTAGTTTTACATTTTAATTTTATTTTCTATGTTGTATATAGCATTAGTTTTAAATTTTAATTTTCTTTTCTTTGTTGTATATAGCATTAGTTTTAAATTTTAATTTTCTTTTCTTTGTTGTATATAGCATTAGTTTTAAATTTAAATTTTATTTAATTTGTTGTATATAGCATTAGTTTTAAATTTTAATTTTATTTTCTTTGTTGTATATAGAATTAGTTTTAGATTTCAATTTTAATTTCTTTGTTGTATATTGCATTAGTTTTAAATTTTAATTTTCTTTTCTTTGTTGTATATAGCATTAGTTTTAAATTTTTATTTTATTTTCTTTGTTGTATATAGCATTAGTTTTAAATTTTAATTTTATTTTCATCGTTCTATATAGCATTAGTTTTAAATTTTAATTTTATTTTCTTAGTTGTATGTAGAATTAGTTTTAGATTTCAATTCTATTTTCTTTGTTGTATATAGAATTAGTTTTAAATCTTAATTTGATTTTCTTTGTTGTATATAGCATTAGTTTTAGATTTCAATTTTATTTTCTTTGTTGTATATAGAATTAGTTTTAAATCTTAATTTTATTTTCTTTGTTGTATATAGCATTAGTTTTAAATTTTAATTTTTTTGGTGTATATAGAATTTGTTTTAAATTTTTATTTTATTTTCTTTGTTGTATATAGCATTAGTTTTAGATTTTGTTTTTTTCGTTGTATATAGTATTAGTTTGTGATTTCAATTTTATTTTCTTTGTTGTATATAGCATTAGTTTTAAATTTTAATTTTATTTTCTTTGTTGTATATAGCATTAGTTTTAAATTTTAATTTTATTTTCTTTGTTGTATATAGCATTAGTTTTAAATTTAAATTTTATTTAATTTGTTGTATATAGCATTAGTTTTAAATTTTAATTTTATTTTCTTTGTTGTATATAGAATTAGTTTTAGATTTCAATTTTAATTTCTTTGTTGTATATTGCATTAGTTTTAAATTTTAATTTTCTTTTCTTTGTTGTATATAGCATTAGTTTTAAATTTTTATTTTATTTTCTTTGTTGTATATAGCATTAGTTTTAAATTTTAATTTTATTTTCATCGTTCTATATAGCATTAGTTTTAAATTTTAATTTTATTTTCTTAGTTGTATGTAGAATTAGTTTTAGATTTCAATTCTATTTTCTTTGTTGTATATAGAATTAGTTTTAAATCTTAATTTTATTTTCTTTGTTGTATATAGCATTAGTTTTAATTTTTAATTTTATTTTCTTTGTTGTTATATAGCATTAGTTTTAAATCTTAATTTTATTTTCTTTGTTGTATATAGCATTAGTGTTAGATTTTAATTTTTTTGTTGTATATAGAATTTGTTTTAAATTTTTTTTTTTTTTTTGTTGTATATAGCATTAGTTTTAGATTTTGTTTTTTTCGTTGTATATAGTATTAGTTTGTGATTTCAATTTTATTTTCTTTGTGGTATATAGCATTAGTTTTTAATCTTAATTTTATTTTTTGTTGTATATAGCATTAGTTTTAAATTTAAATTTTATTTTCTTTGTTGTATATAGCAGTAGTTTTAAATTTTAATTTTATTTTTTTGTTGTATATAGCATTAGTTTTAAATTTAAATTTTATTTTCTTTGTTGTATATAGCATTAGTTTTATATTTTAATTTTATTTTCTTTGTTGTATATAGCATTAGTTTTAAATTATTATTTTATTTTATTAGTTGTATATAGCATTAGTTATATATTTCAATTTTATTTTCTTTGTAGTATATAGCATTAGTTTTAGATTTCAATTTTATTTTATTTATTGTATATAGTATTAGTTTTAAATTTTAATTTTATTTTCTTTGTTGTATATAGCATTTGTTTTAGATTTTGATTTTATTTTCTTTGTTTAAACAGATTTTTGGCCGTACAAAATGTATTTAGCGTTTACAAAAAAAGGAGTCATTTAAGCATCGGGGCAACACTACATGGCAAGGAGGGAGAGAGAAGACTTTTTTTTATTATTTAATAATCTAAAGATCATTCGACTAACAACTAAGTGTTAGAGAACGAAAATTAATAATAGTCACTAAACCCTAAATCCTAAGACTTGAAGCTCCTTTCGGCCGATACATTTTCAAAAGTGTACGTTGACAGATAACGATTAAAATAAATGATTTAATAACTAAACTAAGTTACTTTTAGAAGGAAAAACGAACGAATATCGCTCAAATTCCACGAACAATTGGAAAACGATTGCTGTAAACTAATGAAAAGAAGAATAAAAAAACGAAGCCATCTATACATATATAGATAAATAAATGTCTCTGTTTATGTGTGTGTGATGTTTGTGTGTTACCTAAAGAAAGAAAAGTTTTAAAATCTACATAAAGTCTTAGAGTGTATGTTAATGTAAAATTTACCGGAAAAGACAATGGAAGTGTTCCTGAATATCTAAGTACACTCCTAAGAAGGCCATAGGGCATAGCTCCCGTAAAACTTCAATTGTTTCTTCTTTCTATGAAATGTAAACCGTATGTACAAAGTTTTCTGAGGATGACAATGGAAGTGATTCCAAATCTCTAACAGGTCTACAAACATGATGAGCTATAGGGGCCCGAACCTTATTTAAAACTTCAAATATATCCTATTTGTTATTAAATATATATCATATGAACAGAATTCTCCGGGATATACAATGTAAGTTGTCCTGAATATCTACGTTTCGCTCAATTTGCTGAACTTCTACGTCTCCCAACCTTTAAGTCAGCGACGAAAGCCAGAACCCCTTTAAAACTTCAAATACGTATATTCTCATGAGTGTTATTTCAAAAGTCAACTCAAACGTCTGAATTGTTTAGTTGGGAAAATATCAGACTGAAAACATCGAATGTGCGGTTTCGATTCTACTGTTCGATCTTGAAAATAAAATTATATAAAATAATATATTTTTCTCACTTTTGCAATATGATGAGATGTAAGTTAAGAATTCTGGTATATTGAGTGCGTAACAACACTTCGTCTCTCTGTCTGTCTATCTCTGTTTTCTCTCTCATTTTTTGGCCAATTGTATATAATATATATATATGTATATATATATATATATATATATAAATATATAAATATATAGATACATTTATATATATATATAAATATTTATATATATATATATATAGATAGATAAATAGATAAATAGATAGATAGATAGATAGATAGATAGATAGATAGATAGATAGATAGATAGATAGATAGATAGTATACTAAACCTGAGTTAACTTACAGTCACAAAAATTACTGGTCATGGCCAGATAATATATATATATATATATATATATATATATATATATATAATGATTTTCTTAAGATCCAGTTCTTTCTTATAGAATTAGTTTTTGAAATGGCTCCGTTCGTAACATTCAACGATTAACGTATATTTGAATAGTTCAGTGGGTAAGATGAATGACAAAATTAAATTAACTGTTGAAGTAAACTCTCCTTAATATGATTCAGCATATGATCCTATCCAATACTCTAACCTAGGCAACACATGGTTACCTTGCTAGTATATATATATATATATATATATATATAGAGAGAGAGAGAGAGAGAGAGAGAGAGTTTGGGCATAGTTAATAGATGCAGATAACATTTTACGCCAGATAATTTTTTCTACTTATGCTTTAGGCACATTTTAAATTAATAATGTAATAGAAATATATAGGTTATGTGTTATAATATAAGTATATACATTTATATATGTATATATATACAGGGTGTTTCAAAAGTCTTGGGAACATTACAAATGCGTATATCTCATGAACTATTCCAGGTAGAAAAATGAAACTGGTGCCATTTTAAAGCTTGCTTAATCAAGTTTTTGGTCATACTAATGATTTTCGTGTTATCTTTCCAAGTGCAGTAATGGCGTTCACTAAACAAGACAAGGCATTTTGCGTCCTCCAATTTGCAAAGACTTAATCGTGACATGTGTTCAGCGTGCATTTCGCAGGAAATTTAAAAAAGAAGCCCCTGAAAGGAAATCCATTGTCAGATGGCATGCTAAATTTGTGAAAGATGGGTGTTTGTGCCCAAGTAAGCGAACAGGTCGCCCTTCAACTTCAGAAGATGCAGTTGAGCAAGTTCGGACAGCCTTTCAGCGGAGCCCCCGTAAATCAGTGAGAAGAGCCAGCAGGGAACTTCAGCTTGCTCTAGCTACTGTCTGGCGTGTCTTAAGGAAACGACTGCAAATGGTACCTTACAAGCTCAAGTTGGTCCAAAAGTTGAAGGACACTGATAAGCCACTTCGCCGTGACTTTTGCATTGCAATGCAAGAGAAGTTGGAAGATAACGGCTTTGATGACCGGCTTGTTTTTAGCGATGAGGCGACCTTCCATCTGAATGGCAAAATTAACAAGCATAACACTCGCATATGGGGTACTGAGAATCCTCATGAACTTCTTGAGCACGAGCGAGATTCACCAAAAGTGAACGTGTTTTGTGCAATTTCCAAGAAAGGTGTCTATGGACCGTTCTTCTTTGAAGAGGCAACTATCACTGGTGAATCCTATCTCAACATGCTGGAAGACTGGTTAATGGCTCAGTTGGAACAAGCAGAATCTGATGACTTCATTTTTCAACAAGATGGTGCACCACCACACTGGAGTCTTAGAGTAAGGCAGTTTCTTAACACAAGGCTGCCTGGTAGATGGATTGGGAGATCTGGGCGAGGTGATGACGTTCTCATGCCCTGGCCTCCTAGGTCTCCAGATCTTACCCCGTGTGACTTTTTCCTTTGGGGCTTTGTCAAGCAACAAGTCTATGTGCCGCCCCTTCCAAGAGATATTGACGAACTAAAGGCTCGAGTAACGGCAGTTGTGGGAACCATTGACGTTAAGATGCTGGAACGCGTTTGGCAGGAAATGGACTATCGACTAGATGTCTGCCGTATGACGAATGGTGCTCATATTGAGCAACTTTGAAGATTCCCCACAAAACTTGAAACTTTAACCTTTCCAACGGTACCAATTTCATTTTTCAACTCCTAATAGTTTTTGAGTTATTAAAAATCGTTATGTTCCCAAGACTTTTGAAACACCCTATATATATATATATATAAAGTTTATTTCGCTTATGAAATTTAAGTCGAGCACCATCGTGGATGTTAAACATAAACTGTCATCAGCTCTTAAGCACAATTCAGAATTAGGCTTCTGTCTGCTGCCCGCTTCTAGGCACATATGGATCTTAATTTCACTTAATCACGTAACAGTTTCAGGTGGCCGCGAGGATAGGGTGGCTGCTTGCAGATTCTAACCTGGCTCTGTGAACCGGGTCCGCGCCTCCTGAAAACGTTATATCCCCACACTGATGAGAGAAACATGTTTGAAACGCTTGCGTATGTAGGTTATAAACAATTCATTACTTATTAATGTATATATATGTATATATAGACATTTATATATACATATATGTATATATATATATACATATGTATATATATATATACATTAATATATGTATACATATGTATATATGTATATATATACACATTTACATATAGGTTCAATTCCATTGAGATTATTCTGCAAATATCTGAAGAAATAATAATCAAAAGAAATAATATCTGGTAAATAAAGAGACTTTGGCAACAAATGCCTGCCAAGCTCAAACAAATGGTATCAAAGTGATTGAGTACAACACCATTGATGTTAGCCAATCGTAAGCGTTATTTTAATTGCCGCTTCTAATTAATCCAATCGTGAATAATATTATACAAATTTCTTTCACGGAAATCGCTCTAGACATAGCATGAAGTCACTTGATGTGAAGAGCTAACAAAAACTAAAGATGATTATCGCAAAGTCGCAAAGACAGGAGATGCCTATTGGCGTTACTCTAGAACAGAATAAAGCAATAGATAAGAGGAAAACAGTTAGCAGGAAGAGAGTTCCACAAACCTGCAGTTCTTGGAAAGAAGCTACTGTGAATTAATAGAGACTACTGGACCAAAGAGTCAAACGATTTGAAAAAAAAGCCGGAAATAGATCAGAAAATTCTGAAAAATACATGCTATAATAGTATTTATAGAAAAGACTGAGACTAGCGACACATGCTATAATAGTATTTATAGAAAAGACTGAGACTAGCGACACATGCTATAATAGTATTTATAGAAAAGACTGAGACTAGCGACACATGCTATAATAGTATTTATAGAAAAGACTGAGACTAGCGACACATGCTATAATAGTATTTATAGAAAAGACTGAGACTAGCGACACATGCTATAATAGTATTTATAGAAAAGACTGAGACTAGCGACACATGCTATAATAGTATTTATAGAAAAGACTGAGACTAGCGACACATGCTATAATAGTATTTATAGAAAAGACTGAGACTAGCGACACATGCTATAATAGTATTTATAGAAAAGACTGAGACTAGCGACATATGCTATAATAGTATTTATAGAAAAGAGAGGGTGCACAGAATAAGTACTGGTTATTTGGCAGAATCTCATAGTAAAGAGTTCCTTTCGAATTTTACAATACAAAAAGCATAATTTTCTCATGGTGAAGATCTGCTTTTGGTTTGGCTAAGGGTTGTTTATCTCGCTTACCTCACGATCGTTTTCTCAAAATATTACTGCAAATGATTAATTTCCAGTAGAACGAAACCATTTTTTTAAATGATGCATTTCTATCCAGTTCATAAAGGTGGGCTCCCTCTACCGTGCTAGAAAAATACTCACACCTGATAGTATCCTATATCTCTACAAAGCCACCATCCTCCCATGCATGGAGTAGTGTTGCCACATCTGAGCTGGTGCATCATTCACTAGTCTCACCCTCTTAGACAAGGTCCCAAAAAGAGTCGCCAACTTAATAGATCTCTCACTATTCACCAAGCTCCAGTCCCTTCTCCTATCGCCGCAATGTTGCTTAGTTGTGCCTGTTTTACAAGTACTTCAATCGATTGTGCTCGGATGAACTTGCTGCTCTGGTACCCACACGACGCAAATTCACTAGACCAACCCGACAATCTGCCAAATCGCATCCATTCACTGTAGAAGTTCCCAGATGCCGAAGAGCTTTCTACTCCAAAAGCTTCTTTTTCTCGTGCTACTGGACTCTGGAACTCCCTCCCTGCTCCCTGTTTACCTGACGGTACTGACATGCAGAAATTTAAAACTAATGTAAACAGACATCTCGCTGCACATCTCCCGATTTAGGTTGACCCCTCCCCCCCCCAAAAAAAAAACTTTAACATTTTTTTTCAGTAGGCTCTTACATCTACAGTTGCGGCCTGCCTTGTTTGGGGTGAACTATGTAACAACAAAACAATCACAGAATGAAATGCGATCCAGAAAATTAGTTTCACTCTCATCAAGATGCACTCAAACATCGTATTGATTCGTGTACCCAACAGTTATAAAATGCTCATGAATGGGAAGATGTTGATATATTAAGTCATTCTGCTAGTTCACTTGTTACGTAATGTGGGTTATTTGAAATGAATGTCTTGATTTGGTCGTCATCTGTACAGGGTGCTAATCCGTAGCGTTCTTCCTAATTAAGGCTGAAACCTCCAGCTCTAAACATAGCGAACCACTTCAGTACAGTTGAGTCAGCTAAAGGATCCTCATTGTACACTGCACATATCTTTTGATTTTTGTTTTTGCGAGACATTTTCTCCTTTATGGAAATAGAAACACATCAAGTGCCTTAAATGGGTCTTAGAATCTTCCATTTTCAAAGGGCTCTAAATTTAACACAAGTTAAATAATTTTAAAGTTTCTTTCTCAAGAGATAGCTTGAAGCACCGAAAATGTAAGTATGCTATACCTGTCAATAATTTGACATATTCTAACATCTCGAAACATGGACTACTAAAAATGGGTACGAACTTTCCGGACAACCTGATATATGAAAGTCTATTACATAATATTGATATTGGGCACAAATTATGGGAGCGAAGGTTTTAAATGTCCACTGTTATTTGGAAATCGTATGAAAACCTATTGAACACTACGAAACATGCCATCATAGAACTACATTGTTAGATGTCGTTTCGATGTAGAAAATAATGGTAATATTTGGTGAACCCGTGCTGTTTTTATAATAAGCCTTCGTTTTTAAAATTGTCCATACATAATTTAGGAAGCTTCACTTTAAAAAATTATGAAGGTGTCATCACTTAGTTAGGCCCAAGAGCAACTCGAGGATAAGGGTTAGTGAGTGTCAGGTGGATGGTGAGATAACACTGTGATAATTGGTAAAATGGTAAAAATTGGGCAAAATTTGATTATTTAGAAGGACGGCTGAACAATAATTTGTTTACATTAGACTTGAAAACGACCATTTTGTAGTCAGCTTGTAAGCAGCCACAAAGTATTGTCTTCCACAGATAGGTACTTCTAAAAATTAAACTTTTCTCATGGGAGTTTCGATTAATTTTAGGCACAGAGACAGAACGGGAAATTATTGACAGTGGTTGTAGATAGACGCGTTTTTGTTGTGAATTTTTTACATGGAAGGGTGGCATAGATTGAACGTCAGTGGAGGACCTTCCATGAGAATAACGATAAAGTGTTAGAAATAGGTAGTAGTGAGGAGAACAAAACATCGCCCACTAGATTTCAAAGTCGGTGTTGTACTCTGTCAAGGCAGGAAAGGAAGGTCTGAGCAACACCTCTCAAGATGTGGCAACAGTACTCTATCTCAGGACTCACAGCTCTATTCCCTTCATTGACGATTCAAAGCATTCATCGTTATAGAAACCTTCTGTAAACGCAAACGTGAAAGGTTAATCAATGTGTGCACATATGTGGCTTAAAATCGATCGCAGTAATATCGTTGTATCTGTTCCATAATGGTGTGCTACTTCTGAAACAAAACAAAATATATTTTTTATAAAATATAATTATGCTTGTTTATTTATCTTTCATACTCTTTTCACCTCAGTTTATCATGGCGTGACTATCCGGCACGCCATTGTAAATAATAAACTACCACCCCGCCCAAAGCACACACACATACGTCGCGGCAAAACAAACAAGTCAGTGAGCATCCACAGTACGAAATTAAATTCCACCATACTGCCTTTAGATTTATTCACACAACAGTCAAACATTTCATGGTCTTGTATGTTGTGAATCAAAATATAGCCCCCCCCCCCAAAAAAAAGAACACCCACCCCGTCTCACAAAATAATTTTATTTATTGTAGATAAAAACAATTTGGATGAAAATAATCTTTCAGATCAATTTTTTTTTTGGGGGGGGGGGATGATTTTTGGTTTCTTTAATTTTCCGGGCAACGCCTGGACACAGGTTTCGCTAGTATTGAATGTTTTACCGTAAGTATTGTGCTTTAGAATTGAATACCCCCCCAAAGAGTTGATTTGTTGGTTAAACAATTAAGCCAAATGATTTTGCCTATTTACTTGCCTCGACCGGAAGTCAAAATTAGACGCTGTGTCTGTTTTTTTTATGAGATATCTAGCTCTTCAAAAAGGGGCATTGCGTCTTTCACCAAAATGAAAATTACCCCCGTCGAGAATAATTTCACCTTTACTGAGTGATGACAGAACAGATATTACACGTTCATGCTAACACTCTGTTAGTAAATCGAGTTAAGTAATTCACAGCGATACGATAAAAAAAAGGGAGAGAGAGAGAGCGAGTGAACTTTTACCCCCCTCGTTTTGAATTACACTCTCATTTCTATGCTCCCCTCTCTCTCTCTCTCTCTCTCTCTCTCTTCCCCCCTCTCTCTCTCAAATGATCCCCTTGCCTTCATGTCTCTCACCCCTTCTTTCTCTGTGTGGCTTTTCATCTCACTCACTCTCTCTTTCTTCTGTCTTGCGATTCTTCCCATTTCTCTCCAGGTCTCTTCCCCCACTCTTCCCTTTTCCCCCTGTTCCTTTAACCTTTAACCCTTTCTGCTGCATTCCTTATACTATATTTTCTATTTTACTGCCCCCCCCCGGGACGACTTGAAATGACAGAAGCTCGATTTTTACATGAGGTGTTGAAGAGGTCGCATAGTTACTCTCTCTCTCTCTCTCTCTTTTTGTCCCTCTCTTCCCCTTTCTCTCTTCCACTCTCTCCTATAGCAAATCGAGTTATACAATTCGTAGCGACCAAGTAAAGGAAAAAAATAGGAGATAGGCAATAGATAGTGTGAGAAATAGAGAACATAGATAAGAGTAAGAAAGCATTGTGTATGATAGAGAGAACAGGGCAGCTCCACATTGTGACTACTCGCGTATAATCTACCACTTTCGCCCTCCATATCTCTTCCGCTTATATTATTTATCTTTTTTAACTCACCCTCTGTCTTTCTCTTCTTTGATCTGCATTTCCTACTATATCTCTCTAGTTTACTTATCGTTATAGTCTTCCGTCTAGCTCTCATTTCTTATTCTCTCTCCTTTCTTATTCTCTCCTTTGTTATTCTCTCCTTTCTTATTCTCTCTCCTTTCTTATTCTTTCTCCTTCCTTATGCTCTCCTTCCTTATTCTCTCCTTTCTTATTTTCTCTCCTTTCTTATTTTCTCTCCTTTCTTATTCTCTCCTTTCTTATTATCTTTCGTTTCTTATTCTCTCCTTTCTTATTCTCTCCTTTCTTATTCTCTCCTTTCTAATTCTCTCCTTTCTTATTCTTTCCTTTCTTATTCACTCTCCTTTCTTATTCTCTCCTTTCTAATTCTATCCTTTCTTATTCTCTTCTTTCTTATTCTCTATCCTTTCTTATTCTCTCCTTTCTTATTTTCTCTACTTTCTTATTCACCCCTTTCTTATTCTCTCCTTTCTAATTCTCTCTCGTTTCTTATTCTCTCTATTTTCTTATTCTCTCCTTTCTCATTCTTTCCTTTCTTATTCACTCTCCTTTCTTATTCTCTCCTTTCTAATTCTATCCTTTCTTATTCTCTCCTTTCTTATTCTCTCTCCTTTCGTTTATTGGTCCTTTCTTCTCTAACCTTTCTTATTCTCTCTCCTTTCTTATTCTTTCCTCTTTTCTCATTCCATCCTTTATTATTCTCTCCTTTCATATTATCTCTCCTTTCGTTTATTTCTCTTTTCTTATTCCCTCTCCTTTCGTTTATTGGTCCTTTCTTCTCTCTCCTTTCTTAATCTCTCTCATTTCTTATTCTCTCTCCTTTCTTATTCCACCCTTTCTTATTCTCCCCTTTAAGATTCTCTCTCCTTTCGTTTATTTCTCCTTTCTTATTCTCTCTCCTCTCGTTTATTTCTCCTTTCTTATACTCTCTCCTTTCTTATTCTCTCTCCTTCTTTATGATCTCCTTCCTTATTCTCCCCTTTCTTATTTTCTCTTCTTTCTTATTTTCTCTCCATTCTTATTCTCTCCTTTCTAATTCTTTCCTTTCTTATTCTCTCCTTTCTTATTCACTCCCCTTTCTTATTCTCTCCTTTCTAATGCTATCCTTTCATATCCTCTCCTTTCTTATTCTCTCTCCTTTTTTATTCTTTCCTTTCTTATTTTCTTTCCTTTCTTATTCACCCCTTTCTTATTCTCTTTTTTCTAATTCTCTCTCGTTTCTTATTCGCTCTCCTTTCTTATTCTATCTCCTTTCTAATTCTCTCCTTTCTTATTCGCTCTCTTTTCTTATTCTTACTCTTTTCTTTTTTACTCCTTTCTTATTCTGCCTCCTTTCTTACTGTCTCATTTCTTTTTCTCTCCTTACTTATTCGCTCTCATTCTTATTCTCTCTCTTTTCTTATTCACTCCTTTCTTATTCACTCCTTTCTTATTCTCTCCTTTTTTACTCGCTCTCCTTCCTTATTCTCTCTCCTTTCGTTTATTGGTCCTTTCTTATTTCTCCTTTCTTATTCTCTGTCCTGTCTTATTCTTTCCTCTTTTCTTATTCCATATTTTATTATTCTCTCCTTTCATATTCTCTCTCCCTCCTTTAAATTTCTCCTTTCTTATTTTCTCTTCTTTCGTTTATTGGTCCTTTCTTCTCTCTCCTTTCTTATTCTCTTATTTCTTATTCTCTCTATTTTCGTTCATTTCTCCTTTCTTATTCTCTCCTTTCTTATTCTCTCTCCTTTCGTTTATTTCTCCTTTCTTATTCTCTCTCCTGTCGTTTATTGGTCCTTTCTTCTCTCTCCTGTCTTATGCTCTTATGTCTTATTCTCTCTCCTTTCGTTTATTCCTCCTTTCTTATTCTCTCTCCTTTCGTTTATTGGTCCTTTCTTCTATCCCTTTTCTTATTCCCTCTCCTTTCTTATTCTCTCTCCTTTCTTATTCTCTCCTTTCTTATTCCTTCTCCTTTCTTATACTCTCCTTTCTTATTCTCTCTCCTTTCTTATTCTAACCTTTCTTATTCTCACATTTCGTATTCCTTCCTGTCTTATTCTCTCTCCTTTCTCATTCTCTCATTTCTTATACTCTCATTTCTTATTCTCTCACCTTTCTTATTCTTTCACCTTACTTATTCTCTTTCTTTTCTTATTCTCTAATTTCTTATTCTCTCTATTCTTATTCTGTCTCCTTTTTTATTCTCTTCTTTCTTATTCTCTCATTTCTTATTCTCCCATTTCTCATTCTCTCATTTCTTATATTCTCATTTCTTATTTTTTCTCCTTTCTTATTCTCTCATTTCTTATTTTCTCTTTTCTAATTCTCTTCTTTCTTATTTTCTCCTTTCTTATTCTCTCTCTTTTCGTTTATCTCTCTTTTCTTCTGTCTCCTTTCTTATTATCTTCTTTCCTATTCTCTCTCCTTTCGTTTATCTCTCTTTTCCTCTGTCTCTTTTCTTATTTTCTCTTCTTTTTTAATATCTCCTTTGTTATTCTCTCCTTTCTTAATCTCTCTCCTTTCTTATTTTTCTGTGCGTTTCCATCCCTTTCTCATCTCTCTCTCTCTTTATTTTCGTGCCCCCTCTCTCTCTCTATCTCTCTATTTCTATCTCTCTCTTCTTATCCTATTTTAAATATAATTAAAACTTGCTGAAAACAAAAGGTCTGTATTTTTATTTTGAATAATTTCTTATCCAAAGATAAGTAAATAAATCAGTATTTTTTTTTCGAAAAATTGAAATATGAATTTTTCTCCTCATCATACTACCGTCGTATCGCATATATTAAAAAAGAATCCATTTTTACTTCATATTTTATTTTCATTTAAAAAGAATTTACCAACAAGTATTTACTATAAAGTTTTACATTCTATTGATTGTTGCATGTTGTTGGGAATTCGGAATAGCGACACACTAGCTCAAAGTCGAAGGTTTTTTAGAGTGCCAAATTTGTTTCATATTAACATTCTATAGCTTAATTCTCTCTTACACTAATCTCTCCAGAGTTTAGTATATATATACATATATATATATATATATATATATATATATATTTATATATATATATATATATATATATATATATATATATATATATATATATATATATATATATATATATTAATATATATATATATATTTATATATATATATATTTATATATATATATATATATATATATAAATTAATATATATATATATATATAAATTAATATATATATATATATAAATTAATATATATATACATATATAAATTAATATATATATATAAATTAATATATATATATATATAAATTAATATATATATATAGATAAATTAATATATATATATATATATACATATTAATTTATATATATATATATATAGAGAGAGAGAGAGAGAGATAAATTAATATATATATATATATATATATATAAATTAATATATATATCTATATATATATATAAATTAATATATATATATATGTATATATATATATAAATTAATATATATATATATATATATATATAAATTAATATATATATATATAAATTAATATATATATATATATAAATTAATATATATATATAAATTAATATATATATATATAAATTAATATATATATATATATATATATATATATATATATATATATATATATATATATGTACATTATATTGTCTCTCTCCCTTCCGCCCTTAATATCTCCATACCATTTGTATTTCCTATGTTTTTATTTGGGGTGGGCAACATCGTATAACACATGTCGCACCTCATTAATAATCCGGGTAAGAAGGAAAGGCACTTTAATTTGATCCACAGCATCTTCGGTATTTTGGATGAGCAGCTCACACCTGGTGCAGTAATTGTGTACACGTATTTTCATAATAGTGGAATCTATTTTTCATCGACGCATATTCAATGAAATCCATTGCGCAATATATATATATATATATATATATATATATCATACACGATTTATTGTGGTTAGATAAATCTTCGCCGCTTGCTCTGAATACTCGCCGACTTGGTATTTACAAAGTTAAATTCCTCCTAAAATTCTAAGCTGATTTCTGGTGGCCAACTGGAACCTCTCTTGACTGCGAATGGTCGGTTCGCGCCCGTCAACCGTCGGGAATTAGCTTCCTGCACTGAAAATGGCGTAAGCATGTAACATCGATGTATGTAGGTAATAAATAATTAATATTTATTTATATATATATATATATATATATATATATATATATATATATATATATATATATATATATATATATATATATATATATAGGAGAGTTTACCAATATTTTTCTTCTAGAAATGATTCATCACAACGAGAAAATCTGTTATTTTATTATTTATTTATTTTGTGAACTTATCGTTCCAAACACGCGTTTCGCTTCCTAGTAAGATGCTTGCTAGTCAGTTGATCAGGGGCAATACAAAACCTAAGATATTGACTTCAACAACTGACAATACCCCACAGGGGATCGACTTAGTTGAACTTACTCAAGAAGGAAAAACTTTCCTTATTTTCTTTCTTAAGTGTCTTCAACTAGGTCAATTTGCGAAGACAAAAGGGGGCATTATGGTGCAGATAGTAATATAGCAAAAGTTTGCTATCTGCACCATAGCGTCCCCTTTTTTCTTCGAAAATGGCTACTCAATACTGCTACCATTCTCCCTCTCGGCCATTTATTTCTTTATCCCCAACCTTTTCTGTTTTTTATTCTTCAATTTTTCAACGTGAAGTGGAACTAAGTAATATTTATTTATTATAAATATAACATTACCGAAATTTATCCTCTGACAGGAAAAGTTTCATCTTTGAAAAACCATGGTTTAAGGATTAATGTAACTCCTTGCATCTGAACTTTCGATGTAATCAATTTTATGTAATTTTATACAATTTTTATCTTCATATTTCCTTCTAAAAGTTGATTGCTCTACTCAACGTATTGAGCTTTACATTATCAGGATAGATCACTTTACGATACTTCACTTATCGTTAATTCTATTATAATTATATATATATATATATATATATATATATATATATATATATATATATATATAACGTGAGTTGAGATCAACAAAATTTGAACATTGTTCCAAAGAGTTAAAAACCAACGAATTATATGACGTACGATCGTTTCCAAGACAAAGGAGTGGATTCTAGGATTTAATGTGATCCACTTGTGACCTCTCCCCCCCAATTTTGTTTTTCCCCTAAACTTGTCACTGGTTTTCTTTACATTATTTTAGGTTTTTAATCGTAGTGCATGAATTATTTCCACGTATTTACTCTGATGAGTGTGGACGAAAGCCGACTTAGTAGATTTATGTATTGATATTTATTTCCTCTCGCTTTTACACTTTTCAATGTACTTCCAAACAAGTAAATGTCACAAACGTCTATATCCGTTGCCCTAATAAAAGTTTGTACTACTAGAAATGTATTTAAATATATATATATATATATATATATATATATGTATATATATATATACATGTATATATATATATATATATATATATATATATATATATATATATATATATATATATATATATTTGTGTTATAATGGGATAATTCCAGGAGGAAATCTGGGTATGAGAGCTCAATGTAGTAAACAGAGCAAGAATAACATAAAATATAATAACACGAAATCACATAATTGCCGATGCAATAATTTATTTCAACCGTGCGGTTTTTTCAAGCATCACTCAGACAATTACATTTTTGAGACTGATAGAAAATTGAATTTCCCTACGACAATTTAAACACAACTAGAGAGAGTGGTGGTAGCAAGCAATTTGATACATCTTTTATAGAGAGGGGGAAATTTAAAACTTATATTTAACTATGGCGGTCGAAGGGGAGGGATCTTTAAGTTAATCAACTAAAAACTGCCGTGTCAAAATTATGACACATACGACTTGATGATATCATACATATAGACAACTTTACTCACGCGCATACACAAAACTAAATACGCACACGTCCTATGCGCACGCACATACATAGTCTCACTCGCACATTTCCATAACTAAGCATAATCACATACACAACTTTTATTCATACATCTCTAGCCGAGACGAAATGCGTCCGGCGAAACTCGTGTTCTCAAACTCGGTAGGAGAAAAGAAAGAAAGAAACAAGAGAAGAAATAGACAAACCGCGTGTCATAGATTCCCAGTCCGTCTGGATTCCAAGAAAGAGAATCTAATTGAAATAAAATTATACGCACATACATATATGTATACATACAAATCCATACGTACACACACATACATATATATACACACACACACCTACATATAAGCATATATATACATACACATACATATACGATGGAGCGCTAGAGAAAAGCGGATATAATGAAAAACTCAAATATACTAAGAAAGAAAATAAAAATAAATCCAGGAATAGAAGCCGAAAAATAATATGGTTCAATCCTCCCTACTGCCAACTATCTAACATCAACATCGGGAGAGTATTCTTGAACCTGGTAGATAAACATTTTAGCATAAATAATCCACTTAGGAAGATATTTAATAGAAAAACCATTAAAATCAGTTACTCTTGCACCAAGAAGATGGACAGAATTATCAGCACCCATAATCGTAAATTACTAAACAATTATAGTAAGAATAAGGTTACAGTAGATAAATGTAATTGCCAAGTGAAAAATAACTGCCCACTGGACGGTAACTGTAAAGTTGAGTGTGTGGTTTATAAGGCCACTATCCATCCGGAAGATAACAACAGGGATAAAAAGGTTTACATCGGCATCGCCGCGGGAAACTGGAAACAACGTTTCTATGACCACAAACACTCTTTCAATAATCCAGAACTCAAGAACAAAACGGAGTTAGCTAAACAATGGTGGCATCTGAAAAATGATAACAGGTCCCTGGTGGTTTCGTGGTCAATCTTATGTTTTTCGGATATTCCAGATGGATTTAGGCAAAGATGCAACTTATGTCTAGAGGAAAAAATAAGAATCCTAAAATATGATCGAAATAATCTCTTAAATAAACGAGATGAACTTATGGCAAGGTGCAGACATAAATATAAATTTAAAATAACCAATGACTAGTAATCAGATGGATCTCTAGACTTATAACGGTGAAGATACCGAATTGAATAACATTATTTACGGTAACCCCCCCCCTAAATATTTATAATAATATCTGTTATAGACACAGAATTACCGACTTGGTGATATATAGTATTTGTGTGTATGCGTATATAATGGTATTTTGAAATATTTATTTATTCAGATTATTTACTTAAAATAAGATAGTGGTAAGAAAATGTTTCTGCAGGTAATACACTAGCTATTGAATTAATATAAGTATAAATGTCAAATATTACCACTAGACATTATTAGACTTGAATTAGGGTTTAACTATAGATTATCAAATTAATCTAAAATATAAATAAGGTAAGACTAATTTTTAGAACTCATATTGTATCAGTAAGAATATAGAGTGTTATGTAAATATTGTGTGTAGGTGTGTGGATATATATGTACGTGTGTGTATGTATATATATGTGTATATATGCGTATATGTATATGTATGTGTGTGTATGTATAGGTATGTATATGTTTACATGTGTGAGTAACTACATACGTTGTCATTTGGTCAATATTTCAAATAGATTCAGGGATATATATATGTATGTGTGTATGTATATATATATATATATATATATATATATATATATATATATATATATGTATATGTATGTGTATGTATATATATGCTTATATGTAGGTGTGTGTGTGTATATATATGTATGTGTGTGTACGTATGGATTTGTATGTATACATATATGTATGTGCGTATAATTTTATTTCAATTAGATTCTCTTTCTTGGAATCCAGACGGACTGGGAATCTATGACACGCGGTTTGTCTATTTCTTCTCTTGTTTCTTTCTTTCTTTTCTCCTACCGAGTTTGAGAACACGAGTTTCGCCGGACGCATTTCGTCTCGGCTAGAGATGTATGAATAAAAGTTGTGTATGTGATTATGCTTAGTTATGGTAATGTGCGAGTGAGATTATGTATGTGCGTGCGCATAGGACGTGTGCGTATTTAGTTTTGTGTATGCGCGTGAGTAAAGTTGTCTATATGTATGATATCATCAAGTCGTATGTGTCATAATTTTGACACGGCAGTTTTTAGTTGATTAACTTAAAGATCCCTCCCCTTCGACCGCCATAGTTAAATATAAGTTTTAAATTTCCCCCTCTCTATAAAAGATGTATCAAATTGCTTGCTACCACCACTCTCTCTAGTTGTGTTTAAATTGTCGTAGGGAAATTCAATTTTCTATCAGTCTCAAAAATGTAATTGTCTGAGTGATGCTTGAAAAAACCGCACGGTTGAAATAAATTATTGCATCGACAATTATGTGATTTCGTGTTATTATATTTTATGTTATATATATATATATATAAAGTGAGTTAAGATCAACACAATTTGAATATTGTTCCAAGAATGCAAAACCAACGAATTATATTATTTACGATCGTCTCCAAGACAATTTAGTAATGTTTTATTCTGTATTATTCTTCTGAAGACTCCAAACCGTATCTTAATCAGCACCATTTAAAACATAACAGACAGAAGTCTCTCAAGAAAACATCAGGTTCTAGTACTATCTGAAAAGCACATATATTCAGACAATACTGGAGACATGACCTCTCATCATATAACCACATAGTTTTCCATCAGTCAGCTTAAAAATATATAGCAGCGAAAGAACTATATATATATATATATATATATATATATATATATATATATATATATATATATATGTATTTATAAATTTCAAGATGAGATGAATTATATGCACATTTAGGTTGTATACATAATAGTCTATTTCGACCTTATCTTGGTCTCTTCAGATGTACCTTCAACCACGATCCACATATATATATATACACACATATATATATATGTATTTATATATATATATATATATATATATATATATATATATGTGTGTGTGTGTATGTGTGTGTGTGTGTGATTCTTACAGGTTTGAGAAATTTGTTAGCCCAGTCGAGCAAACTGGGCAGTATATCATATGTATAAATTCTAATTAATTGCAATATGTTGGTACGTTCAATATCAAAGAAACCAAAATGAACTGCATATAGCTCCAACTTATTGCTCCAACTTATTGCTCCAACTTATTGCTCCAACTTATTGCTCTCATCATGCAGCAAAGTAACAGTTTCAGTGTGTCGGGAGGCGCGAACCCGGTTCACAGAGTCAGCCTATAATCTGCAATCAGTTGCCATATCTACTCGACCAACGGAAACTGTGACGTAATTAAGGGAAATTAAGATCTATATGTACCTAGAAACAGGTACAGATAGAAAACTAGTCCAGAGTGTTCTTCGAACGTATTCGGAAATTGGCATTAGAACTTTTTGTACAGTTTATTTCTAACATCCCTGAAGGTTCTCAACTATAATTTTTAATGGGGACTTTATTTTGAGTATGATTTTAAAGGTTTAATTATTTTAATATTATTATTATATTTTTAGTATAGTTTTACATTTTTAATTATTTTCATATGATTATTATTATATTTTAGTATGATTTTAAATGTTAAATGATGTTCATATGAATAATATTAAATTTTTAGTATGATTTTAAATGTTAAATTATTTTCATATGATTATTATTATATTTTAGTATGATTTTAAATGTTAAATTATTTTCATATGATTAATATTATATTTTAGTATGATTTTAAATGTTAAATTATTTTCATATGATTATTATTATATTTTAGGATAATTTTAAATGTTAAATTATTTTCATATGAATATTATTATATTTTTAGTATGATTTTAAATCTTAAATTATTTTCATATGATTAATATTATATTTTAGTATGATTTTAAATGTTAAATTATTTTCATATGATTATTATTATATTTTAGTATGATTTTAAATGTTAAATTATTTTCATATGATTATTATTATATTTTTAATATGATTTTAAAAGTTAAATTATATATATATATATATAAATATTAATAATTAATATATTCATAATTAACATTATCAAATTCTTAGCCATTATGTAGTTATGCGTTTGAATTGTATGCACTTTCTTTAACGTCATCAATTTTTTAACGGTTTAAACAGTCAAACTTTTTAATCTCTCATATGTGTAGAACGCTATCACGCTCTCATGTACATTTCAACTTTACAGACGCTTTTTCAAGTTATAAACTACTTGCCGTTATAATTCAAAAATGAGCACAACAGTAAAGTCATAATTTGTAAAGACACTAAAACTAATACCGCCTGAGGATGAGTTGACGATTCAAATCGAAAGTACTTGCAAAAAAGAAAAAAGAATGGAACAAGAAACCCATGGATCATATTTACATCAATTTGACCGAAACATTAGATGGACAATTCGGAAAATTGAAAAAATAAAAAAAAGTCGCATCAAACAAAACCACTCTGTGTTATTTAATAATGTTTGCCTTAATGAAAATATGCTGCCTAAATACACACAATATATATATATTGTTACACCGGCCGTTCTTACACAGGAGAAACTACACCGGTTGTCACTATAAATAGTGTGAATCACCAGAAGACAAAGCACAGTCTTGTAACTGTCTAGCCAAGAGCTAGTCAGTTTCTTACTTTGTTAATACACTTGTTAAACGAACCCCCGACTTGACCTCCTTTATTTATTATTTACTGTGGGACAACTTCACAACATATATATATATATATATATATATATATATATATATATATATATATATATATATATATATATATATATATATATATATATATATATATATATACGTTTAGGGGTGTTTGTTCAATTTATTATTTCGTAACATGTTTGTGGTAATACAATTTACGTAACAAAAATACATATTATAATATATTCGCTCCCCAATCATTGTACATAATCAGCTTTCCTGTGGAAAGAATGGTTTCCATGTAAAAACAAAATGCATCTGTCAACCCAACATGTAAAATACATACGAATATAAGAAATATACATATCAGGATACACATTTATTAGATAACTACCTTAGCTGGCTTGGAATAACCTTTATCTTATTCTCTCCCTTTTATATTTCGTCTTCTCCGCCCTATTTTATTCTCTTTCTTTGTAACCCTTTCTCTCTTTATGTATATATATGGCGACTTATATATTTTATAGCTCTACGTATGCTTGTATATAAATGTCAATGAATATATTTATATACGCCTATATATGTATATATATATATATATATATATATATATATATGTAATATGTATATGTATATATATATATATATATATATATATATATATATATATATCACATGTATTACCATATTTATATGCAGATGTACATATCAAAGGAAATGTTGGTATGTGCATCTGCATATAAATATGATATATGATATATATATATATATATATATATATATATATATTGCGACATCTATTTTATTTATGCACATTTATTTACATATATTTGTATATTATATATATATATATATATATATATATATTAGTTAATATATCTATATATTCATATTCACGCACATATATATCCATCAGCCACGTCGTATTATGTAACACAAATAGTAAAATAAAGAGAAATAAAACTAAATGCGTTGCTAATGGATAAGAGTTTTAAGTGTTACATAAATTATACTATTAGAAACGTGTGAAATGAATTTGAAAAGTTAAATATGATATTTAAATATTGTAAGCGATTAACGCCATGTTAACTCCGAAGACAGCCCTGTGTTGGTTATAAGCCATTCTAGAAGAAGTATTTTGAATAGATAATTACACTGCCTAGAAAGTGGGAATAGTTGACGGAAGCGCTTTGTAATTTAGATAAACATGTATAGTAGGTAACAGCTGAGAGTACTCGGGAAAAAATGAAATAGTAACGGTAGTTAGTTCAAATAATCAGCCTATTAAAACGATCTCTGTTGGAGTGGGTGGCAGTGGGGGTACATGTTAGTTTAAATGTAAATTATTTTGCTATTAGTATTATTTTATTTTAGTAAGATTTAAAATGTTAAATTATTTTCATATGATTATTATTATAACTTTACTGTGATTTTAAATATTAAATTAATTGGATATGATTACTATTTTATTTTAGTATGATTTTAAATGTAAAATTGTTTTCATATGATTATTATCATAGTTAAGTATAATTTTAAATGTTAAATTATTTTAATATCATTATTATTATAATTTTACTATGATTTAAAATATTCAATTAATTGGATATGATTACTATTTTATTTTAGTATGATTTTAAATGTTAAATTGTTTTAATATGATTATTATCATATTTTAGTATAATTTTAAATGTTACATTATTTTCATATGATTATTATTATAATTTTAGTATGATTTTAAATATTAAATTAATTGGATATGATTGCTATTTTATTTTAGTATGATTTTAAATGTTAAATTGTTTTAATATGATTATTATCATATTTTAGTATAATTTTAAATGTTAAATGTTTTCATATGATTATTATTATAATGTTACTATAATTTAAAATATTCAATTAATTAGATATGATTACTATTTTATTTTAGTATGATTTTAAATGTTAAATTGTTTTAATATGATTATTATCATATTTTAGTATAATTTTAAATGTTACATTATTTTCATATGATTATTATTATAATTTTACTATGATTTTAAATATTAAATTAATTGGATATGATTACTATATTATTTTAGTATGACTTAAAATGTTAAATCATTTTCATATGATTATTATTTTATTTTAGTATGATTTTAAATGTTAAATTATTTTCATGTGATTATTATCATATTTTAGTTTAATTTTAAATGTTAAATTATTTTCATATGATTATTATCATAATTTTAGTATGATTTTATATGTTGAATTATTTGCATATGATTATTATCATATTAAAGTATGATTTTAAATGTTAAATTATTTTCATATGATTACGATTTTTATCTTAGTATGATTTAAATTATTAAATGTTTTTTTATATGATTAGTATTATAATTTTACTATAATTTTAACTGTTAAATTATTTTCATATGATTATTATTATATTTTAGTATGATTTTTAATCTTAAATTATTTACATATTATTATTATTATATTTTTATAGGATTTTAAATGTTAAATTATTTTAATATGATTATTATTATATTTTTAGTATGATTTCAAAGGTTAAATTATTTTCATATACTAATTGTTATAATTTTAGTGCGATTTTAGATGTTAAATTAAGTATTATACTACACTTTAGTATTTTTATTAATAATTGAATCAAATTGTTATAAAACTTAAAAATAAAATATGAAGAAACTTAAATTTTCAATTTGTTTTTGAAAATGGTTACTACGAATCTCTATTTAAGTAACGTACATTATGAAGAGATAATTAATAGATCAATAAGCTTCTATTTGCCGCAAAGGATAAATTTTATTTTCAAAAACAAAGACATAATGCAAAAAAATCGAATTTACCAAAAATATTGAAAGATTATTAATTGGCACATCATCAATAAACTAGCTTGTAAAACACGGTTTGTATTGAAAATTGCGAACCCACAAAAATAAAATTCATTAGATTATGAACTTGGAATAGTACAGAAGAAATCATTATAGGTTATAATTATGAGCCAAGTTATTACTTTTATTATTGTGAAAATAAACTCTTTACTTGAAGCATTGCAGAATGGAATCAAGGGAGGCGCGAGAGCGCTCTATCCCTTAATAGACTTCAAAAACGGTCTATGCTAGAAATCTCATTTCTTTGATCAGTCATAACTCAAAAAACAATAAACCAAATTATTTAAAACTTTGCACAATATTTTCATTTGATAGGTTCTATAAGTGTGTATAATTTCAGCATCATTAGTCAAGGCAACCCAGAGATCCAGAAAGGCCTGGAGTGATTTTGTGTTATCTGTGTGTACGTACGTACGTGTGTGCCACCCTGTATCTCATCAACTATTTGATGGATTCAGCTGATTTGGGGCAGAGATAGGGGTTCTAGGGTCTAGTTGATGGCATTTTAATTTCAGTTTACCATATACCTTAGTTTTCCAGAAAAATCAAAAAAACCTTTAAAATTACCATTGTCTTGAGGCATAGCCTTTACAAAAATAGTGACATTCTATGATAAATGCCAGTATACTGAAATCATATGCCCTTAATAGGGTTAAGATGAAAATTCATATACACTAAATGTACAAAAGCATAGAAATTCCCAAATGTTTACACTTTTATTGCCATTAAGGGTATGACTATATACCAACCAAACCATTTCATTATCATATCACTACAGTATAAATATCTATACATGAGTGGATGAAGTGTGTGAAGTGCGCTGAAGTAAAATTCCTACCAGTAAAATACATAGCCCTGTTGTGCTTGCATACCCTTAATGACAATAAAAGTGTAAATATTTGGGAATTTCCTTGCTTTTGTACATTTAGTGTATATGAATTTTCATCTTAACCCTATTAAGGGCATATGATTTCAGTATACTGGCATTTATCATGGAATAACATTTTGAATTAAAATATTTATATTCATAAAATATTGAAATATTATAAACTTGGAATTAAATGAATGATAATGAATTTTAAGCATAATAAATGTAAATAATCAACTTTTAAAGTAATTAAAGGCAAATATTTCCTTTTAAAACTTCATTATATATTTTTTATCAAAATAAGGTTTTAGGTCATACTATTATAAGATTTGTTGTTATATTGATAACGTTTTAAGAAATTCGATACTATTATAGGTATAATTCCGATTTACATCATTTAATATTATGTAATACTTTAAGATTAACATTTAACGATATGTACATTTGAACAAAGTGATTGTATCTTTTGTTATTACAGTAAGGTACAGATAATCAATCACCAGCTAATTAGCAATGGCTATTAATTCATTTTCAGTTCTTATGTCATAGATTTTCTGTAAAAACGGTCTAAAGTTGCAAAACGCGTACAAAAACGAAGTGATTAATCTTTTTTTATGTTAGAAAATATTAATTGATTCTCTCCCAACTTTTAAACAGTGATCTAACGTATGTTTCGAGTTCCATTATATATTTCGAGGTAATACCTCTTTATAAAATTTAGGTGTTTCAAATTACCTGAAACTCGTATGAATCAATACTCTGAAGGATGTGAGCTGTACGTATTGCTCAAAACTTCATATATATATATATATATATATATATATATATATATATATATATATATATATATATATATATATATATATATATATATATATATATATGATTCCGCAAAGATAAATTGTATATGGATGTAGATAATATAACATTCTTCATCATTAAACTGATTACACACACATATATATATATATATATATATATATATATATATCATTTCATGTAACCGCACATCAGATACACTCAGCATCATAGAACGCGGAAGCCTCTCTCTTGCTTAATTGCCATGAAAATATTTTCGTAATTACTATATATATATATATATATATATATATATATATGATATTTTTATGAATAAATATTAATTATTTATTAACTACAGCCATCGATTGTTCATGCTTACGCAATCTTCAGTGCAGAAAGTTATATTATATATAAATATATATATATATAGAGAGAGAGGGAACAAGAGAAAGAGAGAAATAGAGAGGGAGATATAGTGTGCAGTGTATAGGTTTCTAATGCGGCTGCATTTCCTTAGATGTAATTTTGAGAATATAACACATTTCTCGATAAATCTCTGCACTGATATATAAGTTACGCAACAAATAAAACATTCATGTACTTTTTATAAAGTACTAAACTTCCAATAGTTAAGTGGAAAAAAATTGAGCCGGATCAGATTTTTAATTTACAAATTACAATTATTTAAATGAAGTTAGTGTTGGATATTTTCTAAAAACAATGGAAACATCTGAATTTCGTGTATTTATAAAAGATCGCTTTATGACTGCGAAAAATACTATTTAAGCAAAGCAATAACTTAAGAAGTATTACTAAATGTCTACTCCGTCAGTAAAACGATTAAGAGGTTACGGGCGGCTGGGCCTTTTGGCCAATATCAAAGTGTATAAGGGAGGGCCTGTGGACGAGTGGTTATAGCACTTGTCTTTGGGCTGGACGACCCGGGTTCGATCCCACTCACGGCATGCGAATTTTCGGGTCTGAAAACTCCCTCTGTCCACCCAGCAGTAAATGGGTACCTGACTAAAACTCAGGAAAGGTTCAAGGCAGCGGAAGGAGAGGGATGGGCTCCGCCTTCCATATGCTGTGCCCTAGACACGGTGATTCTTAACAAATCACCGCCGCTACGGCCATGGGCAGTGTGCGATGTCGGCAACGACACTCGTGCGCGTCCAGGCTATGCGACCTTTACCTTTATCTTTTTTAAAGTGTAGTATCTGTTCCGATGGATACTGCACCCCATAGACCGGTATCGTCTTGGTCTTCGGGGCTTGATTTCCTCCCGGGATTTGCCTTCTCATCATTTGAGAAGGGGTTAGTTTATTGCTAATCGCCTGAGGCGCCTCTACAGGGGAATGCTGACGGGGTTGCCCATGCAATTTTTAAAGGTCAAAGTGCTCTTCCTCTAGGGTGCTGACTTATCAAATCCCACTTTCCAACCTTGTGTCACATCTTACCGCTGTGGGAGGTAGATAAATAAATACGATTTAGAGGTTACATGCTGACTATAAATTTGGCCGTAGAGACACAAAACTTTCTGAATTATCAGATTGCCCAAATTTTGCAGTTGTCGCAGAAAATATTAAAACGACTCCGAGAATTCGTTTTGGTCGATCGTACATTGAAGTTACATGGAATAGAAAAGGGGTTGAACATATCAGTCGGCAGTGTATCAAAGTGGATCCCGCGTTTGCTCACAGCCGGGCAAAAACAAAAACGCGTGGACGATTCAGAGCGCGGTTTCTCACTGTTTCAAGGCAACAGAAAACAGTTTTCGCATTAACATGTGACAAGGAATGAAACATGAATTTACTACTTCAGTCCGGAATCAAATCGGCAGCAGGATGAGTAGACAGCAACAGGTGAATGTCGTCTAACGCGACCAAATATCAAAACATCAGCAGGCAAGGTTTTGGTCTCCGTATTTTGAGATGCGTCAGGTATTTTGTTCATAGATTACTTTGAGAAGGGAAGAGGCATGAATGACGAATAATACATTGCATTATTGGTGCGTTTGAAGGAATGGATTGCCGCCAGAAATTGCACCAAACGAAGTCGAAAAAAGTGCTCTTTCACCAAGACAGTGCACCGGACCACAAGTCCATCGCAACGATAACAAAACTACATAAATTGCACTTCGAATTTCTTCCGCACCCACCCTATTCTCTAGATCTGGCTTCCAACGACTACTTATTGTTTTCAGATCTCAGAATAATGCTCCAGAGAAAGAAATTTGGCTCCAATGAAAAAGTCATATCGGAAGTTAAGACGTGTTTTGAGGCCAGCGTCAACTCGTTCTACAAGAAAGGCATGACACCGTTAGATAAGCGTTAGAATTAGTCTATAACTCCCGTAGGGGACTATGTTGATGAATAAAGTTGAATTTTGTCTTAAAGTTGTTGTTTTATTAGTTATTGAGTGTTGTGCTTTTCAATGAGTACTTAAGAAATTCGTAGATTTCATTCGTAGAAAAACAGATATCATTAACTGGAAGGATTGCTATGTAATACGTCTAGAAACACGCTTCCAATATCGTCCGTATGTTTGTCTATCTGTCTGTCTATATGCTTCGCTGTCTGTCTGTCTCTGTCTCTCTCTCTCTCTCTTTGTTTCTCTCTCTCTCTCTCTCTATCTATCTATCTATCTATCTATCTATCCCCATAATAGTCTCACTTCTTTTGCAATGTAACATGTGGTATCATTATTTCTATTTTTTCTGATACCCCGGCCGGGTGCGCATGTCTTTCCCCGCAGATCATGTGATTAATATGTTTTTTGAACTTCCGACGACCAGACGTCGATTCTATTCGAAACGAACATGAGAGATTATCTTGCCTTTCTCGTGTAATTTATTTTTTTCTAGGGAATGTTGTTCTTTTCCTACGAAATGTTAATTGTGTCTTTTATTTGTTGTTGGCTTTTTTTATTGCTACCATAACGCGTCCGCATACGAGGATTTCTCGCTTCATGTTCTTCTTGTTGTGTTGATTATTCCGCAGGTTTGAGGTAAATCTTCCAACGCATACAACACACACAAACACGCCTACATAGATAAACACACACACGTTTATTTTTTGTTAAATTATAATCATATACGTGGATTATTTTTTTGAATTCCGCACACGTATATTCACACATACAATACACACAGGATCACCCTTTTTATTTTATACAGCAGTAAGTGAAAGGGACTAGAGAATGACCCTCCAACTATATATAACTCGCATTAAGCATAATACTATATATATATATATATATTTGTAACATTATTATATATATATATATATATATATATATATATATATATATATATAACATTATATATATATATATATATAGTGTAGATTTTTTCAAGACACTTTAATCCAAGAATTTTTAGTCTTTGTGAATTTTTTCTGATGATTTTGTAGTGTTGCAGAGACGATATTGACATAAAAAATTTGTTTGGCACAAGACAAATGAAACGGACCGTAAAAAATATATCTCCCAGAAATGCTATGTTTTTTTTGAAATATGTAAAACTAAAAATAATAAAATAAAACAATTGTTATTGGAATATAATATGAACTGGCTTAGCATTAGAGCTTTTTGACAGTCTATTTTTGACATCCCCGAAAGTGCTCAACATTTATTTCTTGAAGAGGCTTCGTATATTATTTATAAATAAATATTAAATTATTTAGACGTACAAACGCTTGCGTTTCAAGCTTATTGCTTTCATCAGTTAAGGAAAGTAAACATTTCAGAGGGTCGGAGGGCGCGAACACAGTTCACAGACTCATCCTAGAATCTGCAAGCATATATATATATATATATATATATTTTATTCTGATATTTAATCTCCCTTTGCTTGTCTCTCTCTCTCTCTCTCTCTCTTCTCTCTCTCTCTCTATATATATATATATATATCTATATATATATATATATATATATATATAATATATATATATATATATATATATATATATATATATATATATATATATATGTTGTTTATTACCTACATACATCGATGTTTAATGCTTACACAATCTTCAGTGCAGGAAGTTAATTTCCGACGGTTGGCGGGCGCGAACTTCGATCACAAATCGTCACTGATTCGCAGTCAAGAGCGTTTTTACGTTGGATATATATATATATATATATATATATATATATATATATATATATATATATATAATACAATGTAGTAACACGAAATTACATAATCATCGATGCAATAATTTATTTCAACCTTGTTGTAGTGTCAAACATCCAATTTAGATGATTACATTTTTGTTAAATTATATATATATATATATATATATATATATATATATATATATATATATATACAGTTAATCCAACAGAAGATACAAGAGGCAACTAATATCTTTTAATTAGTGATAACATCGTTTGAATAATTAGGCATTCAGCGACTTTAGTATTGCCTTCTGATCGGCGTAAAGAGGTTCTGTTTATTTGGCTTGCGGGAGAGTGATTACCTTTAAATTAGATTTTGTTTTCATTGAAATACCTTTAGTCGGACCCGGAAGAAGAAATAGCCGAATATGTCAGCTCAATTTGATTAAATTTCATTCGAATCGGATTTAGCGGATTTTCTGTTTAACCAGCGAATTATGGTCAAATCATTGGAACCCTGAATTTTGAACATCATTATTTCAACACTAAGTGAGTTTGCTGAACTTTTTATTTGATTTGGTTCCTTTATCGTTTTATTAATTTAACATAAACATTGGATGCGTTTTTAACTGTCATTTATTTCATCGATTGCGGACGCATTTCCCGACTGGATAGACCTTTTCAATTTAATCGATCCTTTCATTTTTGGACTGTCACTTACTACCTGCATCAATCTTCAATCAACCTCTTAGATATATTTCCTGAATATGTTTTAAATTGTATGACTTGGATTGTATAGCTTTAACAAAAGTATGTTTTGGGCTGATATATTTGATGTGTTATATACTTTTATGCATTTTTGCATATATTTTTATATATTTTCAAAGTGTAATTTCATCACCTGCAGTGATGTCACTGCAGTTATAATCCTCTGAGGAGAAGAATTATCTTTGAAAACTCATGAGTTAAGGACTTTAAGATACTTTGCCTGAACTTTGAATTCTAATAAAATTTGATTTGCACCTTATTTTAATGTTTCATTTTATATTATGATATATATATATATATATATATATATATATATATATATATATATATATATATATATATCGCACAACCCCGCTTTGCACCATTGGACGCATCGAACGGTTCAGAAACATCCGCATCAGACACAACAGCACCCCTCATAATCTGATGAAAATCACGATTGCGCTGAGCGTGTTGTTAATACTAGTGAGTGTTTTGAGCACCTTCAAAAATACTTCTCGGTCCACGAACATCATGTACAATTCTTTATTTTTCTCTATCACTTTCTCGGCAACCTAACGAAGGGAGAAGATTATGTTCATTAAACCACAATCAGTTCGAAAGCCACACTGCGATTCTGGGAAAATGTTCACGACAAAATACTGAATTATTCTGTTAAAAATAAAAGCGGTTGAGATTGCACAGCTCTTTCTTCACTGTACTCATCTCGCGTATGCCTAATTGTCTTTTGTGACTGAAAGGAAGTATTTAAATTTCATATATACATACAAGATCCTCCATAAGTAAGTATATATATATATATGTATATTCTTGTCATATTAAAAAAACAAATTCGTATGGATCAGAATGGTGCAACTTTGTTGACCGTTTTCTTTTCTGTTATCAGC